>CM039679.1:40109905-40722405 GCA_022537955.1 Schmidtea mediterranea | reverse complement strand
TGATATACCTGATCTTACACATCTCGACTAGTATGTAGATTTTGCTATCTTGTTGTGTGTTTGGTTGTGGGCCGGAAAAATTTAGACAAAAATCACCAACGTTATTCATAAATTTATAATTCATTCAATAACATTTCTATACATGACACATCATTGACACCAAACAAAATACATTTCTCACGAAAACGCTCAAGTAGAGCTTACACAGAAAAATGCTTGAGCCCGTACTGTTAAGTAATTATCGTCGATAGTTGCTCCTCAAAAGGGTTTCAAATCGCTTGTTAAGACCGAAAAAGTGATTCTCAGTTTTTTCTGACAAAAAACTGTCTAGATTTTTGCAAGAAAAAGTGATCGCTCACAAAGTGATTAAAATTCTGTAAATGAATCGGTACATATACCTATTCTGTGACCCTAATCTTGCTTTTAAATTTTGATGAGTTAAAACAAAATTTGACCTTGGATTTATTTGTATTAACTAAAGCTAATTTAATTATTTTTCTCAACTTAAATGAACAATATATTTTAGAAGTTTTTAATTGAATGTTTTTTACTAAAAATATCCCATTTTCCTTCAATAATTCCTTATTTTTATATATTGTCCATTTTCGGTCAAACTTTATGTTATGATGTTATAATTATGTAAATTATGTGCTGTTCTTGGTGCGTTTTGTATCTATTTTATTTTTTTATGTTCTTTTGATTTTGTATTTAATTACATTTTTCTCTCATATTTTAGGGTGTTTAGTTGGTGGGTATAGGTTTGATTTTGAATATGCATTGCACTGTTTGCATGTTATTTCCGATTAACTTAAACAAAACTTAGTCATAAACAAATTTCTTTTTTAAAAGTGCAGCTAATAGTTGCTATTTTTAGTGTTTAAGATATTTTATAAAATTTCTATAGAAAGTATCTCAGTGGAGTTTGCTAAATAAAATTATTAATCTCGCTTTTTAAAAAAAACTTAATTGATTTAAAAATGCGGTATATAGCTCCTAATGATAATATGTGATTCGTTTTCTTTGAGATTTCATAAAAACTTCTTTATTAATAAGTTTGGAAGATCCGAACAATCGTTTATTATTGCAGATAAAATAGATGTAATATGCCATAATTGTAGAGAAAAAGTTCATATTGCTAGATTCTACAAAAATTTAAAATGTTTTAATTGTGGTGGATCACACTTGCAGCGTTTTTGTAATAAAAATATAAAACAAGCAGGCAGATGGACAAAGATTTTTCCGAAAGATTTGAAAACGAAATCTCCCCCACAGAGAGTGTAAAATCATTGATCGAAGTGAACTGTAATGTAATGGCGAACGACGGTCTTAGTATGGTCAAAGGACGTAAAGATCAGAAGCATATGGAACGGAAAATAAATTTGGAAGATAAATATATTTAGCTTATCAACGGACAACGATTCCGACTTAAACAACCATTAAGAGCTGCCGAGACAGTAATTACACAAAGGAGACCAGAAAAGGCTAAAGATAAACTATTAGTCGAATGTAAAGTCGAAAATGAAAATGTAAAAATTCTGTTTAATAATGGCGCAGAACTGAATGTGATAAGTGAAGAACTCGCTAACAAATTAATGAAAGCAGACGATACAATAGTTCTAAAAAATCCTCGAACCGTATTAGATGTGCTTACGGGCCAATTATTAAACCTAGTAGGTGAGTTTTTTTGAAAGTGAACATAGGAATCTATGATGTTTATCAATAATTTGATGTGATACCAGAATTGTTCCCAGAATGTTTTTTCGGCATTAAGTATATGAAGAAAGACAAAATATCAGTTATTCCATAGAAAGATTGTATTAGTGTAAATGGCATGGGCATACCATTCGGGTCTAACCACAAGCATCGAATTTTTAAACTAATAAAAGTCGGCTTCGCGGGTCCAAGTGCCACTGGTGTTATGACAGAGATCCGAAATAATAATAATAATAATAATAATAATAATAATAATAATAATAATAATAATAATAATAATAATAATAATAATAATAATAATAATAATAATAATAATAATAATAATAATAATAATAATAATAATAATAATAATAATAATAATAATAAAATTAATAATAATAATAATAATGATGATGATGATAATAATAATAATAATAATAATAATAATAATAATAATAATAATAATAAATAATAATAATAATAATAATAATAATAATAATAATAATAATAATAATAATAATAATAATAATGATAATAATGATAATAATAATAATAATAATAATAATAATAATAATAATAATAATGATAATAATAATGATAATAATAATAATAATAATAATAATAATAATAATAATAATAATAATAATAATAATAATAATAATAATAATAATAATAATAATAATAATAATAATAATAATAATAATAATAATAATAATAATAATAATAATATGATTGAAGATACTAAAAAAGTAATATTAGCCAGTGATGTGGATATTGGGAGTCGAGATTATTTTGTAAGAGAGATAATCGTTGATGGGTCTAATAATGAAATTAATGTCTCGAGCGATTTTTTTTTACAGGAGATAAACCAAATAATTTAAAAAGAGATATTGCTCTTGCAGATTATTTAGGTAAATCATTAGATGGATATGTTTTAGTGAGGTTGAAACAATTAGAGAATGGTAACAAAAAACTATTTACTGGAACATCATTAGGATTTGTACAGTCAATAAAGGAAATTCCAAATTCCGATTTCGTAAATACTAAATATTTAAGACCCATAAACCTGGAAGAAAGAAATATTAAACTAGACAAAATAATCAAAACTTTCATAGAGAAATTGGATACGAATTTAAAGAAAGATGAAAAAGATGAATTTTTATATCTTTTATTTCGTAATAAAGATATATTCAGTACAGGATCAACAGATTTGGAAAAATGTGAATTTCTGAAACACAATATTAAAGCAAAAGTCGATCAACCGATAGCAGTGATACCAACGAAGGTTCCATGGGATTGGAAGAAGATGTAAACAATATCATTAAAGGACTTTTGGAAGCTGGAGTAATAAGTCCAAGCCTGGAATTTTCCTATAGTTATTGTAAGGAAAGAAAACGATGCAATCAGAATGTATGTTGATTATAGGAAGTTAAATACATTAACAACTCGTCCACTTTATCCAATTCCTAATTCTGAAGAAATCTTTGATGCAATTGAAGAAGCAAAATATTTTTCGACAATTGACTTGGCAAGTGTGTATCATCAAGTAGGATTAGAAGAGTCGATCAAAGAAAAGACAGCATTCACCTCAAAGCATGGTCAATTTGAGTTTAACCGCATGCTAAATTTTAATATTAGTTAAAAGTATTTAAATATTTTTTTAATGTATTTATTTATTAGAAAATTAAATTAATATTAAAAAAAATAATAATAATTTCTTTAAATTATAAGTTAATTCATAATATTTTTAGTTGGTTTTTTGTACGTGAAATATATCGTACGAAGAGTTTTTTATTGGCGTTATCTTTTAATATAACAATAAAATATGTTCTATTTGTACCAGTAGATTTATTAAACTGGTATCACTAAACATATTATTTATTCCTTATAATAAATAAATTCAACTATTATTGGGGTGAAAATACTTTATAAAAAACTAACAATAAAAAAAATAGTTTTTAAAACTCTCTATTTATCTTACATATCTCTTACATTCTCTCAAAATTAAAATTACGCAATTAATATTGAAAATTTTCAAAAAAGTTAATTTTAGTACCTTTGATAGATCTGAAATTATGAAAGAATGCATTTCCAAATTTCAGCTCGATTCGATTACCGGAAGTTGGTTAATTTGGTGTCTTAACATTTGAGTGGCTAATTCAAACATTCAAGCATACAATGTAAAGTTAATATGGAGAGTTTAAAAAGAGTACTATATTCATGTGCTCTTAATACTATTTTGTTGATTAAGAAATTAATATTTTTGGGAAATTTAAATTAATTTATGTAACTCTCACTTTCATTTTGAAATAATTTTTAAAATACTTCTGTTAATAAGTCAATTTTTATTAATTTAAAAAAAATAAAAGCAGACTATTATAAACTATTGAAAGATTTTGCAGGTATTGCATGAAATTTGTGAGCGTAGAGTATTAATGACATTAAAATATTCTTTTTAATCTTTTATAAAATATCTTTTTTGACATTGAATCAATAAAGATATCGAAGTTTTTTTCACATTCACAAATTTTCGTCACAACCTTTTTCAAATTATCCAAAATAATTTTTTAAAAAAAGGAATTTTTTAATGTCAGTGGAAAATTGAAAAAAAATCAGAAGTTAAAATCAAAAGAAATTCTTATAATGGAATACAAAGTTGATACACTATTTCCAAATTCAGTCCACTATAAGCAAAAAATGTGAATACTGTGATATATAATTTTATTTGGTTCGGTAGGAACTGCTTGCTCTGACTTCACGTGGTCTTTAAATGATACTGAAATAACTCAACACAGAAATTTTTTTATTTGATACCAACAATTTCACAACCATTCAAATGTTTCTTTTACAATATTATGCAGGAATCCGCACGGGAAGCAGCCTTTTATTTAATCTACAAAAATATCCTTGACACAAGTCTGACTAGTTTTCTTATTCAATCGTACGAACTCGTTCTGTTCCGCAATAAATCATTTTAAATTTTCTATTGCTCACAATTTTGTCTGAAATATTTGTGTCGCTGTTGTTGATTTGAGGGAATCTCTCCTCAACAACTAATCTAATTTTAATTTAAATTTGACTCCTGGGGAACTAGTTGAATAATATACTTTTATCTTTTGACCGTTTCGGCCGTTCCTCGGGAGAAAACTTCGGAGTAAATTATATTAAGGAATAATTAGTTCCTTTCCTAATTAAATTTATCAAAATCGGAGAATTTCTCCCTAATTTAATTTATTTGTTTTCGTTATTTTTAATTAATTTATCAATATGTATTTTCTTAATAACTTTTTCTAGTTGTCCCAAATTAATTTTATATTATTATTTTCGTACTTGTCTCGTCGATTGGCGCCGGCTTATACCAATTCCCCCCGGAAAATATTGATTTTAATTTTTTGATTATTTTTAATTAATTATTTTATTTTTCCAAATTTTTATTTATTATAATTTTTTTTGAAAATCACCTAACACCAACAATACTGTACAGTGTAATTACATATCTATTACTAGGATACTGTCAGAACCACGAAACAAATACATCCTAATTAACCCTTAGATTACCAGCAGGGTCATTTTGACCCATTTAAAACTTTGATGTTAAATTTAAAAAAGGTTTTCAATATTTTTTCTCAAAATTTTATGACTTTTCATAAATATTGAATATATTTAAAATACTAAAAAAAATTGTTAAGTTTAATTTTAATATGATAATTTAAACAACAACATGTTTTAAATTATAATTTGGTAATTAGCATTTATTTTATTTCATTAAATTTAATTCATTTTTAATATCTTTCATTTAATAGATTTTGTTTCTTGAATTGTCTGAGTTGCAAGATTTAACAGGTTTCATCTTTTCCAACATCTTGTCCGTTGCAAGAGATCGTTCCCAAATGCACGAGATGCATTTAGAGGAAACTCCAAAATGTTCTGCCTTACAAAGTAATGCTTAATATCACCATTCTGACTTTTGGTCATCAAATTATAAAGTGTCGCCTCTCTTATCCAATCTACTATTGCCCGACGTACTTCCAAGAATTTCGTACTTGATTTATCATTTGAAAACTTGAAGCTTTATCTTCGGTCATTTTATCTGGCATTGATTTCAAAGGTTTTAAATATAATATATAAAATATAATAAATAAAAATAAAACAAGAAAAATGATGATAGAAGATGCTATGAAAGATTTGTCTGTATAGCGTAATTGGTTCTTTTGTCAAGCTTAATAATATGATTTTTGCCAAATCGGTCAGTTTTTTGGCACGGAATTTGTATTTTTTAAAGATTTTATTGTAAATTTTATTGAAAAGAAATAAAATTAATTCTATTTTTTTGTCATTACCATTTCGATTGTGTCCCAGTTAAATTGTTTTACGAATAAAATTTGAAATATTTCAGTGCAAGTAATTTTTTTTGGAATTTGTGAAAAATTTTTCAAAATTACAAATTATTACAATTATGAATTCAAGTAAACTAATAAAAAATAAAAATAATAATAAAATTCTTGAAATTACTGTTTATTCTGTCAAATTGCTTATTTTCTCTACACTGTCAAAATTATTTTAAATAAACAAATATATATATATATATATATATATATATATATATATATATATACTAATTTTTCAAACTCACTATCATTCTATTATAATCAAAGAAATTGGTAAGTTAAATTAAAAAGTAAAATTACTTGGCTAACTTTGAATTATTATTATTATTATTATTATTATTATTATTATTATTATTATTATTATTATTATTATTATTATTATTATTATTATTATTATTATTATTATTTATTATTATTATTATTATTATTATTATTATTATTATTATTATTATTATTATTATTATTATTATTATTATTATTATTATTATTATTATTATTATTATTATTATTATTATTATTATTATTTTAAAATAAATTGAAAGCTTAATTAGCAGTTTATTTGGCAGGTTTAAATTAAAAATATATCCTTTTTTGACCCTTAACCTTCCTCCCCAAATGATGATTTCGTGAAAACTCAAAAACTCTGATTTATTGCTATTTATTGCTCTCTTTATTATTAATCAGTTTTTATTTTAGACATGAACAAAAAAATAAAGCAATTTTGGAGAAACATTTCGTTGAAAGAATCCCAAAACGCCACTCTGACTTACGTAGACAATGACGTAAGTAATAACAAAATAAAACTGAAAATAAATCTTCAAAGGCATTTAAAGCTTTTTATGGAAATAACTAAAACTCACGGTTTATTGAGAATCATTAGCACTGCAAATAAAGTTGGCCGCATAATTTGGATTGGTCTTTTCTTCTTTGCTCTCAGCTTCCTCTCATTTAATGTATATTATTTGAGTGAAAACTTCCAAAAGAATGAAGTGAGCACCTCAATTGAATCATCAAAAGATCCTTTAGAACTGCCAGCCATTACAATTTGTAAATTGTCCACCTTTTACGATGAATATTGTGGACGATCTCAAGGACTTTACAATGATTTTAATCGCTATTTTAACTTAACCGCAACATATTTTAAAGAGGAAGAAATTGATTCCGTCACGCGCTATCCTTTTACAAGATTATTCTTACAAAATAAAATTAGAGGAATGAGCTTTATTAACGCAGAATTGGTTTATAGTTGTACGTACACGAACCTCTCTTGTAGCTTTACCAACTTCTCTGAAATATACAATCCGGAATTGGGAAATTGCTTAACGACAACAAATTATTCTTCTGATCCTCAGATATTGGAAAGAAACGATGCATTTATTTTAATACTTTGGATATTTAACTTTATTGACCAAGTTGTCAGTCTTTTTACAGCCTCAGAGGCTCTACAAGACGAGCTGTTGGCACTTTACATACATCCTCAAGGAACATATCCACCTTTAGACGATGCTCCAACAGAAGTCTTTTTTCGAACATCATCTAAAATAATTTACTTCAATCAAAACATTTATGAAAAGATCCCAGAAAGCCACAGTTACGATGTGCAATGCTTGGAAGAAAAAGACTTACAAAAGATAGACTTTTACATAATTGCCAACATTAACCAACCTCCAGTTCGCTACAAATACAACAGACAAATATGTATATACGTTAAAAAACAGGAATTCATCGCTGGAAAATGCGGCTGCTTATCCGAAAAGTATCCCGTACCCATAAGTCTATCGAAATTAAAATTCTGTCACGAAGTGCCGAGTGAACAAGAGAAATCTCCGGAAATTCTAGAAAGATTTTTCAAGTACAATTTGACAGAAAATTATTTCTGCCATAAATCTGCAATGAAAAAGTTCGAAATGGAGTTTGTTTTAAACAAACGAATCGACCAGTTGTGCTCATTTGAGTGCAAAATGAACGTGTATAATGTCAAAAATATTCGATATTCTAAGCGGAAAGAAAAGAAAACAGAGAATGAGTTTCTAAATTACCGGGAAAGCAGAAATTCTGAATTGAAAAAAGTCACTAAAAATTTCACCTGTGATAGTTCATTTTTGACAATTCCTTCGAGACTTGTTGACGTGATTTTTACCCATTATGCCACAGAAAATACCCTGAGGTTCGAACTGTCCAGTGAGCCAAGTTTGCACTACATAGATACAGAAGAGATTTCTCCTTACCAATTCATAGCTAATATTGGTGGAATATTGGGCATGTATATCGGGATGAGCTTGATTAGTATGATCGAGGTTTTTGAACTTCTCTTCAATACATTCCTGGAATTCATTTCCTTTCGGTGGTACTCTGATCAGGTCAAAGGTCAATGATAATTTGACCATTTATAATTAAAAAGATAATTAAGTTATTTTGTGAATTATAAAATAATTGTATGTTTTTAAAAATATATTACATTAAATATTTTTGGTTTTCGATTAAAACAAATTTAATTAAAAATAACTTATTATAAAAAACTCTGAGTTTGTTCTTTACAATATTGAAAATATTAATGATAACTACAACTTACATTAATGCCAAATTGAAACTGCTGTTGTGGTTCCCAGAACCTCAACTTGGTATCTTAAATAAATAAGAACACCAACACTGGTTCAAATAATTTTTATTTAAATACAACACTTATAAATACAAAAATAATGTTTACCTTCACCACCTTTTAACAATGACTCTGTTATATTTTTATTGTGTTTCCTGTGCTAACTCTATTTGCAGTTGCCTGATCTCAGGTATGTAATTTCAGAAAAAACGCTGTGCACTGAATCAGGTGAAATGCATTCAAAGAAATAAACATTGGAAGTACACTTAGAAACATACACCAAAAAATTACATAACACCTAGACCCTACCGGAAAATCCTCGGTATACAGGAATCTTCAACAATGCCAGTCAAGGAAGGAAAGAAACAGTATTTCAATAAACATCTTAGCCGCAGATAATCTCCAAAAAAAAGCTAAGATTGAAAGAGGCAATTCTTATCTTAAATAAAGATCCATCAATAAACACCAAAGAAGAAATCAGTGAAATCGCCAGTATAGTTTGTTGACTCTGATACTTCAAGTTAAAGATTAAAACAATTTTATAACACAAAGGAAAACTTTTAGGAATGAAAATCAGATTGGAATGTTATTTATGTCTTGAAGTTGTTTGTGGAGGGTTGTTTGTGAGCTTTGGTTTTTTTCTTTATTAAGAGGAAAGCTTTTTGCACACCTTTCATAGACTTTTAAAAACTAAGTAAAAGTTTATTAATTTGCTCTGAATTATACATTAAAATTTCTTTAATTTATATTAAAAATTTGTAGATTTAAAAAAAACAGTTTTAAAAGAAGATATTTAAAAAAATTATAAAGTTTTAAAAATATTAAATTCGAAAAAAGTAAAATCTCATATTTGGGAAGGCTTAAAAAAATTTTAAAATGAAGAAAATTTAAATTTAAAATTTAAACCAATCAAAAAACAAAAATTAATTTAAATGAAAATCAGAACGTATATTGGTACTTTGTCATTAATGATTACTATTCAGCAAGAAACTAAAGAGGATTATTTAACCCCTTAACGCACGATTTTTTGATACAACGGCAAAAATAAATCTTTTTTTATATTATTGATAATTAATATATAGGCCTATGTCAATGAAAAAACATTATTTTTAATATTCAAAATAGTCAAAAATATAGTCAAAATGAATATAAATTATTTTTTATTCAAAACTCAAATGTATACATATATATACATAAATAAATAATTAAATAAATTTGGCAACGATTTAATTAAAAGATAACGTCAATAAAAAACTTTTCGTACGATATATTTCGACAACATAACTGTCATCTTCAGGTACATAAAACCAACTAAAAATATTATGAATTAACATTTAATTTAAACAAATTATTTTTTATTAATTTAATTTTGTAATGAATAATGAAAAAATATATTGAAATAACCTTTAATTAATTTAAAATTTTATTTATATAAATATTATAATTTTTATTTATATTATAACTTTAAAAAAATAATGTAATTTAAAAATTCAATTATTTTAATAATATTTAAAAAAAACGTTTTTTTTAAAAAACAATACATAAACATCATTTAACATACGTAAACTATTTAAAAACATTCAAAACATTCGTAGTCACAGCACTTTGCACATTAATCTTTGGATCCAATGACCTTATCAACAATGCTTCACATATCACGCGTTCCCAATAACTATTAAAACTTTTCAAAAAAATTATAAAATCAGACATTCCTATTTAACTTTTACAGCCTCTATTGTGCTCACTAATATTGATCAAACCCTTCAATCGACAATGCTCTAGAACTCGAGTACAGAGATGAAGAGAAGTCTCTCAAATGTATGTAGCATTACACCCATTACATGTACATTGATAAACGAGATCAGAACACAATCCAACCGGAGTTTTTGATTTATTAATAAACATATTGCGTACCTTACACAAATTAGCGACAATCGTATACTCTAAATTTCCCATCTGTTTACTTAACTTCCTTTTATAATTTGTAAAGCCTTCAGAGTACGGCAATACTAACACATATTTAGGCTCAATTTTTTATATCCATTTTTACTATTATTTAGATCAACACTCAATTCACACTTATTTGACAAATTACACTCAGACTTTATTATAGTATTATGAATATTATAGTGTTGGCGAATAGGGTGGATTTTTATTTATATTTTTCTAGGGTTTTTGTGTATCTACCATCTAAACACCATCAAGATTATTATCCTATCCCTCCTATGTACCCATGGTGATTGCCATGTTGGTACTGTACATAGGGGTTGAAAATTCATGAGCAGATGAGCTCCATTTCTAGAACTACTCCTCATGATATTTTCACTTTCGGGTTCTGGACTGCCGATGGAAGGTCTTACCTCTTTTTCTTTCTATATTCTGGTCCTTACTCGTCTATTCCTACAATTCCCATACTTGTTTGTCATCTTTACCCATTATTTATAAAGGTATCCTTCAAACATTTGAGCAGCGTTCCTCCCTTATTTTTTGATGAATTTCCTATTTCATTTATTTAATCACGGTATCGACTACATTTTCGTCCTAGTTTACTCTTTATCTTTACCTATATAAAAATTTGATTAACAGTTCCTTAACTCTCGGTACATTTCCCATGATTTTAAGTAGTTACAACCCTCTGCGGTCACTTTAATAAACACTACTCTCTTCTGCCACATTATATCATTCAACTTTTGGAAAATGCTTTCAACTTTATGTTCCTACACTATCTTATCCTTTTCTACTTGATTTTCCGGTTAATTTTCTGATAATTTTAAATTTTCAATACAAAACTTTATTCCCCCTTAACTAAAGTCGCACTTCCCATGAGTTTAAATTTTTCTGCTCACCTCGACTAACGTTTCTATCAGCCGTTGCGAGTGGTTTAACGATGCCCTGCGGGGAGAGTCCTGTGCCATTTTGCCAGACCCCGTCGCGGACAGACCGAGATTTCAGATAGGCTTGACCAGCGATCAAAACTAAGGAACTCAATCCACCAGCCGGATCGCCGATCTGCCTATCCGATAGATATTGCAATACTTATTATAAATAAGATTTTAAAGGGACTTGTCAGTGGTACCAAAAGATTCCACGACCATCCAGAATAAAATCAAAATAACAAAACTTTAACTTCGAAATATATATTTATAAAAGAAAACAATACTTACAATCCACAGTCATGCAACCAAATTGGAAAAATTGACATAAATTGGCATAAAAATTTTGTCTAAAAATGACTCACTGTCCGTCTAAGAATGTCTAAAAATTTCTAAAAATTTTCTGCCTGACTAAAATTGTCTAAGAAAGTCTGTAATCTAGTAGTCTAAAATTCTGTTAGAAATTATGAAAATGACTGCCGTATATATAATGTTTTTGTGCCTGTGTGCGACCAATGGGCGATTTTTCGCCATTTTTAGGGCTTTTTAATTATTTTATTTATTTCGAAAATTTTTGTAATTTTCTATATATTTTTCTTTATTTTTTGATATATTCATATTTTATTGTTGGATTTTATTTTTATTATTATTTTCTTACAATATTATTTTTTAACCCCAATATTTTGTTTTCTGGTCGTCTCTTCTGCCTGTGTTTTTTCTAAACCTTATTTTGCAAGGTTTTGGCAGTTTATTTCTTTTCTCTTATGTTTCTGTCTGCAGCTGTAGGCTTTTTCAAGGATTTTAATTAATTATTTGTTTTTATTTAATTTTGTTATATTTTAATTTGTTGTAATTAATATGTTTTATTTTATTTTTGGTCTCTTCTTGCGGTGCGTGCTTATGTTACAGCAGCCATATTGACAATTTTCAAACGAAATTAATTATTTTGTTTCAATTTATACAATTTTCACCTTTTTGTTTAAATTGGTTTTGTAATTTTGTTTTAATTTTGGGTCTGAGCCCAACAATAGTAAGAAAATAAAAAGTGTTTAATTCAAATTAAAGTTAAAAATTTAATTCTGTATGATAGATTTTGAAACAGGGTACTGCACACAAGCCAATATTACATGACTGGCAGTAATATCGAGTTTCTTTCATCCTCTTCTTTCCTTTGCTGCTCCATTGGTGGCAACAAACAGCACAGCATCTAGTTGGTGCAGCTTTTTATCCTTTAGTGGAATATAATCAGGATATGTATTTTGAATAACGTCAAAAGCCAAATTCAAATATAAGTAACTAAAATAACAAAATAAAAAAAATCATAAAATGCAAAGCCTAATCACAATCGTAACAAGCCGTCACTGACTAAACATTGAATATTACGGTATTTGAATTTTGTGAAAAACATCTGGCAATGAATCAAAATCATAAACCATGATAAGAACAACCCACCCTTCAAGGTTACGTTACAAATTAACATCTCGGGTTCTTTATCATAAATTTATTACACTGCCCGAGATATAATCGTGTGTGAATCTTATACAAAACTTCATATTTCCTATACCCGAGTCTCTCTCTGGCATGCACAAATTTTCCAGTAACACTTACCCGAGTTACGCTCGGGCATGTGCGTTACGGGGTTAATAATCGAAACTTTTTCAATATAATTATTACTTTGCAACAAGGGATTATTTATTATTTACTTATCTGATTTCTTAATTTATGGTGCTATCAATGAATCACCGTTTTATACTTTTAATGTGTTAAGCGTTATTTAAAATTTTCATTAAAAAATTTCCCCCATTCCAATCAAAAATATCTGGTCACTTTGTATTAACGCGAAATCTTTTGTGTTTGCAAAGAAAATACATCAACTCACAATTAACTCAATATTGTGTGCTCATTTGTCATTTTGACGTATTTTGCATTTTCCCCAGGGTTGAGACTGTAAGGCAATAGTAATTATCCGTTTATGCATCGCTAGTAAACACAAGCTTCTGCCGATGGATCAATTGGCTGATATTTGCGATTTAAAATGTAGCAGAATGAATTGGTTAACACAAATATATATCGTCTTAATCAATGATGCAAATAAAACCTTACTGATTATATAAATCTTGTCAGCCATCAGTTGGTTTGGAGCCTCACCGCTGGCTGTAGTAAAGTTCTTACATGTTATTATCCTATTATTATACTAACACAAATTTTAAGAATAAGAAGTTCAAATCATTTGTTGAATTACCACAGGCCTCTCAAACATTATCATGCTAATATCGCTTTAGTCACAGTTGCGAATGTTTGGCAACTGTTGACCTAAAGACCGTGTAACTCAGTGGTTCCCAAACGTTGTGGTACTTTGACCACTTGATAACATTTACGAAGTTGTGGCCACCCCAACAATAAAATTAATAGAGTTGCTCCTCAGTCACTGCATTTTAGCAGCTAACTATTATGTTTTTGACTTCTAAATATCTGATTTATTTATATTTTATATTTTATGCTATAAAGTCAGAGCATGAGTATCGCTTAAATTTAAAATTATAGTAAGAAACCACTGATTAACGTAAACAAATTATTTTCAGAAGGTCTCAGGGGACCCCTGGCAAATTGTGACGCGACTTCTTTTGGGGTCGTGACTCACAGGTTGGAAATTTCTGGTGTAATTGATGATTGTTTTGATACAGCGCACGAAGCGAACTTAATACCCTACAAAAGGCTCCAAATGAAACAGAATAAATCATGAAGCATAGAAATAAATCTTAAAAATGAACAAAAAGCAAGAAACTTAATTAGAAACATAACTAGAAAATATACAGCAGAGTAAAAATAAAAATATAAAGAAAACATTGTAGAGAAATTAGCAATACTATCGATTGAAAATGGAACAGTCAGAACAATTGATTACAATGGTATAATTCATGAATTTCCACAAAACTATTAAATAATATATATTATAATTTTTATTTATTATCTTGTTTAATTATAATCAATAGTAGTAGGATGTGAGCCCGTCAGATACAACCCCCACCTTGCTTACGTAACTATTACGTAACATTTGACCTCTGCACGCGCTGTTGCTACCTGGAGATTGACTTTTGTCCACTAGTTGCTCCTAGTAATTGACCTTTGTCAGTGACCTCATGATTACATAACTTGACCACTGGTCAATCGCACACTTAGTACGTCACTGGTCGCTTATTATGTCACAGCTTATACTTATTATGGCACTGGTCACACTTATTATGTAACTGGTCACTTATTATGTCACAGCTCACACTTATTATGTCACTGGCCACACTTATTATATCACTGGTCACACTTATTATGTCACTGGTCACTACTCAGAGGCTGTTACCTAACTGTTATTATGTCACGTAGTTGTGGACAAACACACCTACCTTCTAGAACCTTCCACACACCTACTAAATTCCACAAACCTACCATCTAGAACCTTTGGTTCTTAAACATTTCACACACACACCCATCCGCACCGATCCGTACCCATCCACACCGATCCGTACCCATCCATACCAATCCGCACCCATCAGCGCCCAACACGCCTACGACTAAGTCGTAGACTTAGCAAAATCACTCACTAGTACTATTGGTTATTATACTTTTTATTTCATATAAATGTAAGAGTTTCGTTTACCTCATAGATTCACGTTACTTGCATGTGATATATTAAAAAATTATATTTACATGAAATTTTCATTTGTTAATTAAATTATAACATAAAAAATTATAAAATAATCATTAAACATAATAAATTAACATCAATCTCGTCTTAAAAATAAATGTTCAATCTTAAATTATTTAGCTTACTGACTATTTTGTTAGTAGTATATTACGTAACAATTTATCAAAATAATCATAAAACTTTAATAATTTTCATGAAAATTTAAGTTAAAACCATAATAGTATATTAATAGTTTATTTAATTAAAATCAAGTCACTCAAAACTTAAATTTGAACACTGGATTTACAATATTTTAAGAAAATAATTCAACAAGTTTAAAATTTCAACTTAACTAAATGTAAAAATTATACAAGATTTACTTTATCAATTTCTATAAAATTTTAAATTTACATTAAATAAAATATACAGATTTATATTCTATTAAAAAATTTAATTATTAAAATAAAAAATAATTCGCCCACGATAGGAGTTGAACCCCTCAACGAATTATTACCGACACCACTGATGTAAGAATTTTGAAAATAACTCATTCAAGATAGGATTTAAACATTGGATTAGTTTATGAAAATAATTAATAGGATTATTTACATGTAAATACTTAACCAAATTATATAAATTTATAGCAAATATACTGTTTCTAATGAAAATTCAATATTTTGATAATAATTCACCAAGTTAGTCGGATACTAATTTACAAGTTCATTCGACTCAATAAATTATTAGCGATACCATCAACTAAATTCGTTGTGTTTTTAGTGTTTTTATGAAAATAAGTCACTGGGTTTACAAATGAAAGTAACCGATAATTTCGGACATTAAAGCTTTATGTAGCCAAAATTGATTAAATAACCATTAAAAATTCATCAGGTGATACCTATTAAATATTTCAATAATTTATGATTCAAACTAGGTATATTATAATACTTTTCGATAAATTTATGGATAAACTATTACATGGTTTGTTATAAAGTTATTAAAAAGGTTAAGAATTTTAACCCTAAATAACGAAAGAAGACACAATTTTAACCCTAAAAGATGAAATATAACTTTGAACCCTATATGATTAAAATTTTATAACATTATGTAAACCAATAATTACTAAATACCAAGTATACACATGTCTTTAATAAAGAGTAGTTGGTAAAAATCATGCATATATTTAATATTTGTTGACAATTTTGAAGTACCTGTTAAAAATGGTTTGAAAATATGAATAAATATTTTAATTTAAGAATATTAAATTGAAAATCTCTATTGAAATTAGATTAAAAAGTATATAAATTTGTTAATCGTCAATTTAAATAAACTCGTAAAATTATTGATTGATTAAATGCAATTGTTAATTAGAAATATTATTGACTGAACTTATTTTTTATTAGAAAGTTATTCTTGAAACAACATAAAAATAATATTTCAATAACTTTTCTTGAAAATAATTTGAAAAAGTAGAAACAAAATACTTGATTTTGATTAGCTGTTACAATTGCTATTGATAACGACATTATTTTTCGATAAATTTAATCGCTAAACTCAAAATACTAATAAATATATTAAAATTATTACAGTTTCTTGAAAATAATTTGAAAACATACAAACTATTTTTCAATAAACTTATTATTATTTAACTAAAACCGGTTGTTGAAAATACTAATAAATTTATCAATTAAAATAATTATGACATTAAAATGATATATGACATTCTCCTCACACACAACACGATGACGCAATCTCTTCCAATAGTGCAAGATCAATTTGCATCAAATCAATTGAATAATAGTTCATCAGAACTGGTTATTTTCAAGACAATTCTACAAAATCAAATAATTTTTTCCCAGCAATTATTGGATTTTATTTCTCAAAGATCAAATGGACAAAATCAATTGCCACTTTTGGTGAAGCCAATTCATCCAGATCTATCGTTGGATTTAGTATCAAAGAAATCGACTCGAGATAATCAATTGCCACCTTCAACGAATGCAATGGATCCTGAAAAATCGTTCGACGAATGTGATAAGGAAGCACTTTCAAACAAAATATTGCACTTTCTGCGAAGTTAATGGAACTTGAAGAGCACATTTTGCGAATGAATAGTAAGTTTGATATTGTTTTGAATAAATTAAGTAATTCTGATTTTAATGATAATAATTGTAATTTAAATATACTAAATAAAATTAATGTCGATAATAATGATGACTTAAATATCTCATCTAATTATAATCTTGTTTCAGAAAATGCAGAAAATAGTCCTTTAAATCCTATTAATACACAGCTTAAAAATTTTAAAGTTACTAAAACTAAGGATGCTTTAAATATGAAAAGATTTAACTGCAATTACCTTTCACGTATTTTAAATAAAAATGAGCGTCGTAATATTATTAATAATTATCCATGCTTCATAAGTTTATTGAAAAAGAAAAATTCTAATACCAAGTTTGATCTTATTAATTATGAACTTTCCTTGATTAATAAATCGAAACTTAATTTTAAAATAAAAGATTGTGATAGTTTATTCTATAGAAATGGCAATCTCTGTATTTCAATTAAGTTAAGTGAAATTAAAAAAACAGATGCTACTAAAAAGATAATTACAAAATCAACAAATTTTCAAAATAAAAATAAAACCATTATTTCGAACCTTATTAATACTGATAATTATTGTTCCAAGCTGATTAAAGCTCCATTAGCAATAAAGAAATTTTTATTTGTATTTTCACATAAATTAGCCGAAACAGTTTCTATTAAAAACGAACTGCATAAAAGAGCTGTCATTAATAAAAATTTGGATAATTTAAAATTTCAAAAACAATTACCATACTTTCTTGTAAAATCTGACTTAAAATATGCTGATGGTGACTTTATTATGAAGGATCTTTTAACTTCTGAAGATGCTGATAATGAATCGTTGAATATTGGGTCATCTAATTTAACAAGATCACAGCTTGATAAACTTTATTTTGATTTTCCAGAGATTAAAGAGATGTTCTTTACTGAAGGCATGCACAAAGATTCTGATAAGATAAGTAGTTTAATTAATCACTTAAAGGTAAATAAAGAATTTCCAAAAGATATTTCATTTTCTGGTTATAAATTCATTATAAATCAAAAATCAAATGAAATAGAACCCGATTTAAGCAATGCTTCTGACGTTATGTTTAATTTTGGATTATTCAACTTATTTAAGATATCTAAAGATGATATAGAACTTGAGAGGCTTATTTGATTACCTGCTTCTTCAAATAAAATTGTTGAAATAATTTTCCACCTAAATTATTTAAACTTAAAGGGTAATATAAAATATTTTAGTAACATAACATATGGTACTTATGTTTTAAATTATTTCCGTAATGTTTTACTATTACATTCTATTATTGATAGTGAAAAATGCAGTTCGTTGATAATTGATACTCTTGAAATATGGGGGTCTGAATTAACTGATCAAATTCCTTCTACTTCCTATTTTAAATTTAGTTGTCAAGAAAAACTAATTAAATATAAAAAGTGGTTACTTAATGGGAAATTGATAAGTTAAAAAATATAATTTCACCACTTACAATTAAAAGAATAAATAATTTATTTAATAAAACAATTTCGGAAAAAACTAACCGATTGAGTATGATAGACTCGCTCCTTACTTGCATCAATGATTTTCGTCCTGAAAAAGACGATAATGTCACAGTTACGGCAAAAAGATTATTGTATTTTGTTATTAGAGATAAGAAAAAATTTCTACTTAAAAATAGAGACGACTTTCAGATTTCAATGAAATGTCGGAAAAACTGTACTAAGAAAATGAGCTTGATTATTTTTGATCTCATTGAATCTCTTGAAAATTTGATAACTTATGAAGAACATGTTAACTCTGTCGAACTCACCGATAAAATTGATAACTTTAATAAAGGAAGTAGTTCTAACGTAACAAATAACGAAAAAAAGTAGTTTTACCTGTTGATATTGACGAGGAAGCTGTATCTTATTTGGAATTAAAAATTACAGCAAATAAAAAAATGATGACTAGACAAAATCTAAAAGTGTCAAAGGCAATGTCCAAGTGAAGGTACGTGCCAGCATCAGTCTTAGAATCTGCACAATCTCTGAAGAGACTGATGCAGAATGCACTAAATTAAAAAATACTAAACTTCGTGATCCAAAAGTGTGGTTTACCGACGATGACATTGACCAATACCTTGACCGGCATATCAGTAATCCTACATTTGCACATTTACCGTGCTTTATTATTAGTATTCTATCTTCAGACATTAAAGAAAATATTATCTCAATTCCAGATGCAGTATTTAAAGCTGAGGTTATTCTTTGTCCGCTAAATATAAACAATGCCCATTGGATTTTATTTGTGTACAGCAAATCGTTGCTTGAGTCATATTTTATTGACCCAATATTTGCAAATAGAAATCTGTTTAAAAATAAACAAGCTACTCTTAAGATTAACATTGCTTTAAATAAGATTTTCAAACTTCAAGTGGCTTCATCTTGTCACCCTTTCCAAAATCTTATATATCAAGAGAACAGTTTTGATTGCGGTCCTTTTATTTGTGCTTATGCAATTCTTATAAGTCAAGGTTTGGACACTTTTCCTAACAATTTTATTGATGGGATAAGACGAGAAGTGCATGATTTTCAAATTTTTGGCTCAAACAAAGTATCCCAAGTTATCGGTGGGGGCCTTCCTAAAAATAATTTGATGGGAATCAATTTTAAAAAAGCAATTGCGCTTACTCTTGAAAAACAAAAACGAAACATCAATAAAAGTATTAATATTAAACCAAAATTTCAAAAGTCATGTGTGTCATTCCTCTTAAGTAAATGGGTTAAAAGCAATACTAATATACTTGTTCTTTCCCCGGATCTAACTATCAATTTAATAGCCCAAAATAATAATTATATCATTGAGAACGTCAACTTTCGGCAGTTCAAAGACGTTCAACATGTCATTAGCATAATTCCCAATGAAAATTATTGGTGTTTACTTCTCTATTCGACCCGTCGTATGACTTGTAATATTTTCGATTTTCGAAAGACTGATATTTCTGATAGACTAACCGAAATAGGAGGAAACTTTACGGATTATTTAAATAGTTTTTTCTTGAGTATGCAAATAAAATTTCAAATAAATCATGGTATTCTCCACCGCTGCTTCATTTCAGATGATCCAACTTTTCATGCCACTGCTTTCATTGTGTTTTTGGAAAAATTGATTTTAGATCGGGATTTTCAACATGATAAAATATATAAGCTACTTGATGATATCAACACTAAATTTCATCAAATTTAAATCTAATAAATGGAAAGATTACCGACAGCATTTTAATAAAATATTTTAATAATTTAAGTTTATCAACAGACTTCGTTCTTTTGGGTTTCACAATGTGTACTGCTATTCTTGACGATTGTACTCATTATTTGAATGAACATTTGAATTATAAGTGCCTCCAAAACGCGAAAGTTGTAATTGCCATTTTTGCTCCACCAAAGTCTCGGGAAACACTAATGGTAATTGATTATAACACTGAAGAGCATTACTTTCTGGATCCAACAACACTTGATGTCAGCCTAAACTATACATTTATTTGTAAAGTATTAGTTACTAAAATAAATGAAATAAGAAACTCACGTGGTTGTGCCATTAGAGCAGGCAAATGTCCACATGATGTTCGTGGTTCAGGTTTGCTCAGTAAAATTCTAATATGTGCTTTCATCAACAACTATGCGCATGATATGTCCCTTGAAAACATTAATTTGAGAGAAATAGCAAGAATTATCAACTCTGTTCTTCCAATTGTTTCTGAGATCAATAACAAAGATAAAGAGAAAATTTTAACAAAAGCAAAAGAAACAATTAAATTTGACTTACAACAGCGTAAAAATAAAGTATTTGAATTAATTATTAGTTTTGAAAATGCTGATGTTAACCAAATAGTTGAAAGCATTATTCGACAAATTCCTCACTTAAATAATTTCACTGAAATTAAATCATCCCACGAACCATACCTAGGAAGTAAACAAAACTCAAATATAATAAGTAAATATAAAAGTAGATCAGAATTTTTAATTAATATGAAATTAACTTTTTATAAAATTATTAATGACTTACCAGTCACTGTCAGGCCTGAAATTCAGGATATTCTGAACCAATTTAGCCACGAGGACCCAGTATCGAATTTATGGAATAAAATTCTTAAAGATTGTCGAAGCACGACAAATGTTCTCAATCTTGTAGATATTTTACCGTTTGAAGTTATTTACGAATTAAAGAGAGCTGATAACACTTCACCGGGTATTGATGGTATTCAATACAAAGATCTTGCTCTTCTTGACCCTGAAGGTATTTTGTTAAGTTTCCTGTTTAATAAAATCATCAGTAGTAAAATCATTCCGACTAGCTGGAAAACTTTCAAGACTATACTAATTCCGAAACCTGATAAGACAGATAATTATGATAAAGTTTCATCTTGGCGACCAATAGCTCTGCTGTCTGTTATTTATAAAGTCTTTGCGTCTATTTTAACTACACGCCTAACATCATGGGTGATTTGTAACAATATTTTGCATATTGGGCAAAAGGGCGGCTCTGTCCATGAAGGTTGTGTCGAGCACAATTCAATACTTTCTTCTGCACTTGAGCATTCGAAATATAGCAAGAATTCCCCATTAGCTATTGCTTGGTTAGATATTAAGGACGCATTTGGAAGTGTTCCTCATGACTACTTGTGGAGTGTTCTGAAAACTATTGGCGTTAGCGGAGAGTTTATTACTATTGTCAAATTACTTTACACCGACACTCAATCTTTCTACAGCTGTGGCTCAATTGTAACACCTAATCTTTCAATCAAAAAAGGAGTTAAACAAGGATGTCCTCTTTCAATGATTCTTTTCTCGATTGCCATTAATCCTGTTCTTGAAGCAATAAGTAGATCATGCGTTGAACCATTTATGATTGGTGATTTGCCCGTTCAAGTTCTAGTTTATGCAGATGACATTGCACTTGTTGCAAACAATGTCGAGAACCTTCAAAAAATTGTTGATGTTGCTGTTGAAGCTGCTACAGAAATAGGATTTGAATACCGACCGGAGAAGTGTGGCTACATGCAGCTTTCCAGAGCTAATATCAATGGTGAGATCTTGATAAATGAAAAGGAGATCAAAAAATTGTTGTCAAAAGAATTTTATCAATATCTTGGTGTTCCAGTAGGCGAGGACAATGATCAAAGTCCTTATGCAATTCTTGATAAAGTTGTTAGTGACACAAAAAAATTGCAGATTCTGGTTTATTTGGTTGGCAAAAACTCAAGGCCTACAAGATTTTTATTCATTCTCGACTAACATTTGCATTCCGAACACGTGAAATTAAAACTATGGCTTTATCAGCTTCTCAAGGAAATACTAATCCATGTGGCAATAACTCAAGTAAATTGTGTGGCCATCTGAGAAGAATTTTGAACTTGCCGCACAATTCTGAGACAGTTTATTTATACAACTCAACTGAAAATGGTGGAGCTTCGTGTGTCGATTTGCTTGATGAATATCATACTCAAACAATTGTGCACTTTTTCCGACTCTTTACTTCCAATTGCGATTACTCGAGAAAAGTTAATATTGACTCTCTAAAGTTTGTAACGGGTCCTCGTCTTGGAATCAAAGAGCCTACATTACAACAAAGTTTTGATTGGATTAATGGTGCTGAAACTAAATTGAATCATGGTGGAAGGAAAACGAGATTTCAACGTGCACGTACTTCAATAATTTACTTTAAAAGAGAACACTCAATTTCCGTATCTTTTCATATTGTTAAAGAGCAAGTTTTTTTATATCTGATAACAAAGAGTCATGGAACTTTCATTCTTACGACTAAGTTTCGAAAAGCAATTTCTAAGATATTTCACTCTGCATTGTTCGACTCATATATGCAAAAGTGGCAACTGAGTAATAAAAGCGACATGATTGCAGCGGCTATAAAATTATCTCCTCAAATAAATAAAGCAATTTTTAAAAGTAAACTTGGCGAATTTGCATGGAACTTTATACATCGAGCGCGAACTAATACACTTAACATCAATGCAAAGCCTAATAGAAAAGGGGATTCTAGACTTTGTAGACGTTGTGAGAAAGAGGATGAAACTATGTCTCATGCCTTACAGTCATGTAAGGTTCACCAAATACTGACATTAGAGAGACACAATGACTGTATAAAGATAATAACGAATAATCTAAAAAATCCTAATTTTATTGTCGTGGTTGATCATTCTTGTTCTCTTGTCCTGAATTCTAAACAACGCGTCGATCTTATAATAACTGATACTGAAAAAAAAGAATATTCATAATTGATAATAAGTGTCCAATGGATTCTGTTTCACATTTTGAGTTGACTGATAAGGCAAATATTGAGAAATATAGCTTGCTTCAGAGTGAATTACAGGTAGCCAAACCTGATTATCAGGTAGAGCTTTACACTTGTATTATTGGGGCATTAGGGTCGATTCCTCCATCAACTTATGATCGGATTTGTAAACTTGGCATTGAACCATTTCAAACAGAAGGTCTGTTAAAAGAATGTGCAATGAGCAATATCCTGCACTCAGCTAAAATATGGTATTACCATGTGCACGGCATTCTACCAAACTTCTGCAATTAATTTAAAATAATGGATATTTAAACTAACTTAAACTTTTTCATTAAGATCAGAATTATTTTATTTGTTTGAAATGATTCAGACTACATTCGTAATTTATGTTTAAATTCAATATTATTAACCTGACTTTTGCCTTTGTAAAAGTCGTAATTGAATTTAGAAAACTTAGAAAATCAAATCAGAGCTTAGTTCGTAGTATTTATTACTGCATAATTTATATTTGCAATGCCGGATGACGACGCCAATGAATCCTCATATCAGATCAAGCAAAAGAAAATTCAGAAGACGCCAATTGCAGAAGAGACTGATTGATCAAATACTTGATAACTTACATTTGAATTCATCCTTCTCTACTTCGATTGCAGTATGAATTGCATGCTTCATGTTGAGCATATTCTTTTCACTGTGAAACAAACTTGTTATATTTAATAAAATTTTGAATAGTACTAGTGAGTGATTTTGCTAAGTCTACGACTTAGTCGTAGGCGTGTTGGGCGTTGATGGGTGCAGATTGGTATGGATGGGTACGGATCGGTGTGGATCGGTACGGATGGGTAGGGATCGGTGCGGATTGGTACAGATGGGTACGGATGGGTACGGATGGGTATGGATGGGTGCGGATGGGTGCGTGTGTGTGTGAAATGTTTAAGATTGTAGGTGTGTGGAAGGTTCTAGAAGGTAGGTGTGTGGAAGGTTCTAGAAGGTAGTTGTGTGGAAGGGTGTTGGTCCACAACTACGTGACATAATAACAGTTAGATAACAGTATCCGAGTAGTGACCAGTGACATAATAAGTGTGACCAGTGACATAATAAGTGTGACCAGTGACATAATAAGTGTGAGCTGTGACATAATAAGTGACCAGTGACGTAATAAGTGTGCGATTGACCAGTGGTCAAGTTATGTATTCATGAGGTCACTGACAAAGGTCAATTACTAGGTAGCAACTAGTGGACAAAGGTCAATCTCCAGGTAGCCACAGTATGTGCAGAGGTCAAATGTTACGTAGTAATTACGTAAGCCAAGGGGGGTTGTATCTGACGGGCTCACATCCTACTAATATCAATAAAATAAAAAGTATTTTTTTGTAAAATTTCTTTGTTTAGTTTTCTACACAGGGCCCTAATCACGGTGAATAATCATTTTTACAAGCAAAGTTTAGTTGATGAAAAATAATAAAATTTCATTCTAAAAATCATTTTAAAATTTTTTGTCGGTTTGTAAAGTTAAGGTTAGTACACAAAAATTAAATGCAAAGCAATTCAAATATCAAATTTAACACAAAATTTAAAAATGAAATGAAAAAATATTAAAATTTTGTGGTGAAACAGATATGAGAAAACTGCAAATTTTGAGACGAATGCGAATATAATAACTTTAAATCGACGAGGTGAAGTTTCAAACAAAGTTATTTAAGAAATACAAACTAATTGCTGAAAAAAAAATAAATTTAAAACAAAGAGAAATAACAAAGCTTGAAAGGCGAAATATCAGCTTGTCAAGTTAAGACAAAAATAATCAAATTTTTCATCTCATCGTGAAAACGCAATTTAATTTTGGATTTAACTGACGAAAGAAGAGTTCTTTAAAAATCGCTAAAAACTTAACCAAATCGCTATAAGTGGTTGAAGAAAGAGTAAACCAATGATTTGAACAGGAATTAAAACTTTCCTAAAGAAACGAGAGAAATTTATATTCAGATTTGTTTTTTTGCTTGGGATGATTCTTCTCAGGATCATCTCCTTCACTAGCAAGAAAATGGCAATAGAATCTGTGAAATTTTGAACGATCGTGATTTTTAGTAATAATAAAATTGAGTTATCATTCTGATCGAGAACACGTGAATTTAGAGCTATACCTACTGAATAATAATTACCTAGTGTCAAATTTCTAACGGGTATTTTGGTGTCATTGCATTTTTAGAAACAATTTTTCTTTATTACATAGCGATTATACAATCGTAATTCATAGAAATGGTGTCAACAAAGTGGGAAGAAAAACTTATGGATTTTACATTTTCCAGCGAAAAACTAAAAATCAAATATTTATTTACATTATTACTTAAATTTACTAAAAGTAAAAGAATATTTTTCTGCAAACAAAAGAAATTCAATCATCTTCTAACATTATCAATAATTCCAAAAATCCAAATTAATCGATACAATTAAGTGATGTTTGTAATTCTGTAATTAATTCTGTAATTCTGTGAAAAAATGATTGTAAAAGTTAGTCCATTAATGTTTTCGCTTAATTTGTTTTTCAAATTATTTTTTACTATAGAAAATAATTCTCTCAGTTCTAATTATATATATTTATATCGCAATAATTTCGATTATCAAATTGAATTTACGCAAATCAACAGTTCGCATCAAATATTATTTCAATCGGCATCCAATAGTAATTATCGGAAATATATCCAATCAAAATTGCATCATACAATCCGCCGAGCAAATCATCAACGAGTCAATTATCAATCGATATTCGAATAATATTCCAAAACTCATTCATTATGTCTATAAAGATAATTATCTACCACTAAATTATCAAACTCACATCAAAGAATGTATGAAAATCAACGTAGATGCCAAATTTATTCTCTGGACGGACTTTTCTGTCTATAATTTGGTCATCAATGATTTCCCGGAATTTCTCGACATCTATAGCAGTTACTTTAAAAAGTCAATTGATTCACTGAAAATCTCCGATATTAATCGGTATTTTATCATGTGGAAATTCGGTGGAATCTATATGGATCTAGATACCAAATGCCAAAAACCTTTTGGTCTTGCAATGGGAAATAAATCGTGTTTTCTAAGCAAAGAAGTCGAGGTACAATCGCAAATTCTCTTTAATTATGAATTTCTCGCCATGAACAGTTTGATGGCCTGCATACCGAAGCATAATTTTTTCAAATATATCATTGTAGAATTGAAAGAAGCTGACAATACGTTTATATTGAAACAAACCGGACCAATCATGCTCACAGAACTGTACAAATCCTACTCGAAGTCAATGGTTGGAAAAGAGCTGGAAGAAAATTTTGTACATTTAACAGATGCCTATCTGTTTTCACCTATGATAGAGGTTTATTTAGAAAGATTTTGTAGAGGATTGTTGAGCAGAAAATTTCAAATCCAGGGCTGCAAAAATCTTAAGTGCCAACGAGAAATTCAAAGAACAAAAGAAGACAGCTCAATTGCCATACATTTATTCATGCATTTGGGCTATGAGTATAATAAACAGCTTATCCATCACAAACAGCACGCTTGCATGGCTTTTAATAATATCCATTCGGTTTGGAGCTAATGGAGTTTTTCTATGAATATTTATATTTTATAATTAAAGGAATTTGCTTTTGAATTTTAAAACATGCCACAATGTGAAATTTCATAATACTTTAATTTTTAAACCTTTTATGCAAAAATTTATTTATTATTATTATTATTATTATTATTATTATTATTATTATTATTAATGTAAGCTCTTATAAAAAAATGGGCATCTGTAGTCACACAGTCTCAGTACTGAAAGTCGACCTTTCGTAAAGCTGCTTACTGCATCAAGTTCCGACATAGATAACGCAATAACTGCATAAATATGAACAATCCGAAATCAAAACTTATCGCGTTAACAAGCATGCACTCGTTCGATTCCGCAACAGTAGATGGTTATGTCACCGCTAGACCAAGTCACCGCTGGACCACATACCCCCCGGGGTAAAATTTTTTCTAAGTCTAAAAGTACAAAATTTCCTGAGACAAAGACAAAGACTCATTCAAGGTCATTGAAACAAAGACCGTGGCTCATCCAAAAAATTTTAAGCTTATTAAAAAAGACATGACTCATTCAAGGTCATTAAAATTTCTTTCAAGGTCATACCAAATTTCTCAAGGTCAGTGTATTTTAAAAAAAATTTAATTTAAATTTACTACTTATTTTTATAAGTAGTGTTTTAATATTTTTAATTTTTATTCTATTAATATTATTATTATCATTATTATTATTATTATTATTATTATTATTATTATTATTATTATTATTATTATTATTATAATTACAAGTTATAATTAATATATAATAAAAACAAATCAACAACAAAAAACTTTTATTATAAAGAAATAATTCTACTATAATAATATTGTCGAAGAGCTTTATTCAAAGCTCATTCTACATACTACCGATATCTAAATCGGACCATAGGTATTATCAAAAATTGACATGGATGATGATTTTTCAGGAATAATGCCCACATTGACGTGGATGATGATGATAAATGTTAGTTTTTTATTATTTTTATAATATATTATTATTTTCATATTATTAACATTTATTATTTTAATATTATTATTAAAATTTATTATTTTAATATTATTATTAACATTTATTATTATTTAATCCATTTGTATTAAATAAAAACAAATATAATAATTTATTGCAAATTTATATTGATGGAAAACTTATATTTATTTAAATTTGTGATATTGAAAACTTATTGAAAAGTTAAAATTGATAAAAAATTATATTGATGGAAAAATTATATTTATTTAAATTTGTGATATTGAAAAATTATTGAAAACCTATATTTGTTATATTTATTGAAAAGTTTGTATTGATGGAAAAATTATATTTATTAAAATTTGTGATATTGAAAAAGTTATATTTATCGATATTTAAAATAATATATATTTTATCAGGCCAATTATATCCGAAATATTGCATGGCTTCAACATGTCATTCGGTAAAATGTCATGGTGAAATGAAGCGATACTACGGCCATAAATTCTTTAGCATCAATTTTTTTCATATGCCCAAATGCAAGACTGCCCAAGATATAAAATATTTAGAGTTTTATAAGGGCACTCTACCCACTTAAATCAATTTACTTTAAATAAAAAATCTCTTTCGGAAAATAAATAAAAGAAATAATAATAATAATAACAATAATAATAATAATAACAATTACAATAATAATAATAATAATAATAATAATAATAATAATAATAATAATAATAATAATAACAATAATAATAATAACAACAATAATAATAATAACTACAATAATAATAATAATAATAATAATAATAATAATAATAATAATAATAATAATAATAATAATAATAATAATAATAATTAAAAGATAACGCCAATGAAAAACCTTTCGTACGATATATTTTGATAGCACAGCTATCATCTTCAGGTACTCAAAACCAACTAAAAATATTATGAATTAACATTTAATTTAAACAAATTATTTTTTATTAATTTAATTTTTTAATAAATAAATATTTTTAAAAATATATTTTAAATTAATTTAAAATTTTAAAATTTTTTCACTTTTATTCTAATTTTTAATAATTAATGTAATTTAAAAATTTCAATTATTTTAATAATATTAAAAAAACAAACATGATTTAACATACGTAAACTATTTAAAAACATTCAAAACATTCGTAGTCACAGCACTCTGCACATTAATCTTTGGATCCAATGACCTTATCAGCAATGCTTCACATATCACTCGTTCCCAATAACTATTAAAACTTCTCAACAAAATTCTAAAATCAGACATTCCTATATCACTTTTACAGCCTCTATTGTGTTCACTAATATTGGTCAAACCCTTCAATCGACAATGCTCAAGAACTCGAGTACAGAGATGACGGGAAGTCTCTACAATGTATGTGGCATTACACCCATTACATGTAAATTGATAAACGAGATCAGAACACAATCCAACCGGAGTTTTTGATTTATTAATAAACATATTGCGTACCTTACACGAATTAGAGACGATCTTATACTCTAAATTTCCTATCAGTTTACCCAACTTCCTCTTATAATTTGTAAAGCCTTCAGAGTACGGCAATACTAACACATATTTAGGCTCAATTTTTTTATATCCATTTTTAACATCACCCAGATCAACACTCAATTCACACCCATCCGACAAATTACATTCAGACTTTCCACAACATGGATCTTTAGGATTTTTAATCAATTTATCAACAGTTTCTTTTATCTACAACAATAAAAATGATTTAGAATATCCATTCTTTATCAACAACTCAACCAATTTATCAACACTTTTTACCGAATTAGCAAAAGTAGAAGATAAAGTCCATGAACGATAAATCAATCCTTTCACAATATTTCTCTTATACTTAAATTCACAAAAGCTTTCTGGAGAAGTATAAAGACCAGTATCAGTTGGTTTTCTATAAATCTCTGTCTCATACTGTTCATCTTTGCGTTGAATTAACAAATCTAAAAACGCAATTAATGACTTTCTCTCCGTTTCACATGTGAATACAATGTTTTTATGTATACGGTTCATAAAATGCAAAAAAGGTTCTACATGTTTCTGTTTTTCAAATACAAGAAAAATATCATCCACATACCTTTTATAAACAAAAGGTTTTTCAAATTATAATAATAATAATAATAATAATAATAATAATAATAAATGACCTGCTGCAAATATTCAGTGTGTTCCCTCTAAAATTAAAAGGGTTGGAATCATCATTAGCGATGATGATGATGATAAAATTCAAATAGGGGGTTCAATTAATGTTGATAATGAACATAAAATAAGGTTTGATTTAAATATAACCCATAAAAGTATTAGATACGATGTTGAACACGAAAATCTAATTTAAATCTTCCTAACAAATAAAATAATTAATAAATTAAAATCTGAAATAAACAAAATTAGGTAAGTTAAAATACAATTCACCATTCTTATACAATTCGAAAAAGATGGTGAAATTAAAGATAACGTTTTTAGTAATAAGGCAGAAAGAATTTTTTTTCTATTATATTCTGCTTGATGGGATTATTAAAATTAAATAATAAAATAGAACGTTTCATATATTTCCCGCGTATATTACATGGATAGATTCGCTCCTCAAGAACTAGCTAACCTCATTACGGCTAACTCCTTCACTACGGGATTGATTCTTCTGATCTAACTAAGACATTGGAGTGTTTCGCTATCATAGTTGTTTACTCGATCTCTATTACAGTATGGATGTAATTTAAATACACATTGGGAAATTTTTGGAATCTATTATCGGGTTTTCTCGCATCTGCCGTCAACGCTTATTCTAAAAACTATTTTATGCGGGCGATTCGCCTCTCCCAGATGGAAAATCAGGAGAGCTATGCGTACCGTGGTTCTAATGTAATCCAGGTTGCATGATGTTTTTAGGTAGAGTAGCTATGTGGACAATTGGTGGTAATTGGCATTCATTTTGTTTTATCTTGGGTGTACGGTGTTGTAACAAATAAAAATGCCTGACACTTCATTAATTTATTCCGTTGTTATCCTATTACTTCTCTCTATTGACTATTCCTATCCCTTCTGTCCCGATCTCCTTTTTAATTTAATTCGAGATTTAAAAATGAAATCCCTATGAGATTGCTATGCAATCTTGCTAATTTCCCTAACTGCGGTCACCCTTCCCTTGATTTTTAATTTCTGCTTGCCTCGACCGATTTTCATCAGCCGTTGCGAGTCGTTCAACGATGCCCCGCGTGGAGGTCCTGTGCAATTTTGCCAGACCCTACTGCGGACTACCGAGGTTTCGATAAGGCGCGACCCACGATCACAACTAGGGAACTTAATCCACCAGCCGGACCTAGATCTGCCAAATCGAGAGCTATTGAAATACAATATAGATATTTATGGGGGACTCGAATATATATATATATATATAATAATCATTAAGTATATGAAATCATAGAAAAGTATAAACATCAAAATATTTTGCATATAACGATTACATTAACATCCAAAGAAAATTTTAAGAGAATAAAAACTCCTTACTTTCAAAACTTGAAAAAATTTCAAATGATTTCAGTAAGATTGTAAAGTGATATATTGTGAACATCGAAAATAATGAAATTTGTCACTGTTTATATACTGTTTTTGTGCCTGTGTGCAACCAATGAGCGAATTTTAGCCATTTTTATGGCTTTTTAATTATTTTATTAATCTTAAATTATTTTTATTATTTTTTATGCATTTTTCTCTATTTTTTGATATATGAATATTTTATTGTTGTATTTTATTTTTATTATCATTTTCTTATAATATTACTTTTTAGCCCAAATATTCTATTTTCTGGTCGCCTCTTCTGCCTGTGTTTTTTCTAATTCTTATTTTGCAAGGTTTTGGCAGTTTATTTTATTTATCATATGTCCCTATCTGCTGCTGTATGCTTTTATGATTTTATTTAATTATTTGTTTTTATTTAATTTTTGGTATATTTTTAATTTGTTTTAATTAATATGTTTTTCATTAAATTTTTGGTATCTTCTTGTGGTGCGTGCTTATGTACAGTGACTTGTTTCATTATTTTTACTTTTGTTTTAATTTTTATTTTGTTTTAATTTTGGCTCTAAGCCCAACATTTCTTTTAAATTTAATGGAACGATGAATTAAATGCTTATATTGTGTATGAGGCAAATAAATAAAAATATTTTAAGATTTCAGAGAATATTTTGATGTAAAAATGAATGAATGAAGTTGCATATAAAAATGAATAGAGGTGTACATAAAGATAAATGAAGGTGCATATAGAAACGCATAACCTTTAGGGTGGTGCTTATTTTCAAATTTTTGAAATATAATCTTCATTATGTTCCTATATATGAAATTATAATTCAGGCAAAATATGAGCACAATTTTTTTATATACAATATTTAGGTGTAGCTCAATGATGGTGAAGTTTTTTGGATCTCTAAAGCTGCGGCTGTAATATATTTAGGGAGTGGATGGCGGGTTGTTAAAATCAAAGAAATTGATTTTATATTAACTAAATATTATCCCATAGATAGACTAGCTGGCCATAGTTATATCCCCACACCAAGATCTTTATCTGGCAAAAAGGCTATAGTTAATGTTCAAAACAATGACCATCATTATATAGTATATTAGCCCTTTTAAAAAGTAGTGTAGTTCGTACCCATGGAAGCAGAGTTACTTCTTACGAGAATTATTTGGACAAATCGAATTTTGACCCCATTGACGATTGTCCTATGAGACTCTGTAATATTCCCAAGTTCGAGAGAAAGAACAACGACTTAAACCTTGCTATAAATGTTTTGGGGTATAAAGTAAAACCGTCTAAAATTCCTCAAAATGATGATATAAAGTATATCCCCATAATCCATATTTAGATATAATACACCGCTCCAAGGTTACTGACGGTACACCTATTTATTTACTTCTTTTGGAGGAAGGTGATAATTATCACTATACGGCTGTTTTTTATTTGGATAAATTAATGAACTGCCATGCGACTACATCTTGCAATATCCAAATCTCTGTACATTGGTATCCCCATTGTCTTAATGGCTTTAGATTAAAACCGGCATTTGACACCCGTGTTTCCTTATACATTGCCTAAAAATAAATATTTAAAATTTTCTAATTATGCAAAAACTATTACCCCGCCATTCGTAATTTATTCGGATTTTGAATCAATTTTACCACTGGATATAAGGCATTATCAAATACACATACCGATAGCAGCAGGTCTACTATTAATTAATAACTGCACAAACACAAAACAATATTATAATTTTATTGGCGATGATTGCATTTTGGCGTTTTTGAAAAAGATTGATGATTGTCTTGCCATATTATGAAGTTCATTGTCAAAAACTATGGGACCCTTTCTTTCAATTAGAAACGGGAGTTCAAGGAATGTCGCACTTGTTATTTGTGTAAAAAGTTTATTAGGGATAAAGTTAAGGATCATTGTCATTTCCCAGGTAAGTATTTAGGGGCTGCTTCTAGGAAGTGTAATGTTTCTCAACGAATCCAGAAACAATTACCCGTGGTTTTTCACTATTTGAGGGGATATGATCTCCATCATATTTTAAAGTATGGTTTAAATAATTTTTCTTCTTGGGAATTAAATATTATTCCGACCACTTCTGAAAAATTTATCTTCCTCATCGCCTACATTAATAAATTGCCTGTTCGTTTTATAGACAGCATACAATTTGTTAATTCATCTTTAGCAAAAGCGGTTAAAACACTTACTAATTTGCCTTTAACTGATTCTGTTTTTGATGGCGCAATTGTTAGAGCCAAGGCTATTTTCCTTTATGACTTTGTGATATCTCTTGAGGCTCTTGAATCGACGACTGAATTGTCTCATATTTGGGGTTCTGTGTTTGCTGATGAATACGCTACAGCCCAACAAATTTGGGCACAGCAAAATTGCGAGACAATGTTAGATTATATGTTAACCTACTTAAAATTAGACGTATTCCTCCTTGCAGATTATTTTCAGCAATTTCGCGCAAAAGCAAATTTAAGCAAGCACCTATATTTCATGCATACATTGACAAAAACACAAAATTAAGAGTTCAAAGTACTAGCGAGCTATATAGGGACTTGTTTAAACTTTATAATAATAGTTTATATGAAAAGTCTGTCGAAAACCTTTAAAAACGGATGAATTTGAGGCTATGCAATTCTGATGAAAAGATGATTGTATAATCCTCAAAACCGACATTCAGAAAATCTATCGTATTTGATGATAACTTGACTGTTGCTTATCTGAATAAGGATTCGATATGTTTAGATAGGCCTAGTTACATCGAAAAATCAGTTCTAGACCTATCTAAACTTAGAATTTACGAACTACAATATAAAGAATTAGCTAAATACTGTAATGAACTTAATTGCGAAATAAATATCGTTGCCGGCGACACTGATTCATTTTTCATTGAGGTTAAGCACTGTAGGCTAGACACTCTTTTGCCGGCAATGATAAGAGATAACCTTTTACATACCTCAAATTATGACCCGGCACATCCCTTATACTCGAGGAAACTAGATTCAGTGATAGGAAAATTTAAAGACGAGAGTAAAGGTCTCGGGTATAAGGAATGGGTTTTCTTAAGACCGAAGTGCTATAGTCTTTTAGGTACTAAAGATACAATGAGGACAGAGATTGAGCACCAGTCATATTTAGATTGTTTTAATAATGACACAATATTCACGGTACCTCAAACTAGGATAGGGACGCGAAACCACCGATTGTTTACATTTAAGAACAATAAAATTGCGCTTACCAATAAAGACGATAAGCGTAATTGGGTGGGTAGAAATTCCAGTCTCGCATTTGGCTATTATTTAGGAATCGATGCCATTGATGATGACCAAGTATCGCACAGCCCCAGCTATCAAAGTACTCACATCCCAAGCTATGACAGTTCCTACGAGAACAGTGGTTTCAGTAAAGACATTAACGATTTATTTGATTGATGTGAATATATTTTTATCGATTTATTTTTTTTATGGTTGTGATTTTTATTAATAATCACACATGTTGTCATTAAAACTTTTCTCATATTTTGAGCCATAACATGAATATCATATTTATTCAAATATATTGTATATCGATTTTATTATTACATTGTACAAACTTTTTCTATTCAATATTGAAATAATTTTATAACTTTTATATAATTTGTTGAAAATTTATTTTATATAAAATAATAATGAAAATTATGTTGGGCTCAGAGCCACAAGGTAAACAAAATAAAAATAAAAAATTAAAGTTAAAGAGCAGAAGTAATGGAAGGAATCACTGTACATAAACATGCACCGCACCAAGATATTAAAAATCAATAAATAACATAATAATTAAAACAAAATAAAAACATAACAAAAAGTAAATAAAACAAATAATTAATTAAAATTCGAAAATGCCTACAGACGCAAAAAGAAAACATAAAGAAATAAATAAACTGCCAAAACCTTGCAAAATAAGGTTTAGAAAAAACAAAGGCAGAAGTGGCGACCAGAAAAACAAAATAAAGGGCTAAAAATAATATTATCAGAAAACAATAATAAAAGTAAAACCCAAACATAAAATAAATTATATATCAAAAAATTAAGAAAAATATACGAAAAATAATAAAAATAAATTTAAAATAATAAAACAATTAAAAAGCTCTAAAAATGGCGAAAAACCGCCTATTGGTCGCACACGAAAATACTATAAATACAGTGATGAATTTCATTAAATCTAATCTTATGCTTTATTGAAAACATTCAAATTATACTCTGAAACTTCGATAAATTAAGTAAGGAGTTTTTCGTTGTTGTATAATGTAACTGTCAATTTTATGATGCTTTAAAATTTTTAATTTTATTAAACCGTTTTGATGTCAATTTTTCATTTCACTTATCCATTCATATATATATCTATTTATATGTTCGGACCCTCTAAAATCTTATATTACGTATGGAAATAGATGGTTCATGGGACCGACCGTGTGCCGGCTAGTGGGTGAAAACCCTTAGTTGAACTCGTGGGTCATGCCTCGTGAACCCCTTGGCAGTTCGCAGTCGGTTCCGGCTTTGTGCACGGGACCGCTACGCAGGGCGCCATTGTGTATTCGAAGCGGCTGCTGAAAATGTGGCCGGAGCGAATCGTTTAAAATCTCGGGAAGAGCGGAAACTTCAGTTAAGGGAAGTTAAGGCGGGTCATGCATCGACCTGAAACGTTTTTAAACATTCCGAACAGTTATGTACAAATAAAACTGGGCAGCAAGGGGTAGATTTTAGATCGAAATGATGGAAAGAGTTTGGATTTTGTACAGATAGCTGTTAAATTGAACATTACATAATAGTAAAAACAACCTATCGAAATCAAAAACTATAACAATTACCTTGCAGATAAATGCTCCACAGGAGAGCAGTACGATTTACCCTTCCACATCTGTTGTCCGCTGAAAATAGGTTAAGATACAACCGTGACTCGAGAAGTTATCTGGTAAGAAATTCACCCGTCGTGTAGGTAAAGTATCCATCGCGAATATAGGTAGATGACGAGGCGAATAATCTAGAAAAATTCACATCCGATAGGGCGAGCAAACGGAGATCACGAAATAAGAAAGAAAACTCCAAACGTGCAGATACACCATAAATTGTTCATGGGCCAATAAGCAGTAGCCACACAAAATTTTATTTTATCATCACACCAATCTACACCCAGCTACTGTAGGCGGAACAAACATTATCTAACCAATCGATAAAATTATCGATTTAAAAGGAGTCTATTTTCGGTCTAATTACTTGGAATTAATTCATTTTCGACGCCAGAATATTCGCGAAGAGGAAATGTAAGTACTCATTTTCACAAAAATGAACTTTAAGCGTAACTCAAATTTCGAACCCGTAATCTAACCGTCGACACCCGTTATGATAATCAGTTTTGGACACGGATGAGGGTTCCTAATCTTGTAAATAAAAATTCAACCCTATGTTGCTTCAATTCATCTGAAAATTAAACGCGGACCCCTTTTTCGAAATCTATGCATTCCTGATCAAAATCATTTGACGCAGGATAATATTGAAAAATAACTTCGGTTTAGAGAAATTTCTAACAAACTTTAAAAATTTAAATCATCGTTAATTTGAATCTAAGAACTATAGCATTTACGAACAATTTCAGGAAACAGAAAATGGTTACTCTGTGTCACCGTAAATTCCGAGAACAATCAAGTTATCTCGGTCTATGGGTGGAAAGCCGCGAAATTAGCCCCTTAATACCCAGGTTAATCGTGAGAACTACCGGTTATCACTACAGTTAAATTTTTTTTATTGTTATCTCCTAAACCCCGACAACAACTTGGGAGCCCGTAATACCAGGAATCACTAATAGATAATCATATGAAATCCAGAAATTATGATATACTCCGAATCCACTTCACTCAAATAATGTTAATTATCAATAGAAGGATAAAAATCGTTAAAACTAACCCTTGATTTGACGACTCGGATTTTAATTAAATATACCGCCGTTCCTTCAAGTCGAAATACGGGCCACCCTATTAAATCCATAACTAGGCGGAATTTTGAATTTCCGTTATATAAATAACGTAATAAGGATCTTAAAGTATAGAATTTTCCTGCATAAATAAGTATAGAAATATCGTGGGGAATAATGATGAATATGTTACCTAATAGATTGTATCAAAAAAAATAAATCGCTAACTGCATTATGGTTTTCTTACCTATTATTAAAATAAATGTTCGGAATTCACCCAAACTTAGACAGGCGAATAGTGTGATGATACTGAGACGCGCTTAAAGCACCCTATATATCTCCGCCCAATTCCTCTCGGGTCGGACGAGGTTCATCATCCTGGTCTCATACAGACGTAGGAAATCGGGGTTATGGTTAAGAGGAAAGCAACCCCAAATCGCCACGGATACTCCAGCTTTCAACCTTACTCAAACTATATTACAATCTTCTTTTATTTTCTTCTTATTAATTAATTTTGGTTAAATATTTTTCTCCTCTTCTAATAGCATGTCAAACAACTCCAATACGAACACACCAATGAGGATCCCTCGCCTACCCCCTTCTATCGTGGCAATCCGCCACAAGTATGAAGACCTCAAGATGCAGCACCGGGATCTACAAATGAAGCACGAAAGAGTGAAAGGGACCTGGGCTCCACCAGAAGTCATTAGGGAGCTCCGGCAGAAAATCTTTCGTCTTACTCAGGCGCGTGACGAATTAATCGTCGAGTCGCGCGCCCAGCGGCTGCTGATCCGTGAACAGTCGACGGCACTTCATCAGGCCTTCTCGGATACCGAACTCCGGATCCGAGTCCCCGGAAATATTCGGGCAGAGCAGCTGGATATCGTCCCTGCTCACCACATTCCCAACGCCGAGGACTACTCACATCTGACCACAAGCGCTCCTACGTCGGACACGAATCCCACACGGTTTCCACCTTCAGGAGCCATGGGGACCCTGACTAACTCTTCTACTCCTACGGCCCTTCACCGGCCAAATCGAAATAAGCGACGTCGGGATCGTCGCCGACAAGAAGAAGCCCGTCTCCGGGAAACTCAGTCAATAGGAGGGTGGGCCAATTAGACGACCTGCCACCCCCCTACCAAGAATTCGAAAACTCTGAATTCGACCCGGAGATATGCTACGCTCCGCGGATCTTGTTCTCCTCCCCTCCAGCATCCATCCACATCAACTTAGTGGATGAGGAGAACGAACCGCCTCAGCTGATTCGGTCCCTGAGTGACCTCGATCTAGATCTCGAGGAAATTGCCATCCTCACGGGGGAGGTCCCCAACATCGGCCCCCGCGGTGAAGTTGCCGGGCCGTCTTCGCGAAGAGACGAGGATCCTCGAGGCAGCCCTCCGTCATACAGGCCACCCAAGAGGAGATGCCTCCCAACCGATATGGATGCCGAAGAAAACTGACTCCCGACAAATTTTTCTCATCCTATTGGTTAATGCGACATTGGCGAACATTTGGACTGCTTATTCTATTTCTCCCGTCGTCTATTAATGTTTATTCTCTATTAAAAACTATTTTGATTTAATCGTTATCGAATATTAATAAATCTAGTTTCTGTTATTTTTCTATCGTTCGAAAATTGGAGTATTAAAGGCGCGGGAAAGTGTAAAGGCGCGTGGACACAGGAGTAAAAATTTTCCAGGATTTCCCTCGCTAGAATGAAGTGTCGTTCCGAGGATTAAAAGGGTTTTAGAAGATAGGAGCGTAAGTCCTTCGAAGGTCCTTCGGGGGAGTAGTGTCAGTAATGGCGCTCACCTGCTCGAACGGCATTCGGCTATTATGCACAGTTCCAACGTGATACCAATCACGGGTGCATAATGGTGAGTAAAATTGTGTGGCGTATGGAGGGGTTACCCCCCCCCCCCTAGTGACGTAAAGTGGCAGTACAGGGTTAGACTGACTTAAGGGTCTGGTAGTCAACACTCTCCTACGACCAACAATTATAATAATAAAAACTTGTAATCATAATTTTACTAATAATAATTTTAGTAATATTAACTTGTAATAATAATATAATAATAATAGAATAAAAATCAAAAAATATTAAAACACTACTTATAAAAATAAGTAGTAAATTTAAATTTAAATTTTTTTAAAAATGACCTTGAAAAATTATTAGGACTCATCCAATGACCTTGACCTACTTTTAAATGACCTTGAAAAATATGATGACTCATCCAATGACCTTAAAAATTTTTAAAATGACCTTGAAAAATATGATGAGTCATCCAATGAGTTTGACCTACTTTCAAATGACCTTAAAAAAAGTATTGTGAGTCATCCAATGACCTTGAATGATTCATTGTCTTTGCCTCACGAAAAAATTTGTACTTTTAGAATTAGAAATTTTTTTCACTCCGGTTAGGGGTATGTGGTCCGGCGGTGACATGGTCTAGCGGTGATCTAACCATCTACTCGCAACACATAACAAATAGTTCGGTTAGCTGTTGTCTGCCTGCATTTGCAAATCATAGCAGTATGACATAGTACATCGTTAAGTAAAATAATAATATAGTTTTACGAAATTTAATAATAAATAGAGGTATTAAAAATCATAAAATAAAAAAGTTTGAATCTGGTGCACAGAAGCGCCAAAAAATCGTCTTTTTGGAAAAGAAGGACAGTCGCAACGTGGATCGATTGATTGTTTTATTACAAATCTGAGCCATGGAGAGAATCTTTGGGAACAAAATTCGCAGCTAGCTTATCGCCAGATCCACTAGAAGCCCTAAACGTATCACTGCAAGAACATGTTTTTAGTGAATATTGTAGTCCTTTGGAGGAACTACTCGTACAGCATGAATCAAACTCAATCGAAGAAAATATGCTGCCCTTGTTGGACACTGGAAGACATGGGGACACAATGCCAGAAGCCGATCCAGGTTTATGGGATGTAAGTAGCGAGATGGTGAATTGTTGGCTGCACATTGGGCCTAAAACTTGCGCAAATCGAGATGGCATATAAGCTAATTCGTTAAGGAAATATATCAATAGTGACAGAAAACTTAATGAATTAGGATTTTACTCCAAATCTCACCATGGAGAAAATATGGAAAGGCATTGGCTATTGTATTCACTATCATTTGTTTTACTTTACCTGTTTCAAACTGCGTCGGTGAAATACCCTTCAGTCATCTCAAACATATTAAAAATGCTGTTATATTAACTATGGGTGAGGAAAGACTAAGCAGCTTAACACAGATGAATATTAAATTTTCCTTTTTCAACAATTAAGTCGGGTATGAGATTTTTGACATCATACAACGCATATCAGTATGTTAGAGTTAAGATAAACATTACATTCATATTACTTCATATTTTTAAGATATGGTATGTTTTGTGCAAGGCGGCAATTTATTTGTGAAACCGGCCTACAAAAACTTAATCCGACCCTGGATATATGGAGTTGAGAAATTAGGATCCATGATATCTGAATATTATCCAAGAATGTGCCGCGATTATTTCGAAACAATAATTTAGAAAGAAATTCGTGATTTTAACTTGAATGTGACTGCATTCTTGATTCACACTTCTGACAACAGTGTAGCAAAACCGTTGTTTATGCATGTTTTGAAAGTTTGCAATATTTGATTACTGAATACAAATATTGAACACATTTAATTTTGATTTATTCAAATATCTGCTTTTCCTTTAATATCAAATATTAAAACAAATTTTTGATATTAAATTATTACTAATAATAAATTGGCTACAGTGTTTTTAAACTGATCATGGTGTTCCTTTTTCCAATGGATGACACCGTCTGATCTACTCAATGTCTATGGGTAATTACTTATTTTGTTTTTGATATGTTCATTGAGTCCAGAGTTGAGTTTTAAATGCGTTTCATATATGTAAGTTGCGTCACATTTTAAACAAGTTAATCTCACAGATTCCTATAATGGTAGATAGTAAATGGGAATAATATTAGCCTGATTAGTAGATCCTAAATTTGGAAGACTCTGCTTCAGTTTATTCTCAGTATAAACTTTCATTAGAACCTTACTTTATTATGGATTGGGTATGAATTTCGATGATTAGGTTGGTCAATTTCGTTTGTCACGCCCATGTGAGCGATTCTAGTTATTTTGATTAATTTTGGGTGCGCACACAAACGCGAAGCAATATTGGAATTTTTTGTAATTCGAAAATGCTTTGAATTGATTTTTAAAGAATTGTGAATGTTTAATGTTATATTGATTTGTTTATGTGTAATAGAAGTTTACTGTAATAGAAGAAAATACAGAATTTGGTACCATTGAAATTTATTTTTTTTTCATTATATCTTTTAATTTCACTCGTTGGTTTGTTATTATATAAAGTGTCAGCAGTTCGAATTTCAAATGTCTGGTAACGCTATCTGTATTTATTTTAATACTACCTATTCATGCGTCGGTGTATTTCAATATGGAAAAGCTGAAATTATTGCTAATGATCAAGGAAACCGCACAACATCCAGTTACGTTGCATTTACAGGTACAAAACGATTGATTGAGACGAACCTTAATAATACAAATTTCGATGCCAAACGACAATAAATGATAAAAATATAACAATGAATATGACAGAAATTATCCAAGGTTGGTCAAGCACTATGAAAAGCGAAAAGTTTGCTTCTTTTTTTTTCTTGGATTGAGTTAAACCACATTTGTTTAAATTTTTCGATGCACTTTTGTGGTTTATTTAGGTGGGATTTGAATTTCTTAAGTTCTGCTTTTTGAAACATTTGGATTCCGCCAAGCGGATTTTTTTTGTAGAACTGGTAATCTAGATAGATAAACATTATACATGTTGAGGTTGTTATAAAATTATAAAGATACACTGAGTGCACACGAAAATGGAAGGTGAACGAAATCATTAAAGTGCAAAATAATTAATTAAAAATCTATAAAATACAGAAATTAATATTGATCGGGGAGACGTGTATGATTGAACGAATCCTGGAATAATAATAAAAATTCAATGAATTGTCCCTAGGAAAAGTTATAACAAAAATACAAATTAATTAAAACTAATTAACCAGCTAATGGAACGCCCGAGCTAATCAGAAACCCTAGTGATTAGGAAAACCCAGAGCGAGTGAAATAACATGGATTGAAATTTGAAAATTAACTCATCAGAACGTTAGGGATATAAAAAAATAAGCAATTATCCCAAGTAATTTGTTTTGATCTTAACTAATTTGTGTTACCCCAATCATTCCAAGTGATGTATATTGTCTTAATGATCCATAAAGATTTGGAACAATAATTGTATAATTATAGATAAGCATTCACAGTATAAAAGAAGGCACAAATTAGAAGAGTCGCCAGGTGATCGAAGAAATTAAAAAAGACATTTGTGACATATGAAACCTAACAAAGTCAGAAACCGAAAGTAAAAAACTTTTAGTCAATACTAATTAAATTAACGTACCAGATGAAGCGATCTTCCATTGGGACATCTCCCTCTAAGTTGTAACTGAGAGAAAAGTGTAAATCGTGTGACAAGTTGTATAGTTGTGATCGAAGTTAATAAATGTATTCTGTGTTGGGTTTTGGTTATTTGATAAATAGACGGAACACGAGGAGTCAAAGATTTGACCGACTTGAAAATAATATCCCAACATACACCTGAGGTCCTTCTCGACTATCATGAATAAGGGACAATAGAAAGACAGGAGTAAATAACAATACAGTCATATTCAACACTGAGTAATCATTCCCATGCTGCAAAGGTCATCCTTAAAATATTGAATTTTTTCTAATTTTTTTAATTAACTTATGGAGATCTTAATTAATCTTTGCACATGTTGTTTTATTAAAACATGAATAGATTCATTTGTGACTCAACAGGGGTACCTAACTTCTTACTGGTAATGACCTCAATATCAGTTTAGTAGGATGCTTAGAAATGACAGAGACTAGTTTGACCTTTTCATATTACCTAGATATTGGTTTATCCTGACGTCAAGTAGTGAAAGAAATAATTCATTTTTCCGAATTATGCAATACTTGAAACTGCTATCTACTGTGAAATATTCTCATTCAAGATCAGAGTATGGAAAGTTTATTCTATGACAGGCTACTGAGGATTGGCGATCAAATTGTAGTGATTCTGCTAATAGTGCTTGATTTACTTGTTCAATGACGAGGTAGTTTACACTCTAAAGATCATGTTATTTTTGGACGTCATGTTCGAATTTGTAACTCGAAGTTTAGAAGATTCATTGAGCCTACGATTCAAACTAAGTGTTAGTTCCTCCTTCTGTATAAAGTTAATTGTTTGCTATCAGCATGGCGATATTAGAATACCTAAATTATTTCTTTGGAAAACTAGATCGTAAAATTCATTGCCATACTCTCCTAGACTAATCTTACTGTCCCGAAAAAATTGTGGATGATTCCCTCAACCTATTCTATCCAATTGATCATATTTCAGAGACAGAATCTTTTTAACGTAAAATATTCCTCACGCCTATCTCTAATCTAGCTTTTAGCAATGACTTTATAACTACCTGGTCCTTGGTTTCTCAGTCGAACCATTGGGTGTCACCCATGGAAATATGTGTGAACCTACGATGCCAACCTGCATCTAAATTCAGTGCACAAGACCTGATCACGATAGTAGCCGATAAAGGCAAGGTTCTCTAGAGAGGAACTAAACCAAAACTTGTTTGGACACGAATCGCGGTCCGAATAACTCGTCCATGCTCAATTCTACTTCAAATTTTACTCAGAACTGTCACCAAAAAATATGATAATCATCCGGGGTTTGGTGGATCTAAATGAAAAGTAAGTTTTGTTGTCATGATTAATAACAAAAATTCATATTAGTAAATTAATATACATAAAACCTATTATAAGGACTTTTTTTTGTTTTTACCTCTGATTTTTTTATAAGCGATATAATATTTTTTACCAAATTTGACTGTGAATCAGATTTATTTACGGTATTCATAGTCAAATTTTGTAGAAAATGTTATGTCACATAAAACCTTACTAAATCTTTTGATGAGTTCGTCCGCAATTTTTATGTAAAAGGCATTGTAAAAGGCATTAAAAGTGTATTAGAGTCTCTGGGTTTTATGTTATTTTCGTTGGTGTATGCTTTGTCTTATGATGACCGATTCCCCGACATAAGGGATATAACTAACCAATGTGTTTACCCAATTTCTACAAGGGGTGAAAATATATGGAACCACAACATTTGTTGGCATTTAGAGGTTATCTTGTTATATTTTTCTATGGTCACTTATAGATTTATCATAGACTTTTCCCTAAACGCCTTCATGATTGTCTTATTATCTACCACTCAAACACCCTAGGCAATTACAATGTTAGTTATGTACACAATGGCTAAAAATCATTGAGCAGATAAGCTCCATAATTACAACTGGTCTTCGCCGTACTTTCACCTTCCAGATCTTGATGATGGAATATCTTTGGCTTTTATATCACTTTAGTTTCCTAATTAGAATTATTATTTTTCTTTATTTTTTATCCAATCGTTTCACTTTATTCGTTATTTCTTTTAATGTACTTTCAAAAATCTGAACTACATAAATTCTTTTAACTATTTCCGAAGATTTGCGCAGTGTTCCACCAATATTTTATCGTAAATTACCAATTTGTTATTGCCATAGCTCCTTCGTTTGTCAATACGAGCCGTAACGTTCTTAAATAAATTTATTATGGCCCTTCGTCTGTAAATACGACCAATAATGTTTCCTAATTTATTCTTTTATTTATTATTCATTTCTTTTCAAGCTGCCAGACTTTTTAATACGTGGTCGGTGATTCTGTCTTTTTACGTTTTTTTTCATTTTAATTATACCCGTTTAATGATTCTCCATGTGTTTTGTGCTCTTTTTTGTCTTATTTGAGGTTTGATAAGATCTTTTAAATTAAGTTTGTTCGGTTTAAGTGCTGTATTTTCGACCTGTGGTAATTTCCCTAAATACCTTTTACTGTTTATTGGTGTTAGCATACGCATATTTTATTTGCCATAATAAAGTTCTTGGTGGTATTCCCAGTGAGGGATCATTTATTTTTAAGAATACATTTAATTCACAATTAAATTAGATTCTACTAATTAAATACTACTTTTAATTATGAGTAGTATAATAAAAATAATGAGAATACATTCAAACTGACCATAAAGACCGAGTTTTTCACCCTCAAAGACACAGTTAATCCACGTCCTCTGCCATCTATGCCTCTACAAACCTTCCACAGCTTGCTTGAGGCTGATAGGTGAAAGCATTTTGAACTTTCAAAGAAATCAAAACCTAAGGTGCGTCGGTTGTGGATGAATTTCATTAGAAAATTTAATATGGATGAAATGATTTTTCCATCTTGATGAGCAAACTTTACTATTTTTAATTAAACATTTCTGTTTTTAGATATTAGATATGCTTGGAATTATCTCTCATTTGGAACTCTGAGCCATATAAGTGGATTTTAAACATTTCCATAATACATTACTTCCATAAACCTATTCATCCGCGGAACTAGTGGACACATGACCCTGCGTTGAAGGGGCGTCACCAGATATAGGGGGGACCTCACCTAAAAAAATTTAAATCTCAAAATTTTTTATACTTTGACATTCTTTCACTATTTAGTTTCGTTTTTATGTTATTTTTATTTTGAAGGATGAAATATGAAATAAATATCTATTCAATTGGTGTAACATTATTTTTGTTAAATTAAAAAAAATCATTTGCGGAAGGGGCCCAAATTTTGAATTTCCTCCATTGAACCTATTCTAATAATTTTTCGCCGCTTCCTTCGTAAATATTTGACGATGACTTTACCATCTTTTGAATTGTGTATGGAACAAGTTTTCTTCATTTTCCATGAAATAATTTAATTTTTTTTATCAGAAAAATTCGAGAAAAATAGTTAAAAATTATTTATTTCAAACCGTTATGGTTTTTGAGTGTTACATTTTAAAAAGTTTGTGTCAACACATCCGGGGACCTCTGAAATGCTTATATATTCTTTTTGAAAATTTTTGAATTCGAATTTTATGAGTGTAACTTAAATTTTGAAAATCCCTTGATTGAATGATCCGAAATTATTCAATTTTAATTAATTTCTTTTTCTAAACTCACCAATAAAGGAATTATTTTTCATTTTATGATTTTTTCAGTGTAATTTAATATTTGAAATTTGGGACATAATTAATATTTTTTACAGATTTAGTCATTTTTTATCATCTAACAACTGAAATAATACTATTTTATAAATTTTATTAAAATAAAGTTTCTATGTAAATACACATTTTTTACACTAATACTCGAACCTTTTGTTGGGTTTTAATAAATGAAATAATAAAAGTCGGTTTCATTGACTCCACGTGTTCTGTAAAAAATCAATTAGACAAACAATACCCAACGTATATTTGTATTTAAAACTTTATTACACAATCTATCAATCACAAAATTTCAATTAACGTAATGAGACTGCTTCTGACTATCGGGTAGATCCCACTGTGGTTATTGGGCACTATACACCTTATAATAATAATCACCTTTGACCAATTTGATCCACGATTCGATTCATGTTTGACCTACTGAGTTCCTTTAAATATTCTTTTAATTGCTAATTCAAATTTTAACCTCTAATAATTAACCTAATCCCTCAATCATATTCTCAGTTTCTTCGTCCCTTTCTGAGGCAGATTGCCGATTGCTTATGAGTTGGAGCTCCTTTATATTGTTGGGCTAGAAGCCACAATTTAAACAAAAAAAATAATTTTAATTTAAATTTTCCGAATTATAAAAATGGCTGTTGAAAACATATACAAGCACCGCAAGCAGAAATAAAAAATAAAATAAAACATTAATTAAAACAAATTAAAATATAACACAATTAATTAAAACAAATATTAATAAATTTTCTAAAAACGCTTACAGATGCTTAGAGAAACATAGTGTAAAACATAAAACCGTCAAAACCTTGCAAAATAAGGTTTAGAAAATACATAGACAGAAATGGCAACCAAAAAAAGATTTAAAGATCAAAAAGAGTAATAACCAGCGGACAATATACAAAACTAAAAATATAAATTTAAAGAAAATAATATTAAAAAATAGACAAAAATAAAGGGAAAAAGATAAAAATATTAAAATAAATAAAAACAATTAAAACCCCAAAAAATGGCCGAAAAGGTTTTAAATTCGCTGATTGGTCGCACCCAAGCATGAAATTAGTATAAAAACTACAGCCATTTTCATAATTTTTAACACTTTATGCAAAGTTTTTTAAACTCTTGAAACTATTAATCTAATTAAAAAATTTCGTAAGTGGTGTTGCATTTTGTATAAATATATTCTCTATGCTTAAAGTTTTTATTTAAATATTTTTCATTGATGGCAGGTTAGCTTTGTACTGATTTCAAAAGTAGGACTCTGCTGGAGTTCACCGCCTCGTTCATGAATGGTGGAGCGGTAACTGAAGTAAAATCTCGGGAAGATCGTTATGAAGATAGGGGGTATAACATTCAATATGAATGTTTAGGTAGAATTCAAAATTTTAGAAAACCTGTAAAAGCTATAATTTATTCTGAGTACGACTAGTGATAGGCTGTGTAAAAATAATTTTTGTAATTTTGTGAGAAATTTGGGTAATGATGGTGAACGGGGAGGAGCAGCAGTAGATTTCCTGAAATTTTGACGACTATTGAAACCTAAAAAATCATGTATAATAAAACTACCAGCTAATTAAGTTAAATACCGTGTGCTGGTACTAAAGTTATTTGAGTTTTTCGATCGGTATATGACATAAACAGAAGATGATAATAATATAGAATAAGAAGAAGGCTGAATTTCGTAAGGCTGAAATTCCCCGATTAATATATTTATATAATCTGTAGAATTAAGAGATTGAAACTAGCACTCGAATTTCTCAGACGTGACAACTTCAACGCATAAATCACCGAGTTTGTGCAGATAATAGCACCACTTCAATCGTTACTCGTGTGATAACATAGAATGCACTTCAACTTGATCATTAATTAATCACTGGATTATTACGGGAATGAACCCTAAGTAACGAATTAATTAAAATTTTAAAATTTCCATTTACCGCTCTTCTCTCTCGAGTGTCAAATATCGAATCAATTTTCCAAAAAACGAAAAACTCTGAAAAACTATGCAACATTATAAAATCCCGAAGATTGTAAAAGTGGAAGAAGCCAATCCAGTCAAACTCAATGACTCTCCAGAAGATAAGCTACATCGTCAGTTTCGGTCAAGTTACCAGAAACTCTATGCCTAAGACAAGCGTACGTTGTGTACGTGGTTTGCACCAGAAGCTGTGAAGGCACATTAACAACAGATCAATCGTCTAACGAGATGTCGGGACGACATCATAACGGAAAACCGGGTTCAGAGAGTCATCATAAATGACCAGATCGCCGTACCGATAGCCTCATTCACATAGCCCGAATTAACCAAAAGTTTAGGCGGTCGTGATATGACCATGAAACTGAATCTAATTCTAGCAAATAATGTCCCGGAGAAAACCACTATCGGTCCCGACAAAACTCCATGGACCAGCAAGAAACATCACCCAAGTAAAAATAGACGACGCCGTGAACGTCATCAAGTTGAGGGGGCTTCTATACTGGCAAATGCCGCAAAAGTAGTGAAAGAGGCCACGGACCAGGTCGCAGAACAGCACCCAGAGTTTGTAAAGTGGGATTTGCCAGTCTACCAGATTCAAGGCCATAAAGACGATGAGATTCATATCAGTCTGCACATAGGAGAAATTGTCAAGGAACCCCAGCCTCGACAGCAGGAGGCCATAGAGGCCCAAGATTCGTCCGACTCGTTCGGATATTGGACGGACTATTTTGGGGATGAGATCTGCTACTCCGTCCCTCTAGTCGGTACGTCCCGTTTGAATATCAATAGCCGCATGAAATTCACAGTGGACATAGATAAAGACGGACATAACCTCATCGTCGAATTAAAAGAATTACTCGACAGCTTTGGAAACGCCTGAAAATTTTTCAATGATTAGTTTTCGAGAATCTCCTCAATCTCACCTTTTCAGTCAAAATTTAAATGTCTATAATTAGAATAAATATCTCACTGAATGATTTTATGTGTTTTCTTATATTTTAAGAATGATTGTAGTGAATATCATGATGAGGAATGGTTTTGAGGCGTTCTTTAATATATTTTATGTCTAAATATGAAGTACGATGATGATAATGTGAGTGTTCTGGAAATTAAAAGTTTAATATTGTGGAAATTTCAGTGATTCCGATAAATAGGCAAAATAAGTATTAAGAATGTACTTGGGGGAAGTTATAACTTTAAGTAATTAAAAATATTAGATTTTATAATTTTGGAACAGATGATTTAACAGCGGATTATATAATTTAGGTAAATTTTTATAAATTATCGCATGCTAAGTAATTACGACAAATTATAAATTAAAACAAATTTTCGAGGTCATCGATGTGACCAGATTTACGACATAATTAGGACAAAAGTAACTTTTTTTTTAATAATTAGAATGTGTAAAATCTAAAAACTTTAATAGTTGGGATAACCCCTTCAGAGAATTAATAAAATATAGAATTTCAAAGAGTCAATTAAGTATCAAATAAGGTCCATTTTGAAATGTAATTTAATGTTAGTAACCAAATTTTAATCTCAACTCAGTCACAAGTAATAAGGGTTTGTAATAAGAGGTCAGTCAAAGGGTAAGAGAGGGGAACAAGATCACGGAGGTATGCATAAGACAGATGATGCTGAAGTAAAAGTCAAGTAAGAATATTGATGAAATCCCCAGTGAGAAACCCAAAGCGGAAATATCACGAGGAGTAGTTTTCGAAATGGTGCTCACCTGGTCGTGGATTTTCGGTTACTATATACAGTACCAACATGAGCTTGCTCATGGGTATATAGTGGTAAGATCAAAATTGTGGGGCGTCTGGGTGAGACAGAGTAAACCCTAATAAAAGTGAGTGCATCGGTTGAGTAGTGTAAGTAGATTGAATTTGCTAACGATTTATAAAAAAAACTAATTACACTCAGTACATCAATAATATAGTAGAAATAGTCCCCTTAATTTATAGTGTTTCAGCTAAATCGTCTCATTTAACAATTCTTGCCTCGCGGCCTTTTTCATCTTTTCTCCGTCAATGGAAATAATTTATTGTCCCGGATGCGTCTCCCTTGTAATGATATTTTTTTGTTTCCTTATTATTCATGCTGTCATGATAATGGTTTTCAAAAATCTATTTTGTTTACATTTCTTCATGTTTACTTAACTCGAATTTTTCTAAATTAATTAATTAATTAATGATTTTCTGTTTTACACATTTCTTTGCTTTTCGACCCTTTCTGAACACATTATGATAAATCCGTTCTTGCCACTTTCTTCCACATCATCTCTTCTGTATCTAACTCATTTTTCAAATTCTAATTCGATGATTTGTTGATTTCTTATAGTTTTGAATTTTCAACATCCCTTTTTAATTATTAAATAATTTCAAATATAATAACATCAACATTTTACAGAGTAAAATCAACAATTTAGATAAAGTTATGCGACATTCAAACGTGTTAAGGTTATTATTTAAATTTTAATAATTAAATTATAAAATTTAAAAATCAATATATTTCAAGCAGGAAAAGTGAATCAAGAAGCAGATGAAAAGAGAAATTCAATTATTTTTAATAAACGCAAAATTATTCATTAATTAATTAAAATTTGGTTGACGTCATAATTTTTTTATTAAAATCCCAGTTTAACAGGTATGCCAGAAGTTTGTCAAACCGCGGAAGCATAACAAAAGTTTCAATTCATTTGTTAAGTAGTACAAAAAAAATTGGGAAAGATGATAATCTAGCATGCGAGTCAAGAGTGATTTATGAGCAAATACGAGTATAAAAAGAGATAGACTTAATAAAAATTACCATTTGTGGTTGAAAGCCAAATAAGTGTTTGAGCAAGTGAGCCAAATGATTTTGAGAGGATTATTTTGTGTTTGATCTGACCTCAAACAATCAGATTAAGATAACACATCATCAGTAAATTTTTCTGTAAACCCAAACTTGATATAATTGAAGCTTTTGTTGAATTCAGTTGTCAAATTTGTCCAAATACTGTCTAATTGTTTGTTAGAATAAAATTTGTTTTTTGTTGAATTATTTAAAAACACAAAGAATTAGAATTATAAATCCTAACGAAATCTCCAGAAACCAACAAATGCCATAAATTTACACTGACACATAATTGACCGCGGAAGATTAATTTGAAATTATTTGATAAAATTACAAAAATTATTTAATAAAATTTGAGTTCATGAGACTACACAACCTTCTTCAAGGGTCAAACTCTGGTGAGTCAAACCCTTCGGTTGATCAAAAATGTTTACACTTTATTTTAAAATTTAAACTTATTATAAAAGATGAGGATCATGGTGGAAAGTCCAAGATTTCATAAGAATCCAAAGTAATAAGGGTTCAAAGTGCGATTGCTCAAAACTCTTGGTAATTTTTAAAAGTTGACGACATGCAGGCCCTGGTTTAACTATTTTGCACCATAGACAACTTTTGTAAATTGCGCCCTAAAAAACAAATTAATATTTATTTATAGGAAATTAAAATAAATCTATCTTTCTTTTTTTTAAATTAATATTATTTATTAAAATTTTCTTCTGAATTTCAATTTAATAAAGTCATAAAAAAATCACCAAAAAAAGACATCAAAATCATCAAAAAATAGAGAGCAAAAAAAATTAAGCTCATCAAAAACATGTTAGTTCATAAAAATTTTATTGAAATTTATATGAAAATGAAAACTCTATATAAATATATAAAATAATAAATTAAAATTTTTTTGCGCCTTTCTGAAAAAGTGCGCCTTAAGCAATTACCTAAATTGCCTATAGTTAAACCCGGAACTGACAACAAACTATTTCTCAAGCGTAAATATAATTATTTATTAATAATATTATTATGTTGAAACACGAATATCAACTACTTTTCTTTCTTATCTAACACAAATATTAAATGGAAATATCAGAATGTCAATATATTTGTTTTAATCGAATCTCCATTTAACATTTTATTCTATTAACATTTTGAATTTAATTACCAGTTATTTATTCTCTGATTAATGAAATATTTAAATAAAATTCTGGAAAAAATTAATTTATATTTAAAAGATTTTTTCTTTATAAATAAAATTCCTTTGACCCAAAACTGAGACGAGAGCTCGGAAAACTTTAACAAAATTAATTTTAATATTACTTTTGGTACTGATGGAATCGAATAAAATTCATCAATTCGTAACATCAAACTATCATAGTAAAACAAACAAATATGAAAATCATTTACTTTTCTTCGATAAATTATTTTTTATTAACCAAAGAAAATTTGTTTACTTTCACTGAAATAATTCTTATTAATGTAAACAAAGTTTTTTATATTATATGTAAAATAATAATAATAATAATAATAATAATAATAATAATAATAATAATAAAAATAATAATAATAATAATAATTAACATACTTAAACTATTTAAAAATATTCAAAACATTCGTAGTCATAGCACTTTGCACATTAATCTTTGGATCCAATGACCTTATCAGCAATGCTTCACATAATACGCGTTCCCAATAATTATTAAAAATTTTCAAAAAAATGTTAAAATCAGACATTCAAAGGCTGTAAAAGTAATATTGTAAACCAAAATAAAAATACATTTTGGTCAATGATATTGTGCCCCCAGCCATGCATCCGGAGACAACTGTCTTCCTAGCCCCTTCTCCTTACGTCACTGCCTTGAATTGTAATTGTTAGAAACCAGCTTTCTGTTCCTTAAAGCTTATTTCCACAAAGGCATCATAAAATATCTTGTATATTAATTGTTGCAGAATTATTTTGATTCCATTTTAGATTTTAATCCATCTTATTACTTGCGACCACATAAAAAGCAAATCTGCCAATGCAGTCACAAGAAAGCTACAAAAACAATTAATTTTGGATTCATTGCCCAAACAAGATAAATACATTTTAAATTTCAATTTCCGAAAATTTAATAGAAGAAATAATTTCGAAGCTGAATAATGGTCGAAAGACACCGATGATTGGGTCGGAATCAATGATTTAAGTTTAATTGGAATTTTCGATTTATTATCTTTTCAAAGAAGTCTTTGAAAAGATTTCAAAAAGATGGGTTTTAATGATGAAAATGCAAGAAGTGGGTTTGTCGACACGTTCGAAAAGTTAGCTCACGTGAAACAAGAACAAAATGAACGATTTGCAAAATTTGAATTGACAGTGAAGAAGTTAGATGATATTTTTGATTGTGGTATCTCAAGAGAAAAAAATTGTTGGTTCTATCGCATAAATTCGTGCTCAAAATGATCGTTTAAAAGAAAATTTGTTGTTGAAGCCAGATATATCAAGAAAAGAAATGAGAAAAGCAGCGAAAATTTTGAATCCCATCAAGCAAATTGTGAATGAAATTTAAGCAGTAGAAAAACGAACATATTCTAGTTTGGTTCAAAATGAAAGCCCACGGTGGCTTGTTAATTCACAAAAAAGTGTTTATGTAGAACAACATCATACCAAATCAAACCGATATAGAAGGGACGACAACTTCATGCAAGCAGACTGATAATAAAACATCCGAGAAAAAAAATTAATGACATTCTATTTCGCTTAAAAAAATTGCAAGAAAGTTGTATAATTGATGCTGTGGACTACCGCAACCTAAAAATGAGACTGAAACAAAGTCAATGTTTTTGTTGTGGTAAAAATAATCATTTGCGTTTCTAATGTCTTATTTACGGTAATTTTGATAATTTATTTGTTAAGAAATAATGAACGAAAGACTGATAGAAGAGTTTTTCTGCATACATGATAAAGATCAAGTCTGTTCAGAAACAGAGATAGAACCAATGATGTATGAAGTTGATAATAAAAAAATCAATCAGCAGAATTGAGACAATAAACAATTATAAAAAACGAAATTTGGTTGAAGAAGCTTCGATGTATATAAAGGAAGATTGCCGAAACTGTAATAAGAATAAAATCAACTGAGTAGATATCGAGATATTGTGAGACGCTGGAGCATCAATTAGTGTAATGACTGAGCGTTGTTGGAAGTTAATATGATGTCTATTACTTAAGGTTCATTGATGCGAAAATAAATGCATAAATTAAGAACTAAAATATGAAATTTTAAGGTCAGTCAAAGTAAATATAGAGAAGGCAGCAAACTCAATGAAAGGGAGAACAATAAATTTCGATGTAGTAGAGAAAGTATTAATGAGATTAAAGCCACATAAACGGAAAAATGGGATGAAATATGAAGGACCTTATGAAATCCTACAATTAATATCACCTTACCAAGTTGAACTAAAATTTCCGAATGTAGTGAATGCCTAAAGTATTTAAAGGTCATCAATGAGGGAGAGAGTAATGGATATTTAAATGCTACATATTAACTAATAATAAGTCGTTTATAATAAAGTTTAAATTATGATTGAAAATCTTATTACTTGATTTATAATAAATTTCGATCAATGCCGAGTTAAAATTTTTTATTTATTTTTATCTTTATTTTTTATTGGTTTAATTTTTCATTCTCCTTTTCATTATTTAATCGAAAATAGGAAAATGGGTTTTTATCCTAAAAATCATGGACCAATAGAATTCTTAAGGATTACCGTAAATTTTCAGCATACTCTTTATCAAGCTTATGTTAAGAATGTCATGTTTATTGCAAATTAAATAATTATTGAATTTACCTTGACATTTCAGTAGAAAGATATATTTGATTTATTTTTTGTTTAAATAAAGTGTATTTTTAAAAAAATAGACAAAAAAATTTGATTGGTCAATCAGGATTACAACTCTTCAACTGCAAAGGGTTTCAGATTTTTAAAATTATCATTCGAATGTCAAAAATCTACAAAAAATAAGCAAATTTCACTAAATTAAATCAAAGTCCACGCCGATAATTATTGGCGTCGAAATATAAAGAACATAAATCTATTGTCGAAACGTCTCTCGAGAAGCCGTTTCAATTCCATTACGTAATCAACTATAGACTTTACAACAAACCTATTACAGATATCTCTAAAAAATCTATATTGTCTGCAAAATTCATAAAATGGTGCCAGTAAACTTTATATCAGCAACCGTTTTATTAAACGTAATTACCGTTGATTAAAATCGTATTAGAAATTCTAAAAATTCATTTGGAAAGATTTATAGAAGGTTAGATAGGATAAAATTTTAGAAAAATATTTTAGAATTTTAAATGCCAAGCGCCACAAGGACGTAACACTTGCTATAATAACCAATATAGCGAGTTAGTTTTTTGAATCATTGTCTTTTCAGATTACCTCAAAATAAAAGTAGGTCATTAGCTCCCAGTGATCAAGATCCTTCTTATGTACACTCTACTCATTGCCTTGGAAATATGAAAACGTCATAAAAACAAGAATCTCAATAATACGAAAGAAAAAAGGTCGACTACTCTGAATCGAGACCAAAATTATAAAAAGTGGTTTGTAGTAGGTTGATATTATTATATAATTATTATTTAAAATTTAAGAATTTTATAATTCCTTGGAACTATTCATCAGACTTAAAAAGGTATACTGTTAACAGGCGTACCTTCGAAAAGTTATTTAATTAATAAAAAGCACAACTTTGACAATTTTTATATCATAATATCGATACGTTATACAAATTTTATGAATTTAAAATAATATAGTTTTTCAATATCATTTTTGAATATTTTACAAAATATATATTTAAAAACTTTTATTAAATATTTTATTATAATTTGTAAATTTTTATAATTTTTAAATCTTAATATAAACAAAAAATCCATTAAAATTAATCTACTATATGTATAGATTGATTTTTCTATCATACCCGATGATAACAGGAAAACTGTCGGTATATATTGTAAACGTGTGTTTGAGTGGTACTTTCTTATATCTTATATAAATAATTCAATAAACCAAGCAATGATATAATTAACATAAAACAATGGTTTCCTGGTAGTAGCATCAATTCACAAAAATAATTAGTAAAATATATGATAAGACTCAGATACAAGTTTCACCAAAGGTTTACTAAATCTTTTGCTAATGATTTAATTATTAAAAAGTCACTAAGGCATACGTTTTAAGATATATTTATGCAGTTTTACTGTCATCATCTGATGGTATAAAAAATCTTTACGTAGATATTAAAAATTTAATAAACAAATAATAAAATTTTTTAATTTAATTAAAATAATTAATTATTTTTCAAATCAAAATATTTCAAAATATATATATATATATATATAAAATTTTTTAAAACAATTTTTTATTCACACACAATAATTTTAAACAATCAATAAATTTAAAAAACATTTTTAAAAAATTTGAAACATAATTTAAATATTTAGTACAATTAAAAACAATAACAAAAAACCACATATCCTCAATTTCACATATAAATATTTTAAAACATTCAAAACGTAAGTGTTCACAGCATTTTGCAAATCTTACCTGATGGTGACGGGAAAATTGTCGAAATACATCGTTAAGCGTATGTTATAAAATGAAACCAATTTTTTTAATTATATTCCATCACAACATAATCACAAATATTAATATTGAGGATATTAGAAATTCTTTTGTAATTATGATTATGAAATATGAGATTTGAATTCATTAATGGCTTATGCACGTATCAACACACACACATACACATATACACATACATCAAGCAATTAATTACTTTAATTATTGCAAACTTAAAGTTTATGTCGGATTGACACTTTCAAATAATATATTTTATGGCTAATTTATTGTATTGTTATCAATTTTTTTTAATAAAAAATAGGATTCATAAAAACAGTGATCAACAGAATGAATTCAAAGTAAAATATAATATGAAACAGTGGAAAACATCTGTTGACCAAAACTAGTAAGTCAAACAGTTACCTTAAATAGGAAGAAAAACAATTTACAGAGTATTGTTAAATCACAGAATCTAAAAACTTGGAAATCTTACAAGAATATAAACAGATAGACGAAAAAGTGATAAAAGTCGCATTTTAAAAAGAAAACTAGAAATATTAGTGGAGACGCTAACATGAGTGCAGAGCAAACAACTAGGAGTGAAACATTTCATGACTATGTTTTTGGCAAGGAGTACTGAGGAGAAGAATTTGTTGTAGATCTTACCGAAGATTGAATTCTTTATTAATTCCCTACAACTGGATAATTACTATTGCAAATTAGTTAATGTTGGCAAATAAATAAAAATGTTCATGACCATTAAAACCGAAACATGATATTTTAGAAACAGCCAACAATACACGACGAATACAGACCTGAAAAAACAAGGAATGTGAAAATTTTCAAAACATGACAAGGAACAAAAGATAGGATATTATACGAAGGACCGTAGAAATAAGCAAATAAATCAAAGCCCATCAAGTAGTGTAAAAGGGGACAAAAACATGATAGAATTTCAAAGAAATAAAGGATAGAAGTAGAAGAGAATAGTTATGTGGAGATATCCTAAATAATTTTCTGATTAATATTTCTAAATTTTATTTGGCTATTTTAATTATTCTGAAAATAAATATATCAGAAAACATTTGTTTTATTATTTATTTTCGTTGAGTAAAGATCATAATTTTATTTATCATGTTACACATATTTTCGACACTGCTCTTATCAACTATTATAGTCCCAATGAAAATAAATTAAATATTTAAAGAAAACATATTGTTTTTATTATTTTTTTAAATATTGAATTAAAAAAGTTCGATTATTGTTATTATTATTATTATTATTATTATTATTATTATTATTATTATTATTATTATTATTATTATTATTATTATTATTATTATTATTATTATTATTATTATTATTATTATTATTATTATTATTATTATTATTATTATTATTATTATTATTATTATTATTATTATTATTATTATTATTATTATTATTATTATTATTATTATTATTATTATTATTATTATTATTATTATTATTATTATTATTATTATTATTATTATTATTATTATTATTATTATTATTATTATTATTATTATTATTGTCATCAGGATGATTGGCGTCATTGAGAATAGGATGTTATACAGGGTGTCGGGTATACGAGCATTGTTGTAGAGACCTTTTTCAAAAATATAATGCGGAATAAAATACAGACTTCCTTATCCCTTCCCTCATCTAGGCGGTGTGATAAAATCCCGAAAAGGAACGTTTCGATTGAAGTTCAAGGATAAATTTATAAAGTACATTTTTCTTTAATTAATTTTAACCAAGTATAGATAGATGCACGTGTTATATGATCATTTATCTATTCTAGTGGAACAAAACAATCAAATAATAGAACGATTCCGGAAAGATGTAGCCAAATACCATCAGGAAGCGATGGTTCAAAATCAAAGGGCCGAAGATCTAGTACACCGATGCCGGCGCATTGAACAAAGTTTGCTAAGGCCAGAGGAAGTTGTTAAATTGAGGGCCGAAATCGAAACTTTAAATTTTAAACTGGCTCAAAAGAAAGAAGCTCTGATGCAAGCAGAACAGAAGATCCGAACGCAAGACAGTGAGATAGTGGAGTTAAAATTAAAAGACGAGATCCGGGCTGGACTCGTACGGTGCAGCAGTCAGCTATCTGCCGAGCAGGAGGCAATAGCTATAAGAAACGTGATCAGGAAGAATATCGGGGTAAAGATTATCACCCCAGGAACCTCGTGACCGCCAGAAGAAAAGCCGAAAAGAAATAAGCAGAGAAATAGTCCCGGCAAAAAGGAGCACGTGAGGCAGAATAAAGTTATTATTATTATTATTATTATTATTATTATTATTATTATTATTATTATTATTATTATTATTATTATTATTATTATAATTATTATTATTATTATTATAATTATTATTATTATTATAATTATTATTATTATTATAATTATTATTATTATTATTATTATTATTATTATTATTATTATAATTATTATTATTATTATTATTATTATTATTATTATTATTATTATTATTATTATTATTATTATTATTATTATTATTATTATTATTATTATTATTATTATTATTATTATTATTATTATCGTGGTATGAGATTGAAGATTTCATTGGCACCATTTCGTAAATATGCACACAATAGAGAAATGTCTGTAATAAGTCTACAATTGATTACATAATCACATGTTTTAAAAATATTGTTTTTTTCAGAACCCGTTTGATAATGTAATTGTGATCACTGAATAAAGGCGCCATTTGATATTCGGCACATTTTTGATTTGCTTTGAATGTATTTTAATATTAAAGATAATATTAGTAAAATTAACCTGAGTATAAATTGGAATTTCATTGAGAAATGGGATTTATTCAGAACTGTCAATTCTGAAAACTCATATATAATGCGCCAGTAAGTGATACTATAAAGCTTTTTGTATATTTCTGACAGTTAGTCATTATAACTTCAGGAATCTGACAGGAAAATGTATAAAAAATCCACTGGTCCAATTTATATATTTCACTAATGAGAGAATCCTTCAGTTTCAGAAGAGCAATTTCCTATTACGTAATTACTTATTTACCTAGGACGGACTCACCTATTTTTGGGATTAAATGATTAGCGATGCTTTATTTTAGGATTTAGAAGGGTTAAAATTTTCAATTGTTGTCTTTCTTTGCAAATTTAATTTCTTGGATACGGAAAATTTCAACAAACGAGTTGTAAAAGTTCTCATGAAGTTGTCAAGGACATAAAAACTCTGAAAGAGTGAAAGACAAAATCACTAACTATTAATATATAAAGCTCCAAATGAGTATCAATATATGCTTTTATTGCAGGATATTAAAAAAGATTGATGTATTGTGATACAATTCTTGCGCTGAAGCGTACTGGAGAAATGAATAGATGAACTTCCAAGTATAATGGCAAACTTCTACTTGAGAATTATCCAAGGTTGTTCAACTATTGGAAAAAATGCAAATGAAAACAATTTTTGCAACAGTAGCTGAAAAGAGATTATTTGGCTATGAATCAAAGAACGATCCAGTTGAAGATCCTGAAACTTGGTATCGCTTAGAAGATCATCCTTGAATTCTTTGCATAAATTAAAGAAAACATTACAACGTTTTTTGTATTTTTATATGACATTACGACACGGATGTATAAAAATTTATTTTGTTTATCTTTCTTTTGATTTCTTTAAAATAAAATGTTTAGAATAACGAAATTAAAATGTAATAGACATTTCATTAATAAATTTTATAAAAAATTAAAATTTTCAACTTTTTTAGAGAATTAAATTTTATCCATTCACTGTTAACTAGACTACCCAATCTAGATAAAAACAAAATTTACAATAAAGCAATTACATTTAAATGAAACATTTAAAATTCAATATTAAAGTTTTAAACAAAATCAAGTAGGATACTATTTTAGTACCACTCAGAGCCTGGCCAGTGCTAATGGAGTTTAAACGTCAACTCAGTGTTTCTAGCTGCGATTTGACATACATATATGAAATTCAATTTAAAATTTTCATTTCATTAAAACAAAAATGCTAACAGGAGAAAAGAGGGAATCAATTTGTAGTTTGAATTTGAGTTAATTAATAAAGAAAATATCAAAATATGAAAACAGATCAACGGTGATAAAAAAATATAAAATTTTTATGATAATTTATAATAAATATTTATTTAAAAAGGAAAATTTTTGTTAGATAAAAGATTAATTTTTTATCTATATTTATAATGAAAATAAATGAAATGAATTTATCATCACTGTATTTTCCCCAGTAAACCCCGCAAATAAGTATCACCAATTCCTTCAAATAAACAGCGAATTTTAAACAAGCCAGTAAAAAAATGGATATATGTTAAGAGTTGATAAAAAGTAAGCTAGATTTGAAATATACATAAAATTTACACAAGGTATTCTACGAAACATGCATACAATTATTAAATAAAAACAATGAAAATTCTTGGTACCTGATAGGGAAAAAGATTATCCAGACACACACACATACACAAAGACTATTTTTATCAGATACGCTGATAAGAAAATATTACCAATAGGCACTCGTTTAGAATGACGTTGGAATTGTGTCCTAATGAGCGTTTACCAGTATACGGTTATCCTATTGCCATGACTACTAATACCCTGGTACATTTCTGGGTTCAAGAGCGACCATAGAAGGTTACATTCTTGTTTTATACCAGAGTCTATTAATTTATTCAATTATAGTTGAAACAATATCAAAATGAAATAAAAAAAATAAGTTTGAGTTTAATCTATAATATAATTTGACATTAAAGAAATGAACTTTGCATAAGAAATCATCATGAAATCTAGAACCCCACCAAAAGATACAATCTAAAGTCTTTGAATTTCACTAGATGGTGGATGACATCTTCCAAAAATAGAAATTACAAAAGTGTTTAATAAACTAATTAATTACAAGATTAAAAGATTATACAAATCGATTAGATCACTCTTACGTTATAAATTATAAAATTATTTGAGTTATATGTTAAATAATTAGTCGAAGTAATTATCTATAAATTATAACATGAACATTATAAATTTTAAAAATTAAAATTTTAAAAAGTGTTTTTAAAAATACATAAATCGCATGATAATTATTGATTATAAAAAATGGAATTATGACTGAGTTATAAGTTACATCATGTAGGGACTTCTGAATCGGAAGTTCCGACAATGGTAAAAATCCAACAATAAAATGACAGAGACATAGGTAGGGAGGGCAGGGGGTAGAAGAGCGCTAAGGTACAGGGCACCAAAATGAGGCTTACAACAAGAGATTGAAAGATGGCTAGATGTTTTGAAGAGAATATTAAATTGTATAAAATCTTTGGTCAATCAAAACTTGTCATTGAGGAAACTTGACGCCACACTGTAAGAGATAATATAAAGAAAAAATAATACAATTATTATGATGATTAATGTGCAATATGCATAAAAACATAAATGCATGTAGGCATAAAAGACTCGAAATATATGGAAATACTGAGTATGAGTTATTATGTTTAATATATTTTGTAAAGATTGTGTGCAGGGGACGCAAATTTTGTGTTTTGTCCCGGGCGCAGAAGACCCTAGCTACACCAGTATAAAACGATGCAGTTATAACAATGGACAAACAATAAAAGTCCCAAAAGTGTTTATGAACATACACTATTTTGGTAATGATATAAACTTCGACCAATTTTCGACATAAGTAAACTAGTAGTTCGATTAAAGATTGAATTAATATATCGTAGGTACTTTGAGAAATGTGAATACTTTGATGATGAGAACATGGAGGTAAAAATTCCAAAGAACATACTAATAGAATATGGAGACGGGTTGAGGTTGATTTGACACAACTAAGGATGGATTTGTTTAGTCAACGAAAAAACATAATCGAAGTTATTGGAAATTGAAATTTTGCTAATCAAGGAATTTGCGTTTGTAGTTTCCAAATTTTGAATAATAAGTTAATTTTTCAAAAAGAAAATGTTAATAGAAATTCAAACAAAATTAAAATTTTAATTTAATCATACGTTTGTAATATAATTATTAAATTACTAAATATTTTAAATTGGAATGTTTCATGCACTACACGTCAAACAAATACATTGCACAAAATAAGTGTGAAAATTCCATACAAAAAAATTGTATACCAGTTAATTTATGAAATTCATATTTTTAAGGATAAAATTTATGATTATCAAAATGAAAACTAAGGTTTTATTCATCATATTAGACGTTTGGTTTCTCAAATTTAGCACGTCCATAATAACTAAATAATAATAAATTCAAAACTTTATTTCAAGAAATTCTCCAACAATACAATATTAAAAAACTATCTAAAGTTGTTTTTTAGTATTTATTTTGAGGATATTTTAACAAGCATGAGTTAACAATTCAATAGGTAATATTAATACACAAGCAATAAATATTTTTAAATTAAAATCATTTCTAAACATTAATTTTACAATCAAACAATTTAATCATTCCATAATTTAACTTTAAACTAATTTATGTTATTTTTAAATTTATTATTATAATTTTTTTAAAGTTCGTCACATTGTTTTAACATTAGAATTAACTCTTCTTTTAATTATCCTCACACATCACATGTCCATTTGCGACTTTTCTACATTCAAGGGAAAATTCATTTCTTGTCACATACTGGTTTTGAGTGATTACAATTAGACTTTTTTAGTTATGTTCTTGGTTTATTTTATAATTCATTCACTATAATACCTTCTACTTTTATCAATTGTCAATTATTTCATTTTCGTTAATTTCTAATACTTCTTCTTTCTGGCTTCTATTCATAATGTGCCCTTCATATAATGTGTAATTAGTTAGATCTTTCCCATGGCCAGACAACAACCAACCGATAGTCGGTTGAAGAGATTATCTGGGCCTCTATATTATCGTCTCAGGGTCGCCTATCATTCAACTCACCAGAACAAATAACTTGTAAATATTAATTTCGAAAAAATTGCACTAAATGCATAAAATTATAAAATGGACGACTAGAAGATATTAAAAAGTTATTCATATGATGATTAAATGTTTTCATCGAATTCCCTTCTAAAAATGATACATATACCTGAATTAATGCATAATAAATAAACAAATCTCGGAAGAAAAATTAAGCCCAACATTAAATTAACATTTATTTTTTGATTTATACATGATTAGAAATATTATAAAACGCTTCTATGTATTACCGTGCCGAATAAACAAAACCTTTAATAAGTTATATTTTTTAAGAATTGATCAGCATTTATTAAATGAAATTTTAGGTTCATTGTTATAATCTAATAATTTGTTAAATATTTTCGAATAATATAATCCTTTCCTTGAAAATAAATTGCCCATCGGAATTTCATGGTATTCAAAAAGAACAACAGTCGACAAAAGGTAAAATTCAAGTACGTCATGCACATTTTCCCATTGGAAAATTGCTAAAAAAGGTTTTAAAAATGTTTATTATTATAGCAGTGAATGCCTTTAGGCGAAGAAATCCCCAGGCAACATCAACTATTTCTTATGGTTTTTCCAAACAATATTCAGAAATCTACGAACTTTTGAGGTTCTTATAAAGAAAAGTCGACGCCTCCAAAGATTTAAACTTTTCAACTTCATCACTACAGTTGAACCTTTTCAAATCAAGAATTCGTCAAGAATTCTTGAAAATGAAAGCAATAAATAATCGCTTTTAGACTGGAATTTGCTTGATTATAAAGTGTTTTTCTTCGGTGATGAATGAAAACAAATTTAGTACCTCACTTTGAATCATGTTTTTTTAGTTGAAATTTGAGTAAAACTCCCCGATCTTTATAATTGAAAGCAGAATAAATTAAATTAATTAAATAAATTTATCATTTTTTCATAACAAACATTTTAAATACAAGTTGGATAATTTCTGTCACATTGATTGTAATTTTATAAATTATTCCGATCAGTCTCTTGTCATCAAAAATCGTATCGTTGAGGTTCATCGTATCTTGATCTTTTATGACATACCAAATCAATCGTTCTGTATCTGAAAATGCAATTATATGTTGTGCGATTTACTTGATCATTACCCATAAGTTCAGCTTTTCAAATGTCATTATCCTGAAATCGCAATTTTTCCAACAATTCTTTAAATTCTTGATTCAAAACCATAGCTATTCTCAATACGTAGAACAAGTAATTTAAAAGTACAAATCAAAATTAAAAATACCGCCAAACTTTTATTAATAACTCACAAGAACACATTCCAATTACATTTACCAAACCAAATTCAAAACCTTTACAATATCAGATTTCAAATAAAAAACACTGATACGTTAAAACAAATAATCAATTAACAAATTTCCAAAATTTCAATTTTAATTTTTTAATTTTGAAAAACATAACGACTTTGCGAAATTGACTAATTGCTTTTAACATTTTAATTTTAAATTTAATCTTTTTCGAAATTGGCCACAAGGTAAAATGAAAATGTTTGGTAACTCATCATTTAATAATGAGAAAAAATCTAGAACAGCGATTCCCAACCTTTCTGGTGCTGCGACCCCTTGATAACACATGCCAAGCTGTGGCGACCCAAACAATAAAATTAATAGGGTTGCTTCTCAGTCACTGCATTTTTTCAGTTAACTAATATGTTTTTGACTTCAAAATATCTGATTTTACTTATATTTTATATTTTATACTATAAAGTATACTATAAATTTAAGCCTTAAACTTAAAAAGATAGTAAGAAACCACTGACTAGCGTAAGGAAATTCAAGACACCTGGCAAATTGTCACACGGCACACATTTGGGTCACGACACACAAGTTGGGAACCGCTGACCTAGAGGTTCTATATTTTCAATAACTGATTTAATGTCGTTAATAATTTGCTCGCATAAATCTTAATAATCAAATGTTTTAATAACAAATATTTTACCACTGATAAATATGTTGACACACAATGGATTGTGCGTTATGCATCTTGAAGTTAAAAAGAGTCCAGGTATATCCATAAATATAATTAATATTCTTCGATAATTCATGTGAATTATCAAAGATTACAATATTCTTATTTTTTTTGGGTGTTTGCTTATGTATTGTTTATCATGTAATATTTACCTGAGTTAGTAAATAAAATTGTTTTTTCTGTAATTTGTTGTGGTTTACATGTTCGGAATTTCATATGAGAAACTAAACATCTTTCTTTATAAACCATGTTAGTCAAAATTATTTAATAAAATTTTATTAAAATATAATAGATAACTTAAACAAATATTAAAACTTTATTTATATTTAAAATTGTACTAAGAAATGATACTGTGTAACAAATTGTTGATATAAGTGGAAGTGGAAGAACTTCATTCGTTTGTAAATTACCACAATCACATATGTTTAAATCAAACTTTAATAAAATATTTGGTATAGAAATGGAGATGAAAATCGTGTCTTCTTTTATTGATTATATATAAAGAAGATAATCAAAACGTTTGTAACAGTTTTTTTCAAAAGGTGTCTCGACATCTAGAGATAACTGTTATTTTTGTAACTAAAATTCATTTTATCAGGGTGAAAATCATAGAACACTTTTCGAAATATTTGGTGTTTTCCAACTTTTGATTGATACAAAGGTTTTTGATTTCATTTCAAGACAAGCATATCTAAATAATCGTAATTTCTTGATTGAATTATTTCTAGAGGTAACGAAAATTATTAAGTGTGAACTTGATAGGGCTTGTGTTTGGGATCAAAACCTGCAATTCCACTTTATGAACCAGAAAACGTTAAAGGTACCTTAAATATTATCAGCATTTTAAACATTCCAGATCTTTAAACAAAGTAAGTATTCACTTGATTTCTATACGGACATCAACTATTTTTGAATGGGACATTTAACCGTTGCTATTAAAACTCGTTCCCTAATTAAAACTTAATAGAGACTTTTAATACTTTATTCAAAAGTACACATGAATCAAAATAAATAAATGAGGTAAAGAAATATAAATGTGTACATAATATAATCTCTATAGGTCAGGTACAAGTCATCTGATAAAAATTCTCAATAAATATTTGAACCTTGAAAAATTCGTTCCATAAAATTTCCACTTGTGAAGATTTTTCTCAACTGCGATTTATTCTAGAATTCTTTTTGGTAGATCATTCAATGATTTTTTTGTTTTAATTATTTTCTCCTGTCCATAATCAAAAGACTGGCTGCGAGTCTGACTGCAGGAGCCAGTAGTTCCAGTGCTGTTGGTGTTATTGGAATCAATTGACGCAGAATGCATCGAACAATGAGCGCATTCAAAGGATGAATAGCTGGATAATTTATCCCGTTTATTAAATGGATTTTTGGACCTTCTAGTGTTTGGTGTATTTTGCATTGGCTGATTTGTCAACCATGACTCTCGGAGAGATTGGTTTGCTAAATGCCATGTTGAAAGAACCATTTTCGGTGGTGAAATAAAGTTTCCAGAAGCCATTGAGAATTCTGTTGGAACTGTAAAGCAAGGGTTATTGGTTATTTCATCGCCCAACAGAGCTTCATTGTGTGTATCATATGGTGGAGCAGAAACAGGGGTTCGTTTATGTGATATTGTGACGACACTTGAGTGACGACTGCTGATTTTCCTTATTCTTTCGATATAAATGCCAGTAGCGTTCGCCAATCGTTGACTCCATGGAACGGACTGCCTCATGTTTGAATTGGGACTGGTACAGGCAATAGATCGTCTATGTACGGGCTGATATACGGTTACCGTAGGATGAGGCCTGGCACGGCCGGCAACTAATCTAGAATATAGAAATTTTAATGAAAAACAAATGTTGGAACATTCATTAAAATGGAAACCCATAAGTAAAATATAATTATTCTATATATCATGATATGATGTATTAACAATATAATAGTTTACTATTATGAAAACTCAATCTAGTTATTAGTATTTGATTCAGATATAGCTGATTGTTTCATACAAAATATTATGTGAACCAACGGCAAGAAGAAATGGCAACATGAAAATAGTGTGACAACGTCCAGATAGCTCAGTCGGGAGAGCAATGAAGCAAAAAAAGCAAAACAATCAGTTATATCTGAATCAAATACTAATAACTAGATTGACTTTTTCAAAATAATAAACCATTATATTGTTAATTCATTATATCATGACATATAGAATCGATCGTGAATACATTGTGAACTAATAATGACTTTTACTTCCTATAAATAATCAAGTTTGAGTGTCTTTGGCCATTCATAGAAATGTTGCCATTTCTTAGATCAGAATCCAACAATCTCACTAAACCTTTCAATCGGTAGTAGCGACCATCGGTGTGTACAAACGGTAGGGACGTAATCAGCGCGATCTAGTGACTTGAGCTTACTAGGAATTCCTCGTTCATGTGAAATAATTTCAATTCACAATCCCTGATACGACAGTGTTTCAAGAGATTACCCGACTATTTCTAGTTAGGAAAACTTGTTAGTACTGCCATTGTAGCGCGCGTGCGGCCCCGGACATCTAAGGTCATCACAGACCTGTTGTTGCTCTATTTCATATAGATAAACGATATTTTTTCTTCTAAGAAGTGAGAAATTGAATATAAATTCACTATTTAGTAAGTCAGAGTCTTGTTCGTTATCGGAATTAACCTGACGTTCATTAAAATGGAAACGCATAAGTAAAATATAATTATTCAAAACTTATTTGTAAAAATCATTGCAGTGATAGGGCAACTTCATTCTCTGAGTTATTCTTTGATAGATTTGTATAGGACAGCGTAAGATTTTAAGGGGTTAAAAATGAATTTATATTTAATTTCAAATTTAATTCTAGGGACATTACACATTAAGAGGGAACGCGGTAGTCAACAAAATGATCTCACACCGTGTGTCATAATTATAAATATAATCAAAAGCTTGGCTCCATAAATGATGTTCAATAAATTATTTGTGCGACTTTTATACGTTTTTCCATTTGTAAATTAAATTTCAATTATTATTACTTGTTGGTTTTCATTATATAATTAATTATAGAATAATATATTTATTTTTACAAATAAAATAATAATTTTATTTTTTGGAAAATAAATAACTTATCGAATAATTGAAAATTACGTATCGAATACGCAATACCGCAATGCTCAAACTTGAAAAAATTATTAAACTAAAGGTTCAGGAAAGTTATTATTATAGAAAGATATTATAGAAAGTCAACCATATTAGTAACTTACGGTGGTAAATTTGGTTTATGTTCATCTCTATAGCAGCAAAACAATCGCAGGTACGAAATCTGTATATCCTTTAGTCGATAGGAATACAGCAACGGATCCAACGCCGAGCATATCAATGGTAAGTTTAGCATGATCTGGGTGAGTTTGATATCGTATTGATACATAGAAGTTAAGTGGTTCGCAGAGATCATCAAATACATTTCAATAATAAAAGACGGCAAAAAACAACAAAGAAAAGCCAACAAAAGCACAAGAGTTGTTGTTAATCCTCGCTGGTTTTTCTTGAGGTTACTTGTATTGCTTGATCCTCTTAGAACGTTATTTCGAGTTTTATTTCCCTGATTAGCGTTGTTATTGAGTGGGACCTGTTTATTTGTATACTGAGCACATCTCACTCCATTTTTGTGAAAATTCCTTATTTGGTAAAACACTGTAATATAAACCACCGACACGACAACGATTGCAATCAACACAATTCCGAATGTTGCATAACAAGATTTTATATGCGACTGCCATCTTTGAAAGCAATAGGAGAAATTTCGCGCAAGAGGCATTTCATTTCTAATTAATAGAGGAACATATAATATGCAACTGGCGAGGGTTAATGCGATTACAAAAATGAAAACGATTATGAAATTCACCCGGTCTTTGCGCATGAGACTCGAATAATTTAATGGATACATAATTGCTACGTAGAGATCAACCGCTAGGGCCGTAAGGCTCAGCAAGGTTCCGTTGTAACCAGCATATCTCAAAATATGGAGAATTAATGCCATACACGGATGGTATTTTAGAGGAGTTAAATGAATTTCATTGGATTCAATTGTATCATTAACAGCTTTATGGGTCGCAGACTGAATAGAGGGAAAAAATAATTAAAAACATTTTTTTTTCAATGAAATTTACTTACGTAAAAAATCACACTAATCGAGGTCTCAAAAATAACAACGACAGACACAAGTAAGTCGAATGCCACCAAACAACAGACCAATCGTATATTCACCGGAAGACTTCCTCGAATTCGGCATATGGCAATAACTGCTAAAATATTAAGGAAAACGGACAATATTCCAATAGTGAATGCTACAGTAGAGCATATCAATCCAACTGGGGAACCACGATCGTATCCAAGAGGTAATTCATAGTAACTGAAATTCTAAAATTAAATTACTTATTATTTTTAATTTTTATAGTATTAAAATTTTTACGTTTATTTTAATAATAATTACTTTTGTTATTTTAAGTAAAATGATTTAAAAAATTTATTTTTAATATTAATTTGAGATTTTTATTATATTAATGAAATTACATTATTTGTATAAATTTTAAAATCAATGTAAAAATTGTTAAAAGAAATAATATATTTAAATATTTAATAATTTGTTGAAAATATATTAATTAATCCATATTATTTTGGTTGAATTTTTTAACCTGATGATGACAGTTAATCTGTCAAAATATATATTGATATCTGTTTGAATGGCGTTTTCTTAGATTAATAATACTATTATTAATTTTTATTACTATTATTATTATTATTATTATTATTATTATTATTATTTTTATTATTATTATTATTATTATTATTGTTGTTGTTAGGGTTGTGTAAAATAAAATAACCCAACGATATAATAATAAAATGCAAAAATTACTTTAAAAATTGAAAATCGATATTTTCTATTCAATTGCAGAAATTTGCAGCCCCTGTGGTAAGAAGTATAATTGCCTTATAAAAATATTTTTTAGTTTTTTATTTACAAAACTAAAATCTCAATTTATAAAGTAAAAATTGTATTTACAAAATTAATTTTGAAAAAAAACAAAAATGATTTATTTATTATATTCACAGACTTAAAAAATAAAGATTCAACTGAAAAAATCAAAAAATAAGATCAATTTTTTAAATGAGTGAACAACTATTTTAAAACGAAAATTTTCAATAAATAAAAGTTCCGAATGATTAACTTATTTATTAAAGTATTTATTATTACACACCCCTTTAAAGCTCTCGTTGAGTACCATCCAAAAGGGAGTTTATTGATTTTCTAATAATTGATACAGAATACCTTCAAACACACAAACATACCAACATTCAGACAGAACCATCAAACATAAATAACCTGTGATATTAAAACTACAATTTTGACCAATTATTACACAATAGGTTAAATTAATTAATCAATATTTCATAATTATCCTTCCTTATAGTTTATTATTATTATTATTATTATTATTATTATTATTATTATTATTATTATTATTATTATTATTATTATTATTTCAATATATATTTTACAAAGGTAATAGACAATTAAATTAAAAATTTTCTTAAATTTGATTACGTAATCGACTTAATCTAAAACCAAATTTTGTAGACATTTCTAGACAATGAATTTCATTCACCATATCTTGGAGCCAATAAATTCTCAAATTTTGACAATTTAATATAATATCGGTTTTGTTTGGTTTTGGGTTTTTTAGACAACGAAACTTTACGAAAAATTAAATAATAACTAAATATAAATTTCCAATAGAAACAAGAGAATTTTTCAACCTATAACTAAGAAAACTAATCACCAGATACGCCAAGAAAAAAGGAAACTATCAATCAATTTATTTGGAAATCGGCATCGAGTCTGAAACAGATTCCAAAATATCCGCCGCTATTAATTCCATAAATGCCGTAATAAGCACATGGTAAATAAATTTAGAAATGGACCCAATAAACCACTTATTGTTTTTGTACATGTGGTTTGTCAATTATACTTAAATTCTATGAATGGATTCTTACTTCGAGCAGAATCGTATTTTAATTGACGGACTTCAATGATTTATGTCGAAAATGTTTTTTCTAAGCACTTGGGATTTTTGATTAATGCTACAAATATGCACCTCTTTATTTCTATTCTAAGCACATTTTGAATACAGAAAACTACGCTATTCCAATTAGGGGCGTAACTCGGATTCATTTGTAGGTGTTATTAGTTTCAAACCCAGCATATCATACCGTGAGGTTTGCGCTTTACCTCCCTAACTGTTAGAAATCGCTAAATTTCCCAATAGGTTTCACATCGTAAAATGTCCGGAAATTTCAATTAAGTAAGCGCGATAAATAAATGAATTTTCTATTTAATTGACTGAAATTACCAAATTTTGTCATTGGTGTTTACATTTATTTAGTCATTGAAATTTTTATAGTCAGGCTTTGTTATTATTTGCGATTTTGAACCCTATAACTCTTGTTGCGATTGGCTAAGCATCCGGTTCCAATCACCATAGCATTACTTCGCAAAAATTTAATTAATTGATAGTTTTGGAATCAAATACAAAATAAAAATCTAATATGGTTATTATTTTCTACTTAAAAAATTAAAAAAAATTTCCTAACATTACTATTTCGATAAAAGCAGTTGTAATAATAATAATAATTTGAATAAAAAATTAATTAATGATCATTAATTAATTTAATGAATATCATTGAGGGATGATGGTGATAAATTTGATAACTTTAACTGATAACTAAAATTCAAATCAAATTAGAGTACACAAAATAAAGATAAATCTTTCAATTAATGGATTTGTCAGAATTTCTTATCAAAAAAATGAAAATATAATTCCCTTTGACATTTTCAAAAAATTGGAGCCTAATTTTATGTCGAATGACAAAACAATTATCTTTCAAAATATTATTAAAGTACAAATCAAAAATTATTATGCAATAAAAAAAATATTTACCTGTAAATTCATTTGTAACAAAAATTCCGTTTGAAGTCGAACGAAAGAAAAATAAAATAAATAATCACTCAATGGTATCAGTTTGATTTTCTCGAATAATTACACTCACTTTAATAGTTGACACACACACACACTTTACACAAAAGAACAATACTCGAATCTGATTGGCTGGAATTCTGATCACTATCATCGCCAAACTCCCAATCAATTTCATTTGGAATTTCGTACTGTTTAATTTACCAGGATTTCTCAAAACGTGTGTTGAAAATAAAAATTTTTACATGATCGCATGCAATTAATAACTGGGCTTCATGATCGATTACTATTTCAATAATCCACACTACTCGAGATTCAGTGAATTCAAAACCGTTTTAGCTTTGGTAACCCTGTTCTCAGACGAATATTTATATTTATTCTTCATGTCAAAAAGCGGGGGCTTGAAAATCTCAACTGACAGTAAAATATCAGAGCGGATATTGTTGATATTCTATTCTATTATGACAGTCGCGGTGAATCATTTTCACAACATTGATTTTCAAACGAAGAATCCGAGTTATATGATACGCAAGGTAATAATAATTTTATAAAGGTGTTGATTTAAAATTATTTTTTAATTTACTTTGATAGAATTTTTTTTATTTTCATGGATTTTTGAGATGCATAAAAGTAGTGAAGTTATTATCATTAATTAACAATGTTAAAAATAAATAAATAATAAGCTTTTATTGTAAGTTTTAAGTTTTATTAGTCGAGAATTTTCGATTATGAAAGAATAATCCCTTTCAATATACTTTTTTCAATCATGTATTATCTACATTTTGATTGGTTATAAATTTAATTTAAATGAGATAAACTTCGAAATCTAAAAATTCAAAATTTAATATTAACTAGGTCAATTTTAAATTCAAGCAAAATATAAAGAATATATTTAAAAAATTAGAAAACATTTATTTCATTATCTAAAATTTTTATTAAAACTTAAAACTTGCTTAAAAGATTTTTTTTCTTTTTTACCATTTATTTATATTCAATTCCTATAGTTATTATTTTATTTTTAGACTCGATTAACACTTGTCAAATAATCTAAAAAAGAAAAATTGGTTATTTTTATTATATATTAATCAGTATTATTAGAAAACGACACTCAAGCATATGTTTTATGATATATTTCGACAGGTTTACTTTTATCATTAGATTTAATAGAAAAAAACTACATATGAAAACTTTACAAACAATTATTATTATAATTAAAATTTTGTCCAATTATTTTTCTAAATAAACTATTTTCATTAAGGACCGCATAAATAAAATAGGCATGCCTCATTTTAAAATATTTAAAGTTTTTAAATAATTATTTGGAACATGTGATATGTGAAGCGTTGTGGACCCGAAGATTAATGTGCAAAATTCTGTTAATACTTGTGTTTTAAATGCTTTTAAACAGTTTGTATTTGAAATTGAGGGTTTGTGGATTGCAATTGTTGTTTTCAAATGTATTGAATAGTGAAAATATTTAATTTGATAATTTGGTTTTCATAAGTTGATTGTCAAAAAAATAAAAATTATTTTGTGTGCTGTAGTGCCTGCAACATTTAATTTTTAATTAACTTTATTAACACATTGTGATCGGGCAGTTTTCGGCCGCGTACTAGTGCTGGTAACGGGTGATTTTTCACGTAATTTCTCGCTAACGTAGACCTCTAGAAAAATTGCGATAACTTCAAAAATATTGGAACCCGCATTTTAACGTGACCCGCGCTCCACTAACAATCTATCAAAAACGTATAAATACGTGATACGCTCTCTAGCATTAATTTGCTAAACACGTATTAATACGTGATCCGATTACAATGTGTTAAATTTAAATTAAAAATAACACATTTAATTTTTTGTTTAAATATTGGCACATTTTCCTTAAACCAGACATTTATCAATTATTTCATTATTCCAAATTCGGAAACTACAAACACAAATTCATATGATTAGCAAAATTTCAATTTCTAATAACTTCGATCATGTCTTTTCGTTGAATAAACAAATCCAATCTCAGTTGTATCGAATCATCTTCAAAACATCTCCAGATTCTATTAATATGTTCTTTGGAATGTTTACCTCCATCAAGCTATTTTCTCGTCTTCAAAGTATTTACATTTATCAAAGTGCCTACAATTCAATTCAATATTTAATGCAACATCAGTTACTTCAAGTTTACTTACATTGAAGATTGGTCAACGTTTATACAATTACCAATATAGTGTATGTTCAAATAAACTTTTGGGATTTTTATTGTTTTTCAACTGTTTCAACTGTATTATTTTGTTGTTGGACTTTTATCATAATCGTAAGTCCTTGCATGTGTTAATTGAATAATAGTTTTAAAATTCTTAAAATATTTATAATAGATTTTTTAACTGAAATAAATTTTTTTAAAAATAATAACAATTTTATAGTAATTAGTTTATTAAATCTGTAATATCAGTTAAGGATAACTAAACAATAATAAATTAAATATTAAATAAAATATTCTGGGAAAAATAAAAAAATCAGAGTTTCGTTTTGAAACTCTAAATGGAAAAAATTATGGACAAAAAATGAAAGTTGAAGTGAGAAATAACAAAGCAATAAAATAATGCAAAGAAATACGACAATTAATAAGTGCATACGAAAAAAAGGAAAAGTAGACACTAACTGAAAAGAAAAAGGGAAACACAATTTTTTAATCAATCAAAGTTTATATTGTCTAGAATTCGTTGTTATTATAATGCGCCTACGAGTGAGATCAGTAATTTTTAATTTCATATTTCACTGACAACTAATTTTACTCAACTTATCTATAGTCATTTCTATCCTATTCGATGTATGCAGGGAAACGGTCGAAATATTTTCTAAAACTAATGTTTGAGTAGGATTTTCTAAAAATTAAATTAGATCCATGTTTATTTCATTTATAATAATAATAATAATAATAATAATAATAATAATAATAATAATAATAATAATTATTATTATTATTATTATTATTATTATTATTATTATTATTATTATTCAAAAGTACTTTAAAATCGATTTAGCACAATTGCTTGCTCTTTTGGATATCATATCTGATTAGTAAATGGAACTTCGGTGCTATCTAATGTTATCTTTGAATTGTGAAAGTTGACTCACTCAAATCTCTATAACGTCTAGATGTCATTACCAAATCCTATAGAAAATTGTACAAGAGCAAAATAATCAACTAAAATCACATATTCTATACGCATTCATTTTGGAATATAATGTAGAAATTTTAAATTACATCTAAATATAAGGTAAATAGAAATTTTCCAATTTAATATATCTAGTGTAACTAACGTTCTAAATATTTTTCTTGTTAAATCACTTTTCTCAGTCGTAACCTACTGAAACTATCAAATGAAATTCTTTCTTAATAAACTTTACTATTCTGAGTGGTTAGGTACCCAATATTGTCACGGCCTCTCTTTGAATTTTTGTTTGGGGGTGGGCTAAGTGAGTGAGGGGTTAGTGAAACGAGTAAATGATAGCGTTTATACTTTTAATAATTTTATTCTACCACTTTGAGTTACTGCTGCAAATCATTCTTAGTCCATTGACACCAGTCTAGGTTTTTCCATTCTTTTGGTCAAGCATTGGAATTTGAATTATGTACGAATATGAAAACTTGAAGAATAAAGAATGCACACTTACCTCTTGTGTAAAAATTAATATATTTTCAGTCTATGTAAATGATTTATTTATTATTTCGATGAAAGTCAATTCTGATCCTCAATCGCTGAAACCCTCAAACAATACCAGATGTGATCCTAAATCATGGTCAACCGTTCCAATATAATGACCAAAGTACGAAATATTAACGGAGGTGTCCACAAATTGAGTAATACTATTTTTGAAAAACAATTTATTCAAGGTCAAAATTTCACACAAGTAAACATAAATATTCTGAATTCAAATTTAGAGGACTGACAACAAAATGGAACTTTGGCATTATAAATAAAATCCGTTCCAGATGATTTTCCGTTCATGAATTTCTAAATTTGGTGCATTTATTTCTGGCAGATTTGTCTGTTTGCGAAACCAAACTTCTGAAATTTAAATTTGCATAATATTTTATGTGAGCATATAGGGTTTTTGTGTAAAACATAAACTTAAAATAATTAAAAATTAGTGAAATTAATAAAGAGAACAATTTGAATATATATATATATATGTATGTTGGGATATTAAATATTCGTCGATGAATAGGTCTCTTGATCCGACTCCTCGTGTTCAATAATCAATAAGACAAAATCCCAACAAAGAAATCTTTATTCACAATTATTTACCACAAGATACGATTGTTTGCTCGTCGTAAACACCCTAAGGGTATCACGAAGTAAGTCACTGCAATCTGATTGACTTCTTTATCTGTTTGTTACTTTCAACTCGTTTCTCAAAGTCGTTAGATTTTTCTCTTCGACCAACTGGCAACTTATTTTGTTGACAGTTCCTTTTATAATTTTGAATTTCCATTAATTTGGATTAGTGTTAGGGAAACAATTTTTCCCCGTTCGGACAATTTATTGCCCATTTTACTGATCCCGGGAGACCCATTAGGCTGACGTTCAGCTCTGTGGTCCTTGATTAATGGGTTCGTCGGTAAATAATTTAATTAATTAATTTGTTTTTGGACTCCTGACCCTTCAATATATCCCTTATCTCATTCTAATAGTATTTTATTCGTCTTCAAAATCAAATTTGCCACCGGTTACCACTTTTTCTCCCTGAAAAATATTGATTTTTACTTTTTTCAAAATTTTAATTAATTTTAATTGATTTTGATAATTTTAAAATTTTATTATTTTTATTCATGTTTTATTATAACCCCAACACACACACACACACCACACATATATATATATATATATATATATATATATATGTGTCTTTTATAGAAAAAAACACTAAATTTAGAAATATGACATTTATAATTAACCTTTTTCACTCAAGACTTTTTTAGTATAGAGAAATTAGCAACTCGACAATTTTTTTAAAAGCCAACTCTGAAATTTAGTTATTATATATGTTACTTATCTCTTAAGCTCTATATATTTTACTTTAGTATGATATTCTTGGAAACACTTAGCAAGATGCATCCCGGGTTTATGGAGACAGGCTTCTCAAGAATATGTAATTTGATGTCTTTTATTGTTTGGTGTTCTTTTAGTGCAGACCTTTGCAGTCTTGTCTTTTTTCTGCCAATATAATATGCGACTTCCCACTTAGTCGGATGTCATCGCAGCTTGTAGAAGGTGTATGACTTCTTTTGCGTTTTTGATAATAATTGTTTCTCAACTGTTTTATCAATAATTTAACAAATTTCAGATGGTTAAGTGGAAGTTCATTGCATTTTTACCTGTTTGTATAATATATTGGAATTCACATACATCCTTCCCAAAAAATAGCCTGAGCCAAGAATTGAGGTATTTTCTTAAAAAGCAGAACGATGATGTGAATTAGTCAACCCGTCCTATATTTTTAGTTTAATCTATTATGACATTCGGTTTTATACATCAATTTCTGCACCTCGACGTTGAAATATTTTTACAGAAGATATTCCTGAATTATTCCAGTTAGTCAGAATAGTTACCACTCGTTTATCTTTCCGAGCTAGCAACAGTGTATTCCCTTTTTATGTCTTAAATACAATTTTGTTTAACTTATGAAAGCTATTTAGCATCATAAGTAAAATTAATGCAACAAAACATAAACTCGAGCAACATTAATTGTCTTGATACAGATAATAAATTTGATTCTTTTTGAAAAATCAAAGTTAAGGAAACCTATAAAAAAATTCAACTATCTAAAGTAGTGGTTCTTAATATTTTTCTTTGCGGACCACCACCTAAAAACTCTGAAATATGTGGACCACTAGAAAGTTTCTGTGGGTCGCAGACCGCAGTTAAGAACCAGTGACCTAGAGAAAATAAGTCTTTTCTAAATAATTAGGATGAATGCTAATAATATCAGATAACTTTTTATTTAAATTTTAAAATATTTTAATTATTTACCGATTAATTAATAATTCTTTTGTAATATCGATAATAATGAATGAAATTTATAAATGTAACAAACTAAATTTTTATTTAAATAATAATTTTACTTTATTATCAGATGAAAATTAATAAATATCTTTAAAAATATTCACAATTATTTTCGGCATTGTCTTTGATTTGAGATTAAGAGTGAAAATTAAATTTTTTTATTGATTTTAAGTTATTTGCATTCTTGAAATTCTTATTGGTTCAAATTAAAAATGCCGCATTTTTGCGGGTGACAGAGAATAATGTATCGATGTTGATAAAATAGGTGCTTATGGATTATACGGACGTATATGATTTTTTCTTTTAAAATATACAAAATTACAATCTTTATAAATCAAAGCCATTGCCATAAAAAGTATTATGTAAAATCACAAATAAATCGTTATTAAAATAAATTGAATTTTTAATTTCATCTGTAATTTCAAACTTCGAATTAAATCCCAAAATTGTGCCCCCTCTTACTAGATTCAATACTTTAGGTCATTATTACAAATATTAAAACTAATATAGAGAACAATATTTGTTTTTATCCCATATTACTAATTACTTTTTTTAAACTATATTGTTTGGCTTATTTGTGCTAGGAAGGTTCGAAAAAAATATCGAATGTTCTAATGAATGACTGGTTGTTCAGATCTGTAATTGTATTCTTTCGAGTTTTTGAAATGAGAACTGATATTTGGATTTTCCACGATTTTAATATAACCAACCTGAACCAATTTGAACAGGTTTAGTTTTTAAAGTAGTCGGTTTCATTTCACATTGAAACGAAAGTGGTGAAACTAGCATAAAAAAGCAGCAATTTACAGGATTGAATTTTGATGTGAAGCATCAGCGATGAATGGTTGATGATGTTTTAGTGTCATTAATGTATTTTGAAAATAAATAAGGTGGCGATCACGGTAAAAATGGAAATATTAAAAAAAATTAAATATTTGTTAATTTTGATAACGCATTTCTATTTTACTTTTAAATAATTAAAATTTAGTAAAATTAGATAAGATTAAATGTTTCAGGCAACACACAATGTCCCATATTGCAAATTCATTACACCAGTTTTAACTTAATAGCAACTCTTACAATATAAGAAAAAGTCAATAAACATATTATAGGACTTGCAATTAGATTTCTATGGTGATGCAATTTGTTCAAATGATAACAAATTTTGAGTGAGAAAGTAGAAAAAGTAAATTTATTACATAAACACAATACATAAAATGCATACAAACTTACAAAATTTGGAAATTTTCAGATGAAAGACAACTCTATATATTACCATATTATAATTAAATATAATAAATTTTAGTTTAAACTTAATATGACTTACATGTTTAGAAATGAATCCAAAAAATCTCATATATGTAATTTTAAAAAAATTAAATAGTAGTTATAATGAATGATGCATAAACTACACTAAATTTTCCAGGTACTTTTTTTTCTATCTAGTTGAATTTACGTGAAAACTTGTATTATAAGAATTGTCATTAAATTGAAAGAAGTGTATTATACAACAATCTCTTTATTTATTGTAACACTGATAAATTTAATAGATGACAGTAGGAAATTTGATTCTTTCATATCCACGGAAGAACAGGAAATAACCTTTTAAATTAAAATATATTTTACAAAAATCGAATAAAATATTTATTTATTTAACATTTATGTTTGGGATGAAATACAAAATGGAATATTACAAATTGTTAAAATTAATTAATATTCAAAAAAATCAATAATGAATATTTTTTGAATGGAAAAAGTGGTAACCAGTGACAAGGGAGAATTCGAAAAATTATAAAGTAACTTTAAATATATGGGAGGTTTCTAAAAGAGTCTGGAACCGACAAACAAATTAATTAATTGATTAATTTTTTAAAGAAATCCCTTAAATCATAAAATGCTTCGGGTAACATAACTTATTTTCATGTGAAGTTTCAAAATTTCCATGAGATCAGTTAAATTTTCGTAGAAAAAATTATGAAATTAACGGTATGAAATTAATAATATTTACTCAGTCGTCAAATCGACAACACTAATTTATAGCTCTTCATTGTTTAGCATCTTAAAGGAGTTTATTGGTTTTCTAATTATTGATACAGAATACCTTCACACATACACATTGTAACACAATCGTCAAACACAATTTTGACTTGTTGCAATAGTCATCACTTATTCATTCTTACAAATGGGTTTATCGTTAGAAATACATTTTACCACCGCGTAGACACTTTTTTTAAAAATAATTTAAAATTGGTTTGAAAGTTATGTAATAATTTATAAAATTTAACTTTATAAAAACTATGACTCTTAAAGTAAAAAAAAGTTAAATTCACCCTCATAACTTTGATTTATGTGAAGGTTTATTTCAAAGTTATTTTAAGAATAAATTGTAATTTTACCAGTCAAGAAATAAATAATCATTTGTTATGTTGTTTAAATGTGAGAAATATTAAGCGCAATTCTATAGGATCGTCATATTCAACAAAAAGCAATCATTCGGATTATTGAAGATTAATTTCGCATCAAATTACTGATTTATGAATGCCATTTTATATGTGCTTTGGTGAAACGGTTTTAGAATTCTCGTTTGTGCGTTGATTCAGTTGATTAAAACAAGTTTCAAGTGATTTATGATGCCTCCAACCTATCCAATTAAAATTTACAAAAATTACATGAAAATAAAATTTTCATTTTCACTGAAATGGTGATAAAAGCAAATCGTGTTTGTTTAAATTAATAATTTGTTCTAAATATATTAAACAACGATTTCAAAGTATTTACCGGTTTTCTGGATAATATAATGGAAATCTTGCTTATCACCTTGTAGAATATCTCAAACTGTATCAAACAACCAAAAGTACTTAGAAAACTATCAAGCAAATCATTTCTAAATTGATAGTGCTCTGAAAATCAGTCATAAAAGTGTACAGAAAATTTGAATTCTCATCCAAAAAATTGGTGAAAAATATTAAAATATTAAATTTTGTTTTAAAATGTGAGCGATAATATCAAATATTTAAACAAAATACCATTTAAAAAATCCAATTGTGAATCATCATCAAAACTCAGGCTATTCTTTGATTTTTCTCAAATTTTTCTTTATTCACTAATTTAACAACACATTTCTTTGAGAAAATATCAATTTTTACGAAAATTTAATATTTTTTAATTTGATTTAAACACATGCAACTCCAATTTAATTCATAGCAGCTGATTTGAATGTATATAAAACCATAATTTACTAACTTTACCTATTTCAGCAAATAAAAGTGCTTTACTTGTTTTGGACCTAAAATTTTGACCTATGCCAAAGAGCAGGATTGGAGACTTTAACTTTCCATTTTCCATGAATTAGATCAAAGTCTTACATATTTCATTGAGTTTGTATAAAAGTCAAATTATATTATTATTATTATGATTATCATTATTATCATTATTATCATTTATATAATTTATAAAAATATAATTTAAATAAATATCTATGTAAGCCAATTTCCATTGTTTATTCATAAAATGAAATGTTTCGACATATTATAGGTATTGATCACTCCAAAACAAAATTTAACAAGTGTTGCTATCCACTTTCTCTGATTGAAATGTATTCTTTCCACAAATTTTTATATACACACACACACACACATATATATATATATATATATATAAAAGTATATATATATATATATACAAGGTTTTAAATATTTTCGATTAATTATGGATATTCGACATTTTGTCTGATCGAGGCTGGTTTAAATAAACTTTAAAATCACTTGATTAGTTTTAAAGTTGGTAATCATTTACAAAAATTAATATTATTAATTAATTAAACAAACATGATAATGATCTAGGCGAACCTGTCGCACGGGAAGTTACAAATTTTTTAAAAAATGGTGACATAATTAATGGACGTCCCCTTACAAGAAAGAACCATTCAAACGATATACCTCGACAATTTTCCCTGCCATTGTCAGCAAAGTTTGCATATTGTAGAATATTTAAATAATTATACAAACTATTAATATATTTCTTACTTATTTAATATTATATAAATAATAATTTTTTAAGTTTCTTTTTTTCTGATTTAATTTAAAACAATCAATCAGTATAAATGAAATATTAAAGATAGAAATAATTCAACAATAAACCCAAAAAATAATATGCCAAACTATCTAAAACATTCGGTTCTATCAATCTTTTTTTCTTGGGTGTATTGTTGAATAATGCTTACTTTATAAAATTTATTTTTTTACTGATTGCTTGTTTTAAACTAAATCATAAAAAATTACAAACTATAAAGAAGTTAATATAAAATATCTTTAAAAATAAATTCTTTGTCTAATAACTATTATTATTATATTATTATCATTATTATAATTATTATAATTATTAATATTATTATATATAAACAATTAATTTATGCTTATAAATAAATTCTAAGCTAGATATAAGACAAACATGAAAGTCGTGACATTTTCCCCCAAAGTTTTTGATATTGTATTTCTTGATGAAATATTTTAAGTTTAGATATTCACAAATTAAAAACAAGGAAATAAAATCGACAGTCATTTACGGATAAAACTTAAATAAATTAAAATTCATTTCAAAATATATTTTTTAGAAATTCAATTTCCAGTTATTAAAATTAATTTAATATTAATTTCAATTCACGTAGAATTTTTTTTGTTTTAAGTGTCAAGATTTTTTGTTTAAATCCAATATTTTTTTTTATTCTAGAAACCTTTATGAGAGAAACATACAGTTTTAAAGTTGGGTTTTATAAATTGTGTTTCTTATAAACAGTAATTAAGTCAAACAATAATAAATTTAAGTATGAATATTTTCGAAACTTTCTAAGTGAATTTCTTTTTAGTCGAAATCTAATTTTTAAACTTTGAGTTGGATGTAACAAGAACCGTCAAATCATAACGGTCACTTCAAAAATGTTTACCAAATACGCAATTACAGTAGGAAGTCCTAAAGAATATCCTGTGTATGGGCAGTAACTGAACAAGGACTAATTGACAATTAAATAACCTGCATTTATTCGCTTTTTTCTATATATTCTGAATTAAGTATTCAGAACATGTCAACGAACTTATTCACAATTTTCATCTCCCCAGTTGTTGAAGTGAAACATAGGAATTATTTGCCTGCCAAATATTGGCGTTTTAGCCTGTAATATCCTGTATACCTTATTGTTTATGATGTCTCTAATATACTGAATTGAACAGTGAAGGGTTTTGGTCTGCAATAATTCTTTATTCTGTCCATTGCTGGATGGCAAAATATTCCATGGATTTTCAGATCGGAAAATTCAGGCTATTTTCTCAATCTTTGTTTTAAAAATTTTTGGTTGATTGAATAAGAGAGATACATGTATTTCTTAGACAATACATGTATGTTTGATATAAATATATAAATATTTTGGATAACATTTATGAAATTTCACCAGAAATAATGAATATTTATTATAAATAAAATAAAGGTTAGTTAAATTAACGGATAAATTATCTAAGCAGGTTTTAAAAAAATGATAATTTGAGGTATTATTAACCAATTTATTGAAATTTAGCTAGAAATACCTAGCAATTTAAAGAAACACATTAAATGCAAAAGCAATTTAAGTATAAGCGTTAGAGATGTGTGATCATTTTAGGTAAATTTAATAATAACATAGGCAATTTATGGAAAATTTAAAAAAGTTATGGGAGATTCCAAACCAAGTGCAATAACGTGGGATGCATGATAAAATATGGAAACCAAGAAAATGTTTTCAGACGGAACTGTGAAAAAACCCTGACATATATAAAAAACAGTAATTAATCTTTAACCCGTTGGCTTCATTTTTCGGATATATCCGATATGTCCTTTATTAAAACCCTTAGTTACGCCACTAAAATAATTTTGAATCAGTGAGATACTCACCAATCTGGTATATACAAAATTAAACCAATAGAAATAATGCATTAACCGCAACTAAACAAAAAACCAACCAATATATTTTAAGAAAAAACATTCACACGTATTCATAATGCATATAATTATGATTTGTGATATGATTATTAAAATAAAGCTTTTCTTTATTTTGCATTTTGAAATAATATCTTCCTTGATTGTCTTTCTGTAAATATCTCTTCTTTTTATTCATGACAATAAAAATAGACATATCAGCATTCTGATTCAATGGAATATGACATCCGGTCGAGTCAATAATGAACCATTGGTCGGAACTGTTTTTTATTACATTTTGCTGAATGTCTGATTGGAAACTCTGTTCAAGGACCTGGTGAGCGTGGACAGTTTCTTTTTGCGTTTTGTCTTTGGATCTTTTACAGCACTTCCAAATACAAAAGATGCCTCCGCCTATTGGTAAGAAAATTAAAACTACAGAACTAAGAAGAATAATTAATTTTTGCAACATATTTAATTTTTTAAAGTTTTGGAAATTTTCTGGAAAGAATTGCTCATTTTTTAACCTTTCTTTCTCTGTCACTTCAGAAACTTTATTTTCATCTTCTGAATTAATTGTTTCGGTTGCATTCAATTGGTTTTCAAAGGAATTTAAAACCTCATTTGCCTTATAAAACCATTTGTTTCTGGGCTTGGTTTCTTTTGTTAAAATAATGGAAACTTTTTTCTCCAAACCCTCATTCTCGAGCTTAAATGCTTCTAAACTTTTCAAGATTTCCATTGGAGTTTCAGTGTAAATATTTTCAGGCATCCCGAAAATTTCCATTGTCATTCCATTGGACTCGGGACTGAATTTGATCTCGGCTACAATATGGGAATTCATAATTTTATGGTCGACTAATCTAAAGAACCATTTTTCGGAAAAATGATAGAAATACGTTTTGGATTTTGAAATGAAAATTAAATTTTCAAATTGTTTTGGTTTCGAATATAAAACAAAAATTAAACACGAATCCAAATCTGCAAATCGGTTTTTAAATTCATAAGAAGCGACTAAATTCTCATCTTCGGTAATTGGGAAATCTTTTAAGAAATTCAGTTTTCCGGGCATTACATTTTTTGGTAATGTTTTACATCCAAAACACGCATAAATTTGCAACATAAATAGTAATAAAACATTGATAAGTTTCATTAAAAAATGTCTGAATCTGAAGTAATTTTTAATTTTTTATTATTAAAACAATTTATCAATATAAAATAAATCTCAAAATAAAATAAATTTCAAAAATTGGTGGGAAATATTTGTTTTAATCGATTTATTTGATAAAACAAAATTAATAAATAACTAGTTTTTAAGTGATAATTAAAAATTAAATTTGGCGAAAATTACTAAAATTTAATAAAAATCTTTTAAATAGTCATATTCAGTTTTAAAACAATTGAAGATTTTAGTTGAAAATTGTCATTATTAAAAATTAAAAACTGTAATTTTTAATTAAATTGTAAAGTTCTTTGAAATTTTAAAAATAAACTATTTATTATTAAACATATTTGTTTTAATTGATATACATGATAAGACAAAATTAATCTAACGCTTTTTAAGTTTTCATTAAAAAGTGTTCGTGTTACTCAAAAATAAAAACTAATGAAATATTTGAAAAATTGATATTTAGTATTAATAGAAATAAGAATAATATCTGTTAGATGCAATTGAATTCAAATCACCTTCTAACATTTATTATTTAATTACAAAATACAAAATTTCAAGAAATTTTAATATTCAAAATATAAATTTTATTTAAAAATTTAAATTTTATTAATACATTTTTAAAAAAAAATTTATTCAATAATCTTTTCGATATTAATTAAATAATTAAATCAAGTACTTAATTTTTTATTTAAAAAATTAAAAATTAAAAAAAATATTTATATTATTTTAATACTACTTACAAGGGAATTAAATAAGTTAAACAAATTTGTTCGTTTAAATATATATATTAAATATATTATATTAAAATTATCAACTTACAAAATATGTTCCGAGACGAAAACGAAATAATTGAATGCCCGATTTGCTATGACCCTTGCTCCCGTGAGACATTCGTAGAGATTCTGGTTTGTAGACATAAATACTGCAAAAGTTGTTTTGAGAATTTCTCTGAATATAAAAACAAATGTCCGTTGGATAGAAAAATAATCAACGATGTTTTTTTTTATGATGAGACTAAAGATGAATTTGTTACAGAATCTGTTAAATTTCTACAGGCTAAAAAAATGTTGACAACCGCCGGTGAGCTGGTGCTTCATCATGTGAAAGTTATCCCTACTATTTTTATAGAACTTGATGACAAATATCTACAAATTTCGGAATTATTTCTTGTAATAAAAAGAATAATTGAGAGATACGATAAAGACACATTTCAGGAAATCATCAACTCAACATCATTTTACTCTGTACCATTTCCAATTGAAATTTTAAGTTCCATTGAAAATACTTTTAAAGAAATCGTCTCACTTATTTCCATCAAAATCAGACCCCTTTATAATGAAATAAAGATATGGCACACCGATGGGGTAATTGCTGAAAATGTTGATTGGTGTATGAGACAACTCGATGCTGCTAAATATCCCGATATATTTGCCAAATTGCACAATTTCGCTGCCATTCTAAAACTAGTAGACACGAGTTATGGAATTTTTACTAAGATCTCCTATTATTACAATGTGATTTATAAAGAATTTTCCAGCTTGTTACTAAAGTTTAAAAGTGAAATCAAATCCGATTATATAATGAGAATGATGCTGTATTCAAGTTACATGAACATCCTCGGAACCTTAGAAACATTCCAGGACATCAGAAGAATAATGAATGAGTTGGGACCTACTATGAGTAGTGAACTATTCCAAGCCGAATTCAAAGACATCGAAACGAGAATTGTCAAATCAAAGCAAAATTGTATTTATTGCATCGCAGTTAAAAATAATATTTCCGAAAATTCCGTTAATTATCATTCGGTAGACTTTTCGTTCTGTGAGGAATGCCAAAAATTCTCTACCGAAAAATCGAACAATCAGCGTTTTGTCAATAAATTTCTTTTAGAAGCTTTTGAATCGATATTCTTAGACACCACAGAAATCATTTTCAATTCGCTTAACTCGGCGAGAAATTCGCTTGGGAAATTATTTGACGGAGACGAATCTAAATTTTATCAATTATCCAATGCAAATTCTGAGCCGAATGAATTTTTTGTGAAAACCGCTAAAAATTTGGAATTGCGTCAACAATGTCTGAGAATGTTTCTCTTTGATTATAAACAGCAACTCGAAGAGCCATTTAAAAACACATATGATGTTTATACAAATTTCATTTTAGATAGATGGCCACATCTCCAAATGATGTTGGGTATGATGACTGCGATCACTAGATGCGAGTACGAAGCCTTGGGCGCTGAGGAGATTGAAGATCTAAAAGAAGGATTGTGTGGCATTTGGGATGACTGGGTGAATTTTATTGATAATAAAATTGAAGGACTGAAAAACGAAAAAATTAGCAAAATCTTTCTGAAGAACTTGAGAAAGATGAAAGCTGAAATTATTATTCTTATCGAGATTTTTGCAATTTCGAATGAATGATTTTGATTATAATTTTTTTAAATATATTTTATTTGTTTATATTTACTTATTATTGAAATGAATGTTTATATTTGAAGAATATTTAAGGTGAAAGTTCTTTTCACAGTTTTTAATAAAATTGTTTAATCATAATTTTATTATTTTTTATTGTTTTCAAATATTTAATAAATCACAAATTCGGTGCTAATAAGATAATTTGAAATTAATTTTTTTACAAAAAATTATTAAACAAAAATATTTATTGAAATATATATATATATATATATATATATAAATTATTTCGGTTTGCATTTGATTTTTGAAACGTTGAATTGTTTTCCATTTACCTGGATCTGAATGGACGCCTTTTTTATTGATGATAAAGATACATTATTCAGAGGACTATCGTCCAAATTCAGTTATATATCTTCTTTTTCCTTTTTCTTTACACATATAAACAGTATATTCTACTTGATTGCGTACGTTTCAATTTCTTTTATTTTCACATTAAAAATAAATTTTCTAAAAATAATTTGAAGATTAATATTTATTTAAATGTTATTAACCAATCATATTTATCTAAATAAAACTTTATTTAAAAAATTATACAATTTTAAAATCAAAAAATGAAAATAAATAAAATCATCAATAATAACAATATAATGAATATTAAAAATAATTCAAATAATTCTAATATTAATTCAATAAAAAGCTAATTTTCGAAAGATTATTCAAAACAAATGTTTGTGAAATTTAGGAAGCGAGTTGATGAAAAATTGGACATTTTACAATTCATGGAAGATTCTACATCTAATTTCAGGTTCAGTAAAACACCAATGTTTATGCAACAAATCGTCAATCGGAAACCGACAAATATTCACAACAAACCGGAATTCGGGTTAGGAAGTTCATATATGAAAGAGAAACATTGTAAAGAAATCGGAAACAAAACCCCAGCAGGACATTTATTGACAATTGATAAAGGTCCAACTCAAAGGAAATTCAAAACCTTTCCCCAGCAAATGAACACAACTTGTAAATATTTACTATTTGTCCGCAAATCCGAATCATTATTTGAAGCGCAACCAATTGAAAATTGGTATAAAATGAATAAATTCACGAAATTAGATTTTGAGAGCATTGAAGAAATCGAGCGTGAACAAATGAAAATCGAGGAAACGGCAAACAATTTATCGGCACGATTTCTCAACAAGTACGACACGGAAGGAAAGGAAAACAAAACTGAAACTGGGAATAAAAATGAAGAATTTTCCGATTCAGAAACAATTGAAAAAGAAGACATTAGAAATCTAAAGAAAATTGCTGTATTTAATCGCGCAAGATATGGCAAAGGAAATAATTATGAATGTGAAAGCGATGTTGATGACCATCAAGGAGATGAAGTTGATTATATGAGTGACTCTTCGTGCGATGAGGAGATTTTGTCTAATGATGAAAGGGAGAAAATATATGAAGCCGGCCATGTTGACCAGGAGCCGGTATTAAAGGATAGAAATTTGTTTAATGATGGATATAATGATTCGAAAGGAGATGAAAATGTCAGTGATATTGACAGTGATAATGAAAGTGAGGCTGAGCAATCAGATATGTCAATGTCATCATCATCGGATATAGATGAAGAAACTAATAAATGTTCCAATAAAAATAATATTAATAAATGCAAAAAAGTGGTAAAACGTTCCTGTTCAAATGACGATATAAATACTGAAAGTAAGATGAAAAAACGAAAATTATAATTAATATTTCAAAGTTTTTAGTAAATAATAAATTTATAATAAATTTATATTAGATATTTTAATTATTTTATCGAATTTTTTTATTCTTTTTATATTTTAAAATAATAAAATGAATAAAGTGAATAAATTTCTTTGTTGAATTTTAATAAATTTTAAAATTGAATATAACCTTTCTTTGACTACTTTTGTAGTTTATTTTCATATAATTGCTTTAAATATTTTATTTTTGAATTATTAAGTGTTTTAGTTAGCGTGACTAAAATAGAAAATTATGTTAATTTTATATTTCAAGTATAAAATAATTATATAAATATATAATATACAAGTATTTATTTTTTTAATTTTCAGACTAAGAAAATATATATATATGAAATCTTTATATTTTTGTACTATCAAAATTAATAATTATTAAAAGACCAGCCAAAATTGGCAAATGTATTTGGTGGTGTACAGAATCCTTAGGTAAAACTCATTCAAAATCCGTTTATAACGAGGGGTGGTTATACAGTTTTGGACCACTCCGTGAATTTAATAAACTTATTTTGAGGGAAAGTATAAAGCACAGTTCCTAATTGATTCCGCTTACATAATATCTCATATTTTTCTTATCTGTAAAACCGTTCAAACACCTTTTGCACCAAATAGATTGAATTCTTATTATTATTTTTGTTTCGGCAATTCATTAGTCTTTTAAGAGATGTTATTCCAATGTAGTGGTAATTTTCTCCTTTATTTAATAACAGTAAATTAATTATTTCTCCTTCAGTAACTTTGAAGAAAGAGTGTTTGTGTTTTAAAACAAAATCTTCATGTATTTTTTTCATTTCGTTTTTCCTCTTCATCATAATTAAACACATTGATTACTAATCCTCGTTGTTTGCCTCGAATTTCCTAATGCCATTTAATTTTATGGGCATTTTGCTAAGGTCATAATTTAAATCCTTTAGATAACTAGTCTAACTACTACATCTATTACCATTGTCTTTAACAATCTCATCGTGTTTAAAATAGACAAAATGCTATATATAAAACAGATTGTCTGTATTTTTCATATTAATTAAACAATATTTGTTTGTTAATATTTTTTCGGAGTTTTTATATAACTTCTCCTGCTTACTGAATTTCTGTTATTCTTTTAATAACCTAGCTGGTGCCCAATTCCGTTATTGAGGCGATTTTTCATTATAAGCTGCTTGTTATTTTCAATCACAAATTTAATTAATTTCAAATAAATTCAATTAAAACCTTCAATAGATTAGGTTGTAATGGGCAAAATACATAATAATTTTAGGCTATGTAAATTAATTAGAGCTTTTAAGGAAATTTTATGATAATTTTTATTAATGAAATATCAAGTTTTAGATGATATTTAACATTTACTATTAAATTTTGAATCATTTTTAATTATTTTGAGAATTTTATGATTTTCTGTTTAATTTATTTTACACTTTTTGAGTTTTAGTTATTCTGAGGGAATTTTAAGCAAACTACTTTACATTGAAATTGGGATATTATTATATTTAAAAGTTACAATAGTGTTAAGGTCTCGATTTTGGTGAGTCTCAACTTGCACTGGTGATTCTTATATAAATCAAAAGACAAAGTTGATATATAAAATTTATTTATAAATAAAATTTACCAAGTTAGATTTGTTACAGATTTTCTTTCTAATCAATCTTTTCTCAAATTAAAACTTTATTCAAATTCAAATAAAAGTCCTTCAATTGATGCTTGTTATGTAATTGTTATCGTGTATGTAGGTGCGTGTTATGTAAGTAAATGCGAAAAAGAATTGTGGTGAACGTTATCTGTTCTATTTTAAAGTCTGTAAAAGGATTTCCCTTTTCAGACCACTTCTTTTTTTTGGTTAAGAAATTTAAGGGCGATTAAACTGAAAAATATCTCAGTATTTATACTAAAATATTTTCCGTCTAAAATAATTTATTTTTATTTATTTAATCAATTGCGCAAGTCATTTATTTTCGTTTGTTTATTTGACTGTTTACCCTTCAGGACAATTCACTTTATTTTGTCTGAAATATATTTCTTTTTTTTTAAAAAAAATTGGATATTTATTTTGTAATTTATTTATTTATTTAGGAGATTCATTATTTATTTACCAATTTAATTCATTTTTGTTGGTATTTACATAAGCCAAAAGAAAAATTCATAATAATAAATATACCTAATAATAACATAAAATTACCAAAATAATAAAATGAAAAACTTAAATTTCATGTACAAAAGTGACATTCACCAAAGATGATAAAATAATAAATTACATATTATAAATGTTCAAAAGATAATAATCAATTGCGTATTGTAAATGTTTAAGTCAAAATTATATATAAAAGTTTGAATGATCTGCATATTGGGAATTGATTGATCTGCTGGGATTCTGCATCTTGAGGATTTATTTGTTTTATGCCCGTTCCTCAGCATATATGTTCACTCTGAACTTGCCAGGCCCCGCCTTGTAGTACTTGTTCAGGATAAATGTGGTAATGGGTCTACCCTCATCATCCAACAATAGGAAAAATATCCTAAAATTTAAAATTCTTAAAAATTATTTCTCATCTTGATATATCCCAAATCTTCAAAAACCTTTTACTATATATATATATATATATATATATTTTAAACAAATTGAAACATTTTTTGTAAAAATATAGCAATATCAAAATATAAAATATATAAAAACATGACTGTTTATTTTCAATACTTTATTTTTTAATTTAATAGTGTTTTAGTTAATAATAATACAATGATAATAATAATATTTATAATAATAACAATAATAATAATAATAATAATAATAATAATAATAATAATAATAATAATAATAATAATAATAATAATAATAATAATAATAACAATAATAACAATAATAATAATAATAATGTTCAATTTTAATAAATTAAATAATAATAGTCGGTGTCACTGACTCCACGTGTTCAACATATATTTGTATTCAATAAATTAAATTAAAACAAAACTCTTTGTTAATGAAAGATCCACAATATTATCATTTTTGGTAATATCACTCCAATCTCCAATAAAATTATCTAAATTATATTAATAATTGGATATTAAAATAATAATAAAATTAGTTGTTGCAAGATTTTCAATGTTTAAGTTCGATTGAAATATGTCATGGGCGTCTGCACTCATGACATTACAGGGACCCATAGAAGTTATTCAACATATGAAAATATATAATTTCTATTAAAGACGTATAACATTTGTTAACAAACATTATGCCGCAAGCTCTGATGATACATAACTTCATACATATCGATATTAATAATCTCTATGTTTGACACTTATCCAAAATCTACATTTTGGGTGCATGAGAATCTGAATTATGTGCTGAGTGAATGTATGAGAGCGAATATCAAACTTCTTCTATACGATTACACTATGGAAATCAACATCGATATTCCTGATTGCTTGCATGACTTTTTGAATAACTTTCACTTGCGAGCGGCATAGCCATTTGTACAAATTATTTAATAATAGTTTATATGGTAAATATTTAGAGAATTCGAAAAAACGGATGAATTTTTGGCTATGCGATTCAGCTGAAAAAATGATTGTATATGTCTCAATGCAGACTTTCAGAAAATCAATCAAAATTGATGATGATCTGATTGCTGCACATCTGAATAAAGATTCATTCGGCTTAGACCGACGTAGCTACACTGGCCAATTTGTGTTAGATTTGTCTAAGTTGTGTATGTACCATCTTCAATATAATGAATTGGCATAATATTGAACGGAATTCAATTGTGATATTAATCGTTGCTGGCGATACTGAGTCATATTTTCTTAAGATTAGGCACTCTAAGCTGGACACTCTTTTGCCAGCAATGATTAGAGATCAGCTTTTAGATCCATTGAACACATTTAGAACACATCCCCTATACTCGAGAAAACTTGACTCTGTGAGTGGAAAAGTTAAAGGGGAAAGTAAAGGGTCTCGAGGATACGGAATGGGTATTCTTAAGACCAAAGTGTTATAATTTATTAGTTATGAAAGTTAGTTTGAGGGTTAAATGTAATAATTTATTGAGAACAAAGATCGGGGACCAGTCATATTAAGACTGTTATATCCTAAAATTATTATATATTTTGCCCATTACAACCTAATCTATTGAAGGTTTTAATTGAATTTATTTGAAATTAATTAAATTTGTGATTGAAAATAACAAGCAGCTTATAATGAAAAATCGCCTCATTAACGGAATTGGTAACCAGCTAAGTTATTAAAAGAATAACAGAAATTCAGTAATATAAGTAAAATAAGCAGGAGAAGTTATATAAAAACTCCGAAAAAATATTAACAAACAAATATTGTTTAATTAATATGAAAAATACAGACAATCAATGTTTTATATATAGCATTTTGTCTATTTTAAACACGATGAGATTGTTAAAGACAATGGTAATAGATGTAGTAGTTAGACTAGTTATCTAAAGGATTTAAATTATGACCATAGCAAAATGCCCATAAAATTAAATGGCATTAGGAAATTCGAGGCAAACAACGAGGATTAGTAATCAATGTGTTTAATTATGATGAAGAGGAAAAATGAAATGAAAAAATACATGAAGATTTTGTTTTAAAACCCAAACACCTTTCTTCAAAGTTACTGAAGGAGAAATAATTAATTTACTGTTATTAAATAAAGGAGAAAATTACCACTACATTGGAATAACATCTCTTAAAAGACTAATGAATTGCCGAAACAAAAATAATAATATATTAAGAATTCAATCTATTTGTTGCGAAAGGTGTTTAAATGATTTTACAGATAAAGTGGAATTAGAAAAACATGAGATATTGTGTAAGCGGAATCAGTTAGTAACTATGCTTTATACTTTCGCTCAAAATAGTCTGAAAATTTAAAAAATAATAACACTTGTATACATTTATATTACATATATAATTTTTTTATACAGTGAATTTTATACTTGAAATATAAAATTAACTTTCTATTTTAGTCACACCAACTAAAATACATAATAATTCAAAAATAACAAATAAAGTATTTAAAATAAACTACAAAGGTAGTGAAAGAAAGGTTATATTCAATTTTAAAATTTATTAAAATTCAACAAAGAAATTCATTGACAAATATTTTAAAATATAAAAAGAATAAATAAAATCTATAAATTAATAAAAAAACCTAATCTATATGTATTATAATTTTATTATTTACAAAAAAACATAAAATTAATATTATTATATTTTTAATCATTACTTATAATTTTCGTTTTTTCATCTTACTTTCGGTATTTATATCGTCATTTGGCAGGGAACGTTTTATTTTTTTTGCATTTATTAATATTATTTTTATTGGAACATATCACATCTTATTGGAAATGAGGGTCACATATCTTATGAAACAATCAGTAGCAGTATATTCAAGTATTTGAAGATATTACAGATACAAGATGACGTATTGATGATTAATACAGACGGAAAACTTGCAGTGGTTGTACTAGACTCGTACGTAAAATATTTAGTAAATTATTTTCATATTGAACTATGCCATCTGGGTATTATGAAAACCTTATTTTATTTAAAGGAATTTTCTTTTGGCCATCAATGAATCAGATTATTAAAGAATGTATTAATAAATGCAAGATTTGTGCTAGTAAAAAGATTGATCAAGGACGAACAAAAGAAATATTATTGCCAAGAACAGGAGAACAATTTTTAGAACAGATAGTAGTGGATATTGCATATATGGAGAAAAAAGAAATACATGATAGTGATAATAGATCGTTTAAGTAAATTGGTCAGTTTATCAGCAGCAATTACACAGTATGAAGAAACAATTTTGAATGTCATTTTGAATAATTGGATATGTCGTTTTGGTAGACCTGAAAGCATTCTTACAGATAGAGGAAGAATTTTTGAAGGATCAATGTTTTGTGATTGGATGGAGAAATTTTGGTATAAAACAAGAATTTAGTTCACCGTACCAACATCAATCAAATAGTTTAGCAAAGCGAATCATAAGAACAGTTCAGGACATGTTGACAACATCATTGGCAGAGATTAAAACAAAGAATAATTGGTGTAGATTGTTACCAAAGATTGAATTTAGTTTGAATGCTACAATACAAAATTCGACAATATTCTCAACTTTTGAAATTGTATTTATATTCGGGAGTAGGACATATATAAAAACGCAGAGAAGAAATTGAAGATGAAACAAAAACTAATCTAGTAATGGCAGCTACAACTATGCAAAATAGAGATTTAGACAACCGGGGTACTCGAGTTTTCATGGTGGGAGAGAAAGTATTAGTACGATTGGAACCACATAAACGAAAGAAGGAAGGAATTCAATATGAAGGACCTTACAGAATTTTAAAATTCTTATCACCAATACAATTTGAATTCCGATTTCCACACAATCAATTCAAGAATAATCGAATGGCTGAAGAAGTACAAAGAAAATGAAGAAGAGGAGAGTGATGTCCAATAATGAATATTAAAAACTTTGTTTTAATATTCAGAATTAGACAAGTTTTGAATTAAATAAATTATTATATAAATTATGATTTTTGAAGAGATTGTAACTATTGTTATTATTATAAATATTAATATTATCATTGTATTATTATAATGTATTATATTGTATTATAAAGACTTAATAAATAAAAAAATTAAGTATTGAAAATAAATAGTCATATTTTATATTTTGATTTTGCTATATTTTTACAAAAAATATTTCAATTTATTCAAAATAATATTTAAAATAATATATAAATGTAATAAAAACTCAACTAATTATAAAACCTGAAATTTAAAAACTGATATAGTAAATTTATTATCAAAATTAATTCAAGAATTCAATCAATAAAAACAAAGAACAATGCAGGACGGGTGTTGCCTCAACAGTGGATCTTTGGATGACTTTGCCGTGATACATGTAAGTGCTTTCTTTTTCAAGTTCCAGACCGAAGCGCAAAGATTCTGATGAAAGAGATCAAGAAGCACATCAAGAAGGGCACCACCATCTTCTCAGATACTTGGCGCACTTACAATCAAAGGAGCTGCAAAAGGCCGGATTCGAGCACTTTAAGGTCAACCATAAGTAAACTTCATGGATCCAAACACTATCATTCACATCCAGACCGTCAAACGTATGTGGGGATTGGCCAAATGGCGCAACAAAAAACACATAGGTACCATATTTGGCTGAGTTCATGTGGCGCAAGCATGTTGCCAAAGAGGATGTTTTCGAGGTTTTGTTAGAAGCAATTATGGCTTTCTGGCCTCCTGAGTCTCTGATAAAGTAGTTGTAATTGTTGAATTAAATGTTTTCACCGGATTCTTTTTTACTAAAATTATATTTGTTTCTATGTGTTAAGGTCACACGTGTGAATAGATCTGTATGATTCAAACAGTATCCTATTTTTAAAAACTACATTGATACCAATACAGAGTTAAACGCAAAAAGTACAAACACGCTAGATAAAAATTATTTTAAGCTCCTAAATAATAGTTTGTATGATAAAACCGTCGAAAACTTGAAAAAAAGAAAGAATTTAAAATTATGTAATACAGAAAGAAGATGATTTCATATGTTTCTAAACCAACTTATCAAAGAAGTATCAAAATTGGTGATGATTGAATTACTGCTTTGTTAAATCCTGACTAGTTATGCATATATCGACCGAGTTATATAAGACAATCCTTACTTGATTTGTCAAAACTTCGAATGTACGATCGATAGTATAAAGATTTGGAAAAGTATCATCGTAAGTTTAATTGTGAGATTAACATTGTAGGTGGAGATACTGACTCTTTCTTTCTCAAAATAAAAAATTGTAAACTAGATATTCTTTTGTTATAAATGGTTAAGGATAATCTTTTGAACACCTCTAATTATCCATCTAATCACCCACTTTACACGAAAGAACTTAATTCGGTCATAGGTAAATTAAAGGATGAAAGCAAAGGAGAAAGTTATAACGAATGGGTATTCATTAAACCCAAATGCTAATGTTTACTAGAAAAATCAAAATGCCTAAAAGCTAAAGGAGTGACATTGAAGGACACAACGTTAACTCATAAATCCTATAAGGACTGTTACGAGAATAACACTACGTTTTCTGTACCTAAATTTCGTATTGGTACAAACAATCACCAACTTTATAGTTTTAAAACTTCAAATGTTGCACTAACAAACAAAGAGGATAAAAGGGTTTGAGTAAAAAAGAATGTGAGTCTGGAATACATACGGTCATTATATGATTGAGACTGGCAATTTTGTTGATCTGCCTTTTCTTTTTATACTCATCTCGCAACTCAAGTCACCCGCAAACTAAATTGGTTTTGGCATTTTTGACATCTCAGTCCAAAACCAAATTAGTTATTTCTGGGCTCTCGGGGTTTCCATTTGTTTACAATAATTATTTTGGTGGCGATTTTCTCTTTTATCCCGGGTTTTATTCGTCAACCAATTTTGTTTTCCGTAATTAGAAATTTTGTTGACGTTCCGGGTTTCTCACATTATTCAGGTTTTCTGTTGTCTCGGACTTCCCATTAGCCAATTAATATTTAATTAATTTCTATTTTTATTAAATATTTCCTTCTGGGGACCCCCCAATCTATTTAATTTTATTATATTTGGATTTGTCTCGTCATTTGGCATCCGCCCATACCCGTTCCCCCGATAAATATTTATTTTAAAATTTTAATTGATTTTGACTTTTTAATTATTATTTCGAATATCAATGTTTTTATTGATTTTCCATTTTTACTTTTGTGCATTTTGTTAACCACAACATATCTCCCCCTTTTAATTTAGATTAGACCTCGAATCTGTTTATTTCCGATTTACATATATATACTCATATATATCTTATATATTTTTAAAAAAAAATTTTTGCATTTTATTTTTACTTATCCCTAATCCCGCATCAACAAATCAAATTGAATTTTCTTGCATCTAATGAAAAAGTGCAGATTCACACAAAATTCTAATAATATTCTAAAAATAATTGATTTAACTACTATTACACTATTACTACTTTATCAAATTGCATGCAAAATTATGTCTTACTACAAAATTGTTTCTTCATATCCAATCCAAGGTATTGGAGTCATGAATTGTTTCACAAAATATTTAGACAATAATCGGGATTCATATAGAACAATGGCAATAAGAATCGCGACACATATTGTTATAATAATGATCGTCACGAATAGTTATATGCACGCAAATTCATTATCATTTAGTGTTAATGATATAGTTTTATTGTTCGGAACAGACACATTGGTATACGAAAAGTTGGTTTCATTGGCTGATTGTGTGGTTCGAATTACTTGGTTTGATTCCGGTAGATATTTATTTTCAATACCGTGATGTGGAGTTTGAACAAGTTTGTCTTCCACAAATATTAGTTTCCAGAAGTCAAAAATAGATAACGTCGATAATATTTGATTTTTACAAACACTAGTTTTGAGTTTAATGTCGATGACAACCGTCGAAAAGTTAATATTTGAGATTTATTCTCGTCTTCTAGTACCGATTGAATTTTCCCTAAGTAATATATAATAGCTCTTTGATTTAGATTAGCATGTCTGGTAACTTTTATGGATTGATTGAAATAATCGAAAGTCACTCGATTTGTTTCATTTATTACTCGTATCGTTTGTTGATCGGAATGAATCTTGACCCACTGATTGTAGATATTCGTTCCGTTTTCATTTACAAATTTTTCGTAATCATTAATAGTAGTGGGATACCGGCCCTCTAGCTCAGAGGCCATCTAGCTCACATACCCCCCCCTCCGGCAAAAATTTTTTTCTCTAAGTTTAAAAGTACAAATTTTTTTAGAACAAAGACAATGACTCATTCAAAGTCATTGAAACAAAGACCATGACTCATTCAAGATCATTGGATGATTCATCAAATTTTCCAAGGTCATTTAAATAAAGACCATGACTCATTCAAGGTCATTGGATGAGTCATCAAAATTTTTCAAGGTCATTCAAATTTTCTCAAGGTCACGGAATTTTTAAACATTTTTAAATTTTAATTTACTACTTATAAAAAATAAGTAGTATATATTTGTAAATTATTTTATTATTATTATTAATACTATTATTATTAATATTATTAATATTATTATTATTACTATTATTATTATTATTATTATTTTTATTATTATTATTTTTATTATTTTTATTATTATTATTAATATTCTTAATATTATTATTATTACTTTTTATTATTCTATTAATACTTATAAAAACTTTAATTATTATTATTATTACTTTTAAAAACATTTATTAATAATAATACTTATAAATACTTATAAAAATTTAATTATTATTATTATTATTAATATACTTATTACTTATAAAAACTTTAATTGTTATTATTATTAATATACTTATTACTTATAAAATTATTAATACTTATAAAAACTTTAATTATTATTATTATTAATAATACTTATAAAAACTTTTATTATTAATATTATTATTAATTTATTAATAATAATAATAATAATAATAATAAACAAATATATAAAAACAACTACATAAAAACAAAAACAACTTTACAAAAACAACTTCATAAAAACAAAGAATTATTTATAAATACATTAAAATATATAGTGTTTTTACATTTAAAACATCTATAAAGTAATATTTCGCGTTTCGTCACGCTGCGGCTTTTGCATGAAATAATAAAAATGTAATTATAAAAAATTAAAATTAAAAAAAAAAAAAATTATATCTAAATTTCATAATAAAAATGAAAACTATTACAAGTTTTCTAGATAAATAAGATTCCAAATTAACAAAATCAGTTTTTTAAAAACATTTATTATTCTGATAAATACACGTCATCAATATGAATGTTATCTTCGTTAAAACCATCGAAAAGCTGTCCATTATCGCTGATTTCGGTAGAGTCATCAAAACTAGGGCTCAAACCACCGAAAAGCTGTCCATTATCGCTGATTTCGGTAGAGTCATCAAAACTGGGGCTCGAACCACCGAAAAGCGGCTCATCCAAGAAATTAACTTGGTCACTATCTATTGCATCAACCCCAAAATAATGCCCAAATGCGATACTGGTATTTTTCCCCACCCACAATCGCTTATCATCGTTATTACTCAAAGCGATTTTACTGTTTTTAAATGTGTACAGCTGATGGTTCCGCGTCCCTATCCTACTTTGAGGTACTGTGAAAACTACGTTTTTATTGTAGCAATCCAAATAAGACTGATGTTTGATGTCAGTCCCCAACAACTTCACCCCCTTAGCCCTCATTGTATCAGATTTACCTAATAAACTATAGCACTTGGGTCTTAAGAAAACCCACTCCTTATACCCGAGACCTTTGCTTTCATCTTTAAATTTTCCTATCACAGAATCTAATTTCCTCGAGTATAAGGATGTGCCGGGTCGTAATTTGAGGTATCTAAAAGGTTGTCTCTTATCATTGCCGGCAAAAGAATGTCAAGCTTACAGTGCTTAACCTCAAGAAAAAACGAATCAGTGTCGCCGGCAACGATATTTATATCACAATTGAATTCTGATCGATATTTTGCCAATTCATTATATTGTAATTGGTACATCCGCAGCTTAGACAGGTCTAGTACTGATTGGCCAATGTAGCTAGGCCTGTCTAAACATATAGAATCTTTGTTCAGATGAGCAGCAATCAAATCATCCACTATTTTAATGGACTTTTTGAAAGTCGGTTTTGAGGCATATACAATCATCTTTTCAGCTGAATTGCATAGCCTCAAATTCATCCGTTTTTTCAAATTCTCAACGGACTTCCCATATAGGCTATTATTAAATAATTTATACAAATCTCTATAAAGCTCGCACTTTGTGTTTGAGCGTAAATCTGTATTTCTTTGTATATATTCTTTAAAAATAGGTGCTTGTTTAAATTTAATTGCCCTATGAATACACTCAACTTCCGCACATAATTCTATATACAGCTTGAGAAGTCTCCAGTGAAGAACATGGTTCTTCTTACTGTAATGCGTGAGCATTAATTTCTCAACTTTTGAATTGGGCGGGCACATTTTTTCAGGAGCAAGCGGAAAGTCATTCAAATACTGATGCACACGCTCAGGGATATTGATGTCAACTTCCATTGTATAACCATACGGAAGGAATTCAATATTCGCATTCACACATTCACTCAGCACATCATTCAGATTATCATGCACCCAAACAAAATCACCATACGGAAGGTTTTGGCTAAGTGCCCAACCATATAAATTATTAATGTCGATATACAAGAGTTCTGTATCTTCAGAACTTGCAACATGATGTTTGTTAACAAATGTTAACCCACCCCGTATTCCACCCTCATAGAAATTAAACATTTCCATGTCCTTCAAAAGTTCTATGGGTTCCTTTAATGTCATGAGAGCGGACGCCCATGACATTCCAGGAATTCCATAAAAATTCAGAGGTTCTAAACCATTGTAAGCAATAGCCTTTGCGCGAAATTGCTGAAAATATTCTGCAAGGAGGAATACGTCTAATTTTAGGTAAGTTAACATATAGTCTAACATTATAGTGCAATTTTGCTGTGTCCAAATTAGTTGGGCGGTAGCATATTCATCATCAGATACAGAATCCCATTTTTGAGGTAGTTCATAAGTCGATTCAAGGACCTCTAGTGATACTGCAAAATCATAAGGAAAGATATCCTTTGCCTTAACAATAAGACCATCAAAAGCAGAACAAGTTAGAGGTAGATCAGTAAGAGTTTTTACAGCCTTGGATAAAGAGCAATTTACAAATTGCATACTATCTATAAATCTAACAGCTAATTTCTTAATATTTACAATCAAAGATATGAATTTCTCAGTTGTTGTAGGAATGATATTTAATTTCCAAGACGGAAATTCATTCAATCCATACTTTAAAATATGATGAAGGTCATATCCTCTCAAATTATGAAAGACGATAGGTAACTGTTTGCTTATTTTCCTATTTATATTACAGTTACGACAGGCAGCACCAAGATACTGACCTGTAAAATGATCATGGTCCTTAACCTTATTTCTAATAAGTTTTTTACAAAGATAGCAAGTTCTACATGCGATGAGCTGCTGTTCCTCATTAGAAGTAAGATTATTCATAGGTTTTTTACCATGATTTTCATAATATGGTAGGACAATTGTGACAGCAATTTCCTCTACCTTCTTTAAAAATTCCAATACACATTCCAAGCCTATAAAACTGAAATATTGTGTAGTATTTGTTAAATTATTTATTAATAATAAGCCTGCTGATATCGGCATGTGTATTTGATGATGTTTTACATCTTTAGGCAAAACAGCCTCAAAATCCGCATAAATTATGAATGGTGGAGTAATCATTTTAGAATAATTTTTAAATATTAAGTTTTTATTTCAGGGAGCGTGTATAGGGTTGTTCCTATTTGATTTTTAGCGCACAAATCAACATGTGCCTTAAAGGTTTTATCATAATAAAAACCGTTTAAACAACGGGACACCATTTTACGTGAATTCTGGTGTTACATTCACTACTCGAACGACAATTCAACAGTCTATTTAAATTAAAAATTGCGTATAATGAAAATTATCACCGTCTTGTAATAATAAAAGATTAATCGGGTTACCACCGATAACCTTTGTTCGATGAATTAAGGCAAGGTGAGGATGATGAGGTACATAATCAATGTCATTCAATTGTTAGAAGGGGTGTTGTTATATTCAAAGACATTGATGGCCAAATTAAATCGCTATTATTTCTCTCAAATTTTGGTATGTTACAGAGTCTTATTGGACAATCTGTAATTGAATCATAATTCAATTCATCCATAAAAGTAGTGTAAGAAGAAACACGCTCCCTATTCTTTAAAACTATATCACGCTTTAAAATCGATAAGACACTATATATAAAACACGAATGATCTGTGTTTTTAACGTTTACAATAGCCTTTTTACCTACTAGAGATTCAGGCGTAGGGATAAAACTATGTCCGGCTAATCGACTTACAGGATAATACGTGGTTAAAATAAAATCGATTTCGCGAATCTTAACTACGCGCCACCCACTTCCTAAATATGTGAATTTTTCGATTTTCTCATTTAAACGACTCACACCATCAGCAAGAAAACTATCGGAAAAGACACACGCGCTATTCGAAAAGAAATTATCTTTTATTTCCCCATCTTTTTCAAATTGAATGAGAGCTGTAAACTGAACTTTTACAGATCCCATTTTCTTTATTCGATTTGTAATTTATTTACAAGTTTATCAGTTATGCGATTTGAACAAGATTTTGATTTTCTAAATCAAATCGAATATTTTACGGGAACCTCTTAAGTCAACCTCTATTTCAGGTTCATCGTTTATTCAATATTTACAGAACCCCTATTGATTATATTCAGTTTCGTCATCACTAATGATGATTTCTATTTTTTTAATTTTAGCAGGGATACACGACACGATTTTATCAGCAGGTCTTTTTGATTTTTTAGTAACAGTTGTATTATTGTTTTTAGTAATCTTTGTATTGTTTGTGTTATTATTATTATTACTAACATTTTTCGCATTAATCATTTGAAATAATGCCTTTTTATTAATTTAAATTGATTTAAATGGCTAGAGTGTTTCTTATAAAACTCTAGATATTCAATGTCTTGGGCTGTATCGCATTTAGGGCAAATAAAAAAGTCGATGCCATAGAATCTATGACCATAGTAACTTTCCATAGTCGTATGGCATTTCGAGTTATGACCAATTCCAGATTGGCAATAGTTTTTATACAAACGACCTGATAAATATGTAATTATTATCAAATGTTTATTATTATTTAAATCATATATGAATCAAATAATAATATATAAATGATGATAATTATGTAGATATTTATAAAATTTCAATTCGTATTATAAATCCGTTATTTCTATTATAAATCACATGTTTGAATAACATTTCGTAAATAATTTATAAAAATTAATATTCTTATTATAATCATATATTCATTTTCATATTATAAATCATATATTTCTATTATAAAAAATAAATCACATATTTCTATTATAAATTAATATTCGTATTATAAATCATAAATTTCTATTATGAAAATAAATCACATATTTCTATTATAAATTAATATTCTGATTTCAAATCATATTAATCATATTTCAAATAATATATTTCTATTTCAAATAATATATTTCTATTATAAATTGATATTCTGATTACAAATCAAATAATATTAATCATATTTCAAATCATATATTTCTATTTCAAATAATATTACAAATCAAATATTTCTATTTCAAATAATATTTCAAATAATATATTTCTATTTCAAATAATATATTTCTATTATAAATTGATATTATGATTACAAATAAAATAATATTAATCATATTTCAAATCATATATTTCTATTATAAATTAATAATATTTAAAGTATTATAATACTTTACATATTATTAACTTATACTCATTAAAATACTCTTATAAAATAATGATAAATTTAAAATAATAATGCTCCTTAAAATATTAAAAAATAATAATGTTCATTAAAATATTTAAAAATATATTAAAAATTTTAAAAATAATAAAAATCCTACATTTTTTATAAGAAATCTCGTCTCCCACAGAAACGTCAGCATCCATAGAAACGGGGCCATAATTGTGGTCTTCCCCAGAAACGGGGGCATCGTCAATAAATGTTTCATTCAAATCTTCCCCAGAAACGGGGGCATCGTCAATAAATGTTTCATTCAAATCTTCCCCAGAAACGGGGCATCAGCATTAATTGGTTCATACAAATCTACTAAAAAGATTTTTAAAAAATAAAATATACATTAAAAATTTACCATCTTCGATTATCATAATATCATCTTCACTATCACTAATAATAATAATAATTGTATCGTCGGTTAAAATAATTTCTTGAACATTCTCTAAAATTATATTAAAATAAATAATAATAAAATTTTAAATTACCATTTTCAAATTAGTTGACACCGTCAATTTGATTTTGAAGTTCGGTTATATTAAACAAATCTAGAAAAATAGAATAATAAAATTTAAAATTAAATTAAAAATCCTTACCATTTTCATCGACCAACAATTGGCGTAAAATTCTTGAGTTCTCCATTTTGATTATATTTTTTGAAATCCCGCGAGTAAAATTTTGAAATAATTGTGACAAATTTAGAATTTGTCAATGTTTATAAAGAGAATAATATTTTCAGGATTTAGCCAATCACATTTTAGCAATACACACATATAGGTGAGAGATTTTTACGCATGCAGCCTATTCTGTGTAGGCATGTGTTCTTTGTAAATCACATACATACTTTTGTTTGTATGTGTTTTCTTTATTCTGTTTTGAGTGTGTAGGCATGTGTTCTTTGTAAATCACATACATTGAGTTTGCATGTGTTTTCTTTATTCAATTTTGTGTATGCATGCACTTATCATGTGATGATCATGCAATGTCTTTGTGATCACGCACTTATCATGCAATGTATTTGTGATCACGCACTTATCATGCACTGTCTTTGTGATGATGCATTAGCTTATCTTTAATTAAACACATAATAATAATATTAATAATAATAATAAAATAATATTAATAATTATAATAATAATAATAATTATTATAATAATAATAAGAAAAATAAATAATAATAATAATAATAAATAATAATAATAATTATAATAATAATAATAATATTTATAAAAATAATAATAATAATAATAAAAATAATAATAATAAATAACAATGTTAATCGTTAAAACATAACAATAAACATTAATACATTTATTAATCATCAAATCTCTTGGATAATAACCAAGCTAAACAATGTTGACCACATGTTAAGGTCCATGGTTTTGATACATAGTTTTATTATATACAATAGGTTTACCCATTGTTTGAAGTTTTGAAACCATTAAAGCCGGATAATAGAAACCCATAGGATCAAATACTAATATCTTGCTAGGTTTCATATATATTGCTAACCAATGTTCTCCACCGAGATGAGACGATTGAGTATTGACGATTATGGCTTGATTATTACGTAAATATGGAATTTTATCAAGAGGAAATACCCCTAAAAATTCATGTCCTAGTATTTGTTTTCCAATTCGATAGACCTGAACAGAACTACATCAATAATATTACTATTACATAAAAAACTTACTCCATGACAAATTATCATAAATTATCTATACATTTATACCAACATTTTCAAACCAACAATGTTTGAACTCTGTTCAAACCAACACTGTTCTGTTTGCAGTTATTTGAACTTCATTTTCAAACACTCCATATATTACAACATGTACCGGTTCAGATGTAGCTTTAGCAAACTTTATATCTAATCGTAAATTTCCATTTTGAGGTAATTGACTCTGATTTAAATCAAAATTGGGTGCCAAAACAAATGTGAAGAATGGATATTTGTTTTTAAAATCATCAAGAGTTATACCACAATTAAGGTTTTTATCCAAATAACCCATATTTCTAACTATACTCTGCATATATGTAGCACAATAATTATAATTTTCGAAATCTTGAGTATATGTTTCTCTATAATCACTATTTTTCGATAAAGTTAGCGATGTTACACCAAAGTTTTGAAAATTGAGCTCGATGTTAAGTATGATCCATTATATTAAGATTCACTTTGAAATGTTACCAATATAAAGTTGGGCATTCTTCTATCTCCAAATATTTGTTCCTTATAGAAAGAAGCTGAACCCTTAGCAATTGCAAATTGAACAATTTCCTTTGTTTTCAATGGATATATTGCATGCTTAGAATTAAGCCCCAATTGATGACCGGCTAATACAGAAGGCTCAACACGAACTCTTCTTACCAAAATTTTGCATCAACTAATTGAAGAATTGGTGCTGTGGTAGCACTTGTTAGTGATAATGCCGAATCAGATCTTTTCAATCTAATGTGTACATTAACACCTGGGAGTAAATATTTGGTTGATCCATAAAATCGAGTTGTAATGATGAGCACATGGTAAATAATTTCGATCCTTTAATCCACTTTTTCCTATCGTCATCACTACCATAACCCATAGGAGTTAAACATGTATTTTAGTATCGCTATTGTAATTTATAATAGTTTCTATTAGAGCTTTGTGAATATATGTACTGTTACCACCCTCAATCTTGATATTATTAAATCCGAGAACTGCATCTTTAAAAAGCGTATGAAACAAGAAATTGTTTGGTATTACATCACTAGGTTCACCCAATGGTTTTCTATCTTTATCTACAACTTTGATCTGAACAGTTAACAATGTATCGTTCAAATCTAGATATTCAGTTTGGGAACCATTAATATAAAATTCAATATCAGTTCTACTATCCATAATAGAATTCATCGGGAATACATCTTCAAAGGCCCCATTTCAATTACTGCTTGGGGAGATGGTCTATCAAATAAACACAATTCAGATTTACCACAAATCATTTTTGAAATATAGTTCCATGTCCTTTCATTCGTTTGTTTATATGTTTATGATGTCTTTTACGTTTTGAGCTGGTGCGGTGCTTCGGGTTTTTGAAACATACCTGCAACACTAGGTAGAACTTTCCCTAACTCGGATAATGCATTTGATTTCAGCGATGGTAATATTTTCTGCTCATTCATTATCACATCTTTAGCAGTTTTCATACCAAAACTACCAAGGCGTTTAAGAATAGGAAGTGCAAATCTACCAATTGTTCTCAACCATCCTGATCCATACTGTTTACCAATAAAATATGGTAATTCGCCACCACTTTGGCTACCACTATACATACTAATAATATCGTTATTGGCCATCTAATTTACGAAAATGTAATGTCAAATGAGTTTTTGTATCTTTACTAAATTCAATAAATTTACCGCTATCATCACGAATATTTATTTCTATATTGTTTATACATGATGTTGATACCGGTAAGTACATGGGATTATCGATATTTATATTGACAACTTCATCCTGGTCATGTTTATCAACCCAAACAGATTTCAAAAGAGGAACCAAAGAATCACCAACAATTATAGGATCGATGATGTTAGTATATATGAACATTTGCCTATGAAGTTTTATTATTTTTGGTTTGCGTACACCAAAAGCACTTGTCCTATATGTTTGCTTATCTAATCCCAATGTATTAGCCAAATTTTTATCAAATGTAATTTAACAAATGTTATTATTCAGACTGAATTTACATAATCCATCTTTAACAAATTCAATAGTTTTAAATATATGTAAACAATTGAATGAAATATATTTATGTAATTCTTCAAGTGTTTCAATATATAAATCATTAGTAAATGTAAATGTCTCTTCAACTTCATTAATATATGATACAGATATTTTGATGTTCTCGATCGTTACACTTTTCTCATCAAATGTTTTGAATCGTATTAGGTATTCAGTTCCAGGAACAACAATGCTAAGCTTATCACAACCCATTCGCTTGGCATCCTCAATACTTTCAAACTTTATTGTAAATGGGCTAAAATCACAACTAACATTCAATCCATCTTTGAAAAACATGCCACTATTTTCATCTAAAATCTGATTTGGAATATGACAATATCGTTCAAAATTATTGATTGTGAAAATACCACTACAGGTTTTGGGAACACGTTTCTTGAATCCGATTTTACAATGACTATAAAATGGAATGTATTGTACACAAATGTAAAGTCTTGCAAAGCAACTTCCCAATTTCCATGTAAATAAATGGGATTTTGAAGATCAACCATAAATTTACTTGCTTGATTTTCCGGATGGATTAGTGGGCAACTATTACTCGGTAAAATTGTATAGAAACTCATTTTACTAGGTCTTTTGATGATATCCATGAAGGTTTTTGATATCCATGCCATTTGACATAGTATTGTTTATCCTTACCCACCATTTTAGTTTTCAATATTTTCTGAATTCTGAACACTGTAGGTTTGGAAATAACTTGTAATTCCTGTTCATAGAATTTCCCTTGTATTAAATTGTTATCACTATCTTTAATAACATACATTACAGGACTCTGTTTAGTATTAATTTTAGTAATTTGAAATACCTCATCACTCCAATTACTATCGAAATTTTTGATGAAAGGTGAAGCAGATATTTTACTAATTCTAACGTGATCACCAACTTTATATTTTGGTTTTGTAATAGTAACTTTTTTAGACTGTACTCGTGTTTTCGAGCTGATATCTACGGGTCTCAAGCCATTCAGACCTCGATGTGATGAATTATTATAACTAACAAGTATTTTCGGTAATACATTTATCCATATTTTATTACCTTGATGCACGAAATATTTCTTCAATCTATCCCTCAATGTCCGGTTAAATCTTTCAACATGAGCGGCTTTGTATTGAGAATGTACAGAATAATGATTTATTTTGAGACGATCCAGGATTTGCTTAACTTTACTATTGTAAAATTCCTTGCCTATAATAATAATAATAATAATAATAATAATAATAATAATAATAATAATAATAATAATAATAATAATAATAATAATACCTAAATCGGTTTGCAAATTATCTGGATGCCCATTTTTAAACATTGAGTTAATTGTTTTAGATATTTCCTCGGCAGATTTTGTCTTTGTTGGTAGACCGCGGGCAAAACGACTGAAAACATCGATACACGTTAAAATATATTTATAACCCTTGTTAATTTTCGAATACGGTATCATCTCCATCAAATCCATTTGCCATAAATCATTAATACCGAATGTCTTATAAGCTCTCGTTGGAAATCTTTTCCGCATCGGTTTGTTTAAACTGTACGCAAGCTGATCTGACAACCACTTTTGCGTTTCCTTTTTCGACTTTGGGACTCTTTTCTTTAACTTTGCCACTCCACCGAAACCTGCCTCGTCTTCTGGGTTCGTCCAAATCTTCTCCATTACAACAAGATGATTTAAATTTTAATTTAACATTAGGTAATGATTGCCCCATCGTTTATTGTGATAATAATGATAATGCTAATGGTAACATTGCTCCAATAAAACCACCTTGTTGTTTATATATGATTTTTCTCATTTGCTGTCGATTTTTATTATTTACTAGTGATAGCAAAGGCTTACGATGTTTATTCAATACTAGTTTTTTAGAATTACTGATTTTAATTTTACCTCTGACTACTTTTAATAGAATTTTGAGTAAATCATCGACAACAAAAGTTGGAAATGATTGTAAAATAGACATTCTTTTCATACTCGAAGCCTTTAACAATGCATTAAAATATGGGAAACTCCTATGATTTTTTACAATTTTATCTGTATTCTTACTCTTTTTAATAACGTTTTTCGAAATTAGATTCATTGCAGGGTAATTCTCGGTTATTAGCTTTTTAGATGGTGTATAACTGGTTTTTGGTGGAACACGCTTCTTTTTAATACTTTGTCTAAGTTTTCGGATATTTTTAAGCCTGGATTTCATAAACATATTACATGTTAAAGTTTTCAACTTTGTTTATATACCATGGCACCTTCTTTATTGAAAAATTCGGCTTTTACCCGTAAATAGTCATTGCATTGTTGTGTGAAATCAAGAAATATATATCCATGTGGTGATTTTGTAGCATCTTGAAATGCACTGATGAGGAAATTACGATTATCAGGATATGCCTGTCGAGCAAGAAAATCAATAACTGTTGCATCTCTAGGATTCTTGAAAATAACTAAATATTGAACATTTAAATTCCTTGTTCGATGGGCGCCACCCTGATGAAATAGATTTTGAGTAATAAAGATCACAGTAACACCAACATGTCTACTGATTTTTGTGAATAAATTATTAAAATCCTTTTCTTTATTAGCTTCCTGATACAAATCATCAATAATGATGACATCACCTTTCCTTAAACGACTTGACCAGTTTTTATCGAAACCCTTTACTATTTTCATGTTTTTCAATTTACAGAAATTATCTTGAGTTAATCCATGTTCTTCATCTGCACCCTTATGCCAATAAATCTTGTTGAATTTGGTTTGAAATAAATTAGATTTCAGTAATTTACACACAAACATAGTTTTACCACTACCACTTGGGCCAACGATTTGATATACCGCATCATTTCTTAATTCCATTATTAATTTGTATAATTATAGGTTTTTGTTTATATTATATGATTTAATGAACTCTTCCTAAAAACTCATATATATAGCTTAATATTTCTTTATTGTTTAATTATGTTATCAAATATAAATTATAAAGGAACTTTCGATGTATCAAAAATGACGTTTCCAAATGGTAAACCCCAGCAAATTGTAGATAGGAGTGGAAAATACCCTATAATATTTTTCAAATCAGGCAAATGCAGAATCATGGGATGCAAGAAACCTTTAGATGTCAATAAATTACAATATAGAATAAAGGATCTTAAAATACAGTCAATTACAGTTACCATGGATATAGGACAATCTATCAATCTATACAACATGTCAACAAAATGTCTTTGTATGTTCGAGCCAGAATTATTTCCTGCATTGAGGCTTTTAAAATACAACCCAATGTGTGTTAACGTGTTTGCTAGTGGCAAAATAGTCATAATAGGGGTGCGAAATCTAGAGTACAAATATATTGTTTGTGATATACAAAATGAAATCACGGGATTGGTCGATATCTGATTGGCTAATGATTGATTAAAACAAATTGCTTATTAATTTTATTTCATTTTTAAAATGGAAAATATTATGATGACGAGTACAAAATTAAGCAAAAAAGAGATCGAAAATTATGGTAAATTTATTATTTATTATTTATTAATATTAATATCTTTGTTTCCAGAAAAATATCAGGACGTATTACTGGAAAGGTTATTCTTCTTCTATCCTCAACTCAGAGCAATAGTCAAAGACCAGCTTGAATCAGTAATTCCAGATTTGGTTTATTCAACCACCAACATATGGATTTTTAACATAATTGATCAAGCTCTATGGGATATTAAGCTTGACAGAAGACCAAAGGAGATGGAACCCGAATACCCTTGTATTCTGGGTTGTAGCTGCTGCGATTTTCGATACCAGCGCTATGTGGAATGGTGCCGGGCAAAATCAGTTAGAAATTCTTCGAAATACCAACTTTTTCGAAAATAAATGTTTTGAATTTTATTTTTTGTTTTGTTTTGTTAGTGTTGGTAATAATAGTTTTATTTTTATTGTTTTGATAATAATATTAATAATAGTAATAGTTTTATTTTTGTTAGTTTTGGTAATAATAATAATAATAGTAATAATAGTAATTTTATTAGTATAGTAATAATAATAGTAATAATAAAAGTAATAATAATAATAATAATAGTAATAATAGTAATAATAATAATAATAATAATAATAGTAATAATAATAGTAATAATAATAAAAATAATAATACATTTTATATAGATGATATGTGTAAAATCATAAAACTCAACGGGTTAATTTACATACAGTCACGCACTTAACATGCAATTATCATGCACTTATCATTTTGATTGGTTAATCAGTATCTGTCAAGGGTATAAAAGTGCGTCACCACCTTATAGAGATCATAAATCAAACATGACCAAGAAAATAAGCGTCCAACCAGTTCAGATGTTCCACAATTATAAAATGTATTTTTTAAAGGAGCATATGTATATGAAATTGGAAAATCCGGTCAAACTCAATAAGACTCAATTTCAATCTCTCGCTGGTACTCTCTCAATGTTAGATATCAAAGATATTGATAATACGTTCAAAAAGATCAATTCCAATTTTAAATGCAATGAAAATGCTTTCTTCACGAGTCAATATACCAAATATTATGATGCATTTACAGAAATTGGATTCAAAGAACAGGAAAACTGGTATATAACAATAACAATCCAAGGATATAAAGCAGATCAAAACGATGTGCTTTCTCCAATCTGGAAAATTGTTACTGCTAGACTTTCACAGTTATTTTAGTGTTTAGTGTTTAATAAATGTATTAATGTTTCTTTGTTATTCTATAAACAAAATTATAATTAGTTTTAAAATAGTGTTAAAATGATGTCTGAAAAAGGTAAAATATAAAATATAAAATAATTAATTAATTTTGGTTTAGAATATTTAATAAACTTTTTGTTTGATAAACTTGAAGAAATAACCTGTGTAAAAATTAGAGATATGTTGACTCTAGTTGAAGCATTGAGTAAAGAATCGGATTGCGATTCTGAATGTCAGAGTGATTCTGGATGTCAGAGTGATGAAATTGTTAATGATGGAGATACTGAAATTATTAATGATTCTGAAGAAATTATTAATGTTGAAGAAGCTACCGAAATTATTAAAGATGAGCCTACCGAATTTAAGAATTGTATTGATCATGTTATAGAAAATATTATGATAGAATCTTGTGGTGATGAAGAATGTACATGTAATAATCAATAAATCTTTAAAATATAGTTTTTATTAATAAAAATAACAAAGAAATATTTATTAAAATCTATGATAAACCTTGTTACATAAATATAAAACAGATACTCCAGTGAATAGTTTTAATAAAAATTTGCAATTCTCGATATAAATATCAGAGCGTTTGGCTTCTGCGGCAACTTGAATAATCGTTGTCCATCCACCGTTTGATTCTACCCACGGATCAATTTTTGTTTCCATCACCTAAATAATAATAAATTATTAACAATATAAAGTAATATACCTCTATAGACCATTGGAAATAATTTTCATAGTCGGATCCAGATTTTAATATCATGTGTTTCATGTACATTAATCCTACTATTATTCGCATCCATTTATTATTTTCATCGAACATGTAACTAAATATTGATTGGAATGCCTTCTTTCTCTCCAATGGTGGCAAATTGAGAATTTTTTCATAATCGAATGGGATGTCTTCAACGATTTTCTCGGTACGGTTTACCATAAATTTCATGTTTTTAATGATTTCATCTTCTTCTCTATTATTAGAGACCAGCTCATTCAACAAAGTTATAAAAAATTTAGTTTCTTGCATTTTATAAAAATATATGAAAGTGTAAGCTTATTTATACTGTATTCGACCAATCAGAATCATGTAATACTAAGAAAATATGTAAAAATATATAATGGAAATGGCAATGATGATTTGTTAACTTCTGTTAACTTCTTTCAAGTTGTTGCCACCACTGTTAACCGGTTGTAGTTGTAATTTCATTATACGATTGAACTGATCAGATGTTTTATTAGAATAAAATTTTATACTATATTGAACTTGATTCATCATTTTTTCATTAAGTTTACGATTTTCTTTCAATTCTAATACTGATTGCCTTAATTCATTTTTGATAGTACCAATGGTCTTATTTAGATATATAATATCATCATATAATTCGTTTTTAGCTCTTTTTAAAGTCTCATATGTATGTTCAAATCGGAATTCTAAATTACTCATTCTTTCAGATAATCTTTTAACTGGAGTTTTCAAATATCTAGGCCTATCTATCATATACAAAATATCCATCAATACAGCGGTATCAGGACATACACATCTTGTTGAATTTTTACCTTGAACGGTTACAACAATTGAGTTGACCATATTAAAAGCTAATAATATTATTAAAATTTCTTTAATCATTTTCAAAACATTATAAATTAATATTTATTGTTTATAGCTAAAGATTTGTGTGTGTGTGTGTGTGTGTCTAAATTAGTATAAAAGTAATTGTTATTTCAATTTTTATCATTAAAATGGTTATACCGAGTGCAGTTCAAGCTATGAATAAAATTAAACATTATGGTAATTTATTATTACTATTATTATTATTACTTGCTTTTAAGATGATTATTTTAAAGTTATTAAAGAACGTCTGCAATTCTATTATCCAGAAATACATGGAATCATGGATAAGCCAGCATCAATAATTCCAGACTTGATATTCAATCATACATCAATATGGATATTTACTGTAATAGATGAGTTCCTATGGGATATCGAACAAAACAATTTGTCAAAAGATATGGAACCCGAATACCCTTGTGGTGATGGATGTCATTGCTGCGCTTCCCGATATCAGAAGTATGTGGAATGGGCTTTGAATAAAGCTCTTCGACAATAATACTATAGTAGAATTATCTCTTTATAATAAATTTGTTGTATATGTCTTGGTTTTCATTATATAGTAATAATAATAATAATAAAAATAATAAAAATAATAATAATAATAAAAATAATATTAATAATAATAATAGTAATAATAATAATATTAATAATATTAATAATAATAATAGTAATAATAATAATATTGGTGGGTTACAGGGTTTCGTTATTTGTTTGAATTAGCCTGTGGTTGCCCAAGTAACGCCATACAAAATGATTCTTGCTGCCACTTGGCACCCGTTGCTAGGCAACGTTGGAAATGTGTTCAAGTGGGTGGATTGTCCGCAAAAAGTGAGCATTATTACTAATACTGTAATTGCTCGGACAACCCTCGGGTCCACGAGCTGTCGATAGAAGACCTTTGCTCGCTTTGCTCTGTCCCTTGTGTAAAGAGTTCAAGATCAGATTTTTATTGACTGTGGGAGATGGGACGAAGATTCGATGACGTGATACGAGTATTCATGATAAAGCTTATATACAAGTGTATTTAGGGGATAAACCAACTATAAATGTAGCTATTCTATTCAAATCAATAAAAAACACATAGTAGTCGTGAGTTAATGGGACGGGCTTGGGGGTTGTGTTGCTCGACGTCGGGCACGCTCCTTGCGTCCCGGCCGACGATTCCTCGAAGGAGTGATGGACTGGTTTGTAGATTGAGTACTTTTCTGCGGCATCTGGGACGGGGCGAAGATGAGCGGTATGTTACCGCTTCCCCCTCCCGACAGACTGCTAGGGCGACTTCCAATCCTCTGATTTGGGTACGCAAGCTCTGGTTAAGCTGTCGCTCTTCCGCCCAACCCTTTTGTGCCGCCGTGAGCCTGTGGTAAATAGCTTTCATTTTTGTCGGATCTGACCAAGTTGCCTTTATCTGTTGTATTTCCCGGGTCATTTGGATTACTTGGGTGAGTAGATCCGCATTTGCCCGCCTAGCGTGATCCAGTTCGGTTTGTAGTAATTGCAGGGTCGACATCACTATAATAAAAGAAAATTTTTAAATTCCTGTATTGACTTAGTTAAATCAAATTTTAATCAGTATAAACACAGTTGCAAAATGAGTCTATTTACAAAGAGAAATAATGCAAACGACATTGGAATTTTCAAATTTTTATCACATTAATACTACAAACTATTGTCTTTGTCCCTTGCTCGAGTAATCAGGACTCTTCGGTGAAATGTCTCTTTAGGCTTTTTCTTTGAGCAGCCACCGGATAGGGCCGACGAGTATCGCGGGCCGGTCGAGGCGGATAAGCCTCCGCAATACGTCCGACGCGGATGTCCTCCTCTACGTTCGCGAGGTACATCCGGGCTTTGATCACGTTGAGATCTGCCTGCTCCTGCACCCTCTCCCAATGGGTGAGGAGGTTCCGTGCGTGCTCATATGTCTCTTCGGCAGGGTATTGCTGCCCGGCAAGTCCACAAGGGTCCGTTTCGAAACCCAACAGTCGCCAAGTGGTGGGATATGACCACTGTGGTCGAACTTCGTCGATGATTGCTGCGGCCTGTGGTATCTTCCTCAGATGCTGTTCACCAGCTACTTGGGTGTAGTCCAATCGAGTGGCATGATTTCTTCTGAAATGATATTGTGAATAAACCATTAAGTACGAAGGAATAGAAATGAATTTATCCAAACTGGTTGTACGGTTTGATGTTTGGAAATTTACGGGGTGACTTGTTATATGGGCAACGTTGGTTATTTTCGGAGGCGTCGTGGTGAATTAATTCTTAGTGGAGGGTTATCGAAGGGAGATTACCTATTCGGAATTCAAAGGAACTGGCGTAATTGTTGTTAATCGCGGGTTAAACTCTTTATCAAGCAACTTTGAAAATTTCTCTTACGACAATCAGCACACTGGAATCTACGTGATATCCAGGTTAACATTTTGGTCATAGATTAAACAATACCTATCATAATTAAAATATCAAATGTATATTGTACAAAATTAATTTTGGATTAGTAAAGTGTTTAAAGGACGAAATCGGAGAGGGTAGAATGAACTAGTAATTTGGCTTAATTTTTGGGGAAGTTGCTATCGGATTTGAATGCTATGATAATACCGGTGATAATAGTTAATTATATGATTCAGTTTTGTTTATAGATTAATTTATGGGAGATCCTTATTTAGCACGATTTGTAGATTTAACTCAAGATAAAAAATAAAAGAAATCTTGTGAAGTACCTTGAATTCGCGAACTTGATGGTGTTAATAAATTCCCTCCTATTGGATTCATAATGCGATAACAATTACTGAAAATCGATGACGGTCTATAATGACAGCGGGTGCGTTTCCGTTAGATGAACTGGTTTATTTCAAAAATCAACGTCTATGATCAACAGAATTTCCGGTTGATTGGTCAGTTTGCTGATCGATTAAGATTCTCGGTGTTGACAAATTCAATTCGGTAAGTTTACATCCTGTGTTTATATTACTTATGTATAATTCATTTGTAGAAATTTGCGATTGGTGAATTCGCCGAAGTTTAGTCGAATCGATTTTTGTAAGTTAAGGTTTTCGTTAATTTGGATACTTTTATCGACATTTTTAGGGAAGATACTTGCATCTACCGCGGGCTCCGGGTGAACTACTTCTCGGCACCTCTGTGCAATCTCATGCATCTGGAATTTTATTATTTGGAATTTTTTATTTGTCGCTTTCTCGGGGATATTTGGATCACCTTATTAACGTTATCGAAATTTGATGTCGGCGGTAAGCTTTCCTGTGTTTTAACATTAATATAATTTCATGATTATTTCTTTTCTGTAATGTTAAAATAAATTTTTGATTGTTACTTTAATTGATCATTCCTCTTAAATTTTTATGGTCATTTTGATTTTTGTCAATTTTATATTAATTCTCGATTTTTAGGGTCAATGTTTGGGTGTTTATCTGATTTTTAAGTCTTAAAGATTTTTCAAATTAAACATTATTCCCACGTTAAATTCATTACATCAAGTTTACTTTGTTTTATGACGACTTAATTAACGATTTCATGTTATCATCGATTTCATTTTCCTTTTATAATGAGGTTACTTTTATTTACGACGATGATTTAAATTTTTATAGCAATGATTCCGGTTAATGAATTTAAGCAACGGGTTTTGTGCTTACTTCCATTTAACAGATTAATCTATTTATTTCTACCCTTAGCTAATTTAATTACTTTATTTTTATTCAATGAATTACTCTATTTTTAATAAATCACTCACTTTTAATCAACAATTACTTTTTAATCAAAGACTTTAAATCAATAATCCCTACGATGTTAATCAATGAATTATTTTATCAATGAATTATTTATTTCTAATCAATAGTTACTTTACTTTTACTCAATGGACTGTATTAATTTATTCAACGAATTACTTATTTTTTTACCCAATAATTACGTTAATTTTAATCAATGAATTAATTTATCAATGAATTATTTATTTCTAATCAATAGTTACTTTACTTTTACTCAATGGACTGTATTAATTTAATCAACGAATTACTTATTTTTTTAACCCAATAATTACGTTAATTTTAATCAATGAATTAATTTATTTTAATCGACAAATTACTTTAGTTTAATCAATGAATTAATTTATCTTAATCGACAAATTACTTTAACTTAATCAATGAATTAATTTATTTTAATCGACAAATTACTTTAGTTAATCAATGAATTAATTTATTTTAATCGACAAATTACTTTAGCTTAATCAATGATTTAATTTATTCCCCGTACCATTCCCCTTTAATAAGCCTTAGGCGCATATTGTGTTTATATTATATTTAATGAGTGCCCACTGGACTACTCGGTGTGATGATTTTGAGCCGTGTGTAATATAATTTTAGGTCGATTTTACAGAAAGGAGAAACGAGGAAGCAGCCAAAAGACCTCTTCCTTATTTCTCGTTTCTTCTATACGGATAATATTGACGTTACGACCCTGCGTTCCGCACGCTGGGTCTTCACGGGTACATATCATTGGCGATTTTCCACGCACTTACACAAATCTGTACTATGTATATTTTACTAACTTGCAATATGTGTTGGCTGTGGGCCGGAAAAAATTTCGACAGATTAATTAATTTTATTAAATGCATAAGAACAATTTATGAATATTATAAATATTTATTAACATATTAAATAACTAAAATACAAAATTACTTGTCCAACAAATAAAAGCATAAAAGCATAAAAATGCATCTCCCCCCACGCCGACATCCAAGCAGAGCTCTACCAAGGTTGCGAGGATGTGACGTGGAGAAAGAGCTCCAAATAAAACTATTTCTCACCTAAGATTGAAAGTTTTAATATAGATTTTCAAACAAAATTTTAGTTCAAAAAATGGTATTTGTTTTGAAAAAACGGTGTCAAAAATGGTTAAATTTAATGTGAAAATGAATCAGTATTTATACCTATTTTCTGTCCCTAACCTTGCGTGTTAAATTTGATGTAGTAAAACAAAATTCGACCTTGTTATTTTCTAGTGTATTCTAATCTTTAATTTTATTATTTTTCAATTTATTTTAATAATTTTTCGTTTAGAATTTTTATTGAATTATTACTAATTCAAATCTTTTGATTTTAGTTTCATTTTCATGAACTTTTATTAATTTATCAATTTTTGTCGAATTTGTTGGGTTTTCGTGTTATATTTGTGTTTGTATCGTGCGGATCTTGTTGCATTTTGTTATTATTTTAATTTATTTTTATGTTTATTATTTTATATTTAATTCTCTTTTTTCTCATATTTGGTAGGGTTTAATTGGTGTTTTAATAGTTTTTATTTTAAATTTGCTTGTTATGTTTGCGTGTGTGTTACCGATCCATCTAAACATTTCTCAAGGCCGTTTGTGTTCTGGCCCAACAATATTAATAATATTAATAATAATAATAAAATAATTTACAAATATATACTATTTATTTTTTATAAGTAGTAAATTAAAATTTAAAAATGTTTAAAAATTCCGTGACCTTGAGAAAATTTGAATGACCTTGAAAAATTTTGATGACTCATCCAATGACCTTGAATGAGTCATGGTCTTTGTTTGAATGACTTGAAAATTTTTGATGACTCGTCCAATGACCTTGAATGAGTCATGGTCTTTGTTTAAATGACCTGGAAAATTTGTTGATGAGTCATGGTCTTTGTTTCAATGACCTTGAATGAGTCATTGTCTTTGTTCTAAAAAAATTTGTACTTTTAAACTTAGAGAAAAAATTTTTGCCGGGGGGTATGTGAGCTAGATGGTCTCTGAGCTAGAGGGTCGGTATCCCACTACTATTAATTAAGACAGTATATATCTGAAACAATTTTAAATCAACATACTTTATAAATGGCTTCCTGCTATTTAATGTATTTATAGCATGGTGTTGGAAAACCGATTTTACTTGTTGGGATTCCCGAGGTTCCCAATACACATTAATCCGGTTAAGAACTGATTCAATTGGTACTCGGTTCCATAATTGTTTTGCCCAAATATTGATACGTATAATATTTTGTATTTTCGTATTATTACTTTATGAATCTCATAGTGTAATTAACCAGGGATATTCATAATTCATTCTCAAGTGATGAGCTACATGGCTATTTTTATTGTAACGAAATTTTATTGGAGGTTCAAAAAAATCAATAGACCACTTATTTCGACTTCATCGGCCATTCCACAATGATAAATCCATACAATTTGAGTAAATGTTGAGTATATACTAATTTTCTCTAACAATGGCACGGTTTTTATTGCATAAGACCGAAGCATCCGCTTTGCATTCGTACACAAAACATTCATAATCATTACTGTTGCAATCAATAAAACTTTATTGATGTAACTTAATGGAGCTGGGTTTTTCGTAAACTTTTGTTTAATTACTTTTCCATCTTTATCTTTTCTAATTCCACTGCGATATTATCGACTTATTTCATTTCTTTCAGTATAAATTCCACTCAATTTAGGCATTGGTTCCAACAAAAACCTCGACTCTGGTTCTGTTGTACTTTTCAATATCCCTCTCCAAAAATATCTTTGCTCGGGCCTGCCACCGTTGCTATCATAAATTATGAACACTATTTTGTTTTCCGATTAACATAAAAATTCCTCGCTTTTTTGATCATTTTTCAACTGTGCTTTTACTTTTGCTATTTCTTTGTATTGATGATTTGTAATAAAGAACCTAGACACAAAAGGAATGCACTCAATAATCAATTTCCATGACAATATGGAAATGACATATATTCGATGGGCTGACAATATCTGTGATACTATTACCTTTATTGTTACTGCAATTAAATATATTCAATTAAACCGGCACATGCCTGTCCCAAGAACATAAATTTGCCACAAATCTTTTCCATTCATTTGTTGAGTTATTACTATTGAAAATCGGTTCCCTCTGACTCCTCGTGACCTTTTCGAATCAAACAAGCAAACCCAACACAGAATAATTTTATTTGCACTTTATCACAGTTATAACTCAATCCGAATTATTTCAACGTTTTGTAATCACAATTTCACTAATTTATTTGCACCTTTTAACCCCCGTATAAATTTGATTATCATAGAGTAAGTTATCCAATAGAGAACCACTCTTTCTGATAGATAACTTTGACTTTACTTGGGTTTAGTTTCATCTACTGACCAAGTTACACTAATCGTTTACGTCGATCCACTGGTCATTTCGTGTCTTTCCCTTTTCCTCTTATACTCCTGCTCAGACTGTTTTCCGACGATTGTCAACAACATTTACTACATTATTAAATTATTAACAATAATTACTTCTCACAGACCACCTTAACGACATTTGTCAACAACATTTGCTACATTACTAAATTACAAATTACGATATAATTACCTCTCTATAGATCAGTGGCGCCCAGTTAATATTGTTGAAGCCAATTTACCCTTTTATATTATTCCGTCTACACGCCGGGTTTTCCTCATCTCTCGGATTTTCCTCTTAGAAATTAATTTTTTTAATTAATTCCTTTTTTTGTCTTATAATATTTTCTAGGAACCCCTCATTAAATTTTTATTATTATATCTGGACTCGACTTTCAATTTGGCGTTCAACCATACCAATTTCCCCCGATCAATAATACTTTCGAATTTTTGTAATTTTTTTAATTAATGTTGCACTTTTATCATTTTGGTGTTTTATTGATTTTACTGTGCTTATTTCGTATTACCCCAACATATGTCCCCCTTTATTAAAGATTCGCCCTCAAATCTATTCATTTGATTACAATAACAATAACAATAATAACCATCATCATCATCACAATAATAAAGTGAATAATATCTTAAAAAAAATCAAAATTTAAATATTTTGACACTTCCCAATCATATTATATTAATTTCTTATTTCTTTTCGTGTATAATATGTTTAAAAATATTTTGATATTTTATTTTACTTTTTTATTTATATTATCAAATTTATATTATCCAATTTTTATTTATTAGGTAAAAGAAATAATTATTTAAAATGTCTTTCGTACAATTAGATGTAATATATTTAATAAACACAAGATAAAATTGCTATTTTGTTTTGAATAAGTTTGAATTACTGTTATATTATGTGTTTATTCTGCTTGCGATATAATTAATCCATAATACTGTAACTAATAAATAAACATTATGATAACAATAATAATAATAACAACAACAATAATAATATGTTATTTGTAATATGTAAAATATAATTATATTAGCCAAAGGCTAATTTAATAATAATACATAATTTATAATAATAATAATAATAATGAAACAAAAATATTAGCCACGCTAATTTTTTGGTAATAACAACAGAGCCATTTATATTACCTTAATTGATTTAAATTTAATTATAGACAAGCTAAAATGAGCTTCCAAAAATATGAGTCGCGGCAATGAGCGGCAATCCCCAAAGTGCATGCATTCCATGACAGAAAATTGACGCCTCAGACAAACCGCATGCACACACAAAACCAATGTGAGACAAATCACTAACCAGGCAAGAGAATGTCTGTGAAACCGCATGTGTGACTCCTGCACATCGTTATTCACTCCGCACACACACAGAGGAAGAAACAACCACCACCGTCTGATCTTGCCAGTCGCGCTACATATCAATATTCGCAATCACGAGACAGATTGTCATAACAATCATCATTGGTCACTTGAAAAATATATACATGCATGGCTGCATAATATGAGTGATTCTCTTTTCCGCATTTGCCACAAGTAAAACGCTGACGATATTTTCTCTAATTAATATTTCACTCTTTGCGGAGAAATCCATGTGTAATAGATAAGGTATAATGCTGCTACTCAGGCAAAAATAGTCTCTATTTTTTTATACATGCCAATTAAAATGGGACCTACTTACAAGCCCTATTGAGATAAATTCCGCTATAATTCAAGTTGATACATAAATCAAGTTAGCGGAATTTATTTTGTGAAAAAATAATTGCATTTCAGCGATTTTTTAAATGGCTTCTAAGTTATTTTTTATATAGTTATATAACTTAAAGTTAAATTTTAAGAGTTGAATTATGATTTCATAAGGAAATATGATCATAATTCAAGCTCTTAAAAATAACTTTGATCAACTATTTCATATATATTACTATAAATAATATTTAGGAAATCAAGTAAGTAAAAATAACTAATCTCCAAAAATATGTATTTTTTTTATACATTTAAGAAAAAATCTCCTAAAGCAATTAGTTAAATCACTGTAGTCTTCTTTCACCAGCTCGTTATCAAGTGCGTCCTTCAAAAAATCGAATCTGGATTGGAAATTCATGGAACTGAATCCACCTGCTCTTGATATAGATTTCCGAATATTGAATTTGATTTTACTGAACACACTTTCAATTGGGTTCAGTAAAGGACTATATGGTGGTAAATGTTCAATAACATTATTTAAAGATATTGCACTACCATGAATTGAAGCATTGTCGTGGATTAAACTATATCCAGTTCCATTCAATTTTACAGTTATTTCGTTGATGAAGATCTGATAGGTATCCTTTTTATAGGATCCTACTATTAATTTATGATTGACTGGTTCATTGACTCCAATTGCGAGAGCCAAGGACATATTTCGCCCTCGGTTCGTTGGAAGTGTGGCGTATAATCGCTCATCTTTTTTATTTCTTCCAAGTTTCTGGCTTGTCCAAGTATTAAAGCCACATTCATCAATATATATTAATTGAGAATCCATCCATGCTTCTTCTAAATATCGCGTCGTGTATTCCATTCTGAGATCCAAGACACGATCTGAATTTCTTTCAGCGACCGATGGTCTTATTTGCTTGGTGGTTATGAGGTGATTTCCAAGAAAACGGGAAATAGTATTTGTGGAAACACTTAAATTTTCGGAAATTAAGAAGTTCTTCATTTCCTCTAATGACGCATAAACATTTTTCTCTACAAAATCAAGTAGTTTATTGCCATGTTCTTCCGAAATTTTGGATTTACTGCCACCAATCTTGCCTTGTGACAATTTCCCAAATTTCCGGTATTTATATATTATTGTTTTGATGGAATTTCTGGATATTCCTAATAATTTTCCAAAATGGAAATAGTTTTCACCATTTTCCATGGCATTGATAATTCTTATTTTATTGATTTCCGAAATTCTGTAAGAAGAATTTTTTATAACTTATAAATAAAATTTACAGTGTATGCTTTTTTGTTAGAGTCTCAGGAGTTTTTTAGGGCCTAGCAACTTCTGAAAGCCGATGGAAATATTAAATTTATTTCAATTTTCAAATATATCGTACAATGTGATTTCTTCTTCATCGCGAAATGGAATTGTTTCTGCAGAAATGTCTGAAAGTCTATGGAAATATTAAATTAATTTCAATTTTCAAATAAATCTTACGAAGAAATTTCATCATTTTCATAAAAATTTGGATAAGTTTCCTCAACATTAAATTTTAAAAATTTTTCCGTCATTTTATTTTCTAAAAATATCTCAAAAATGTCTGAATTAATTTATTATATGGGTTTTTTCAACTTCGGATGGCTACATGTTAAAAGTTAGCATGCATGTTTTATTATAGGTTGTGTTAATGTGCATTATTTTATTTCTCTATCACTTTTTGTGTCTCTATAGTTTAGGGTTTGTCTCATTGACGATTTTACAAGCAGTCTCAAAGTGAGCTGGTGTGTTTTTATGCTTTAAATTTATTGATTTTTGTTTTATATTATAGATGATTTATCTCAACTTCGCTTGGTGTATACAAATTAGCTTAAATTTATTTGTCTAATTTATACTTGGTAGTTCAATTTGCATTTATTGTAAAACCGCAAAACAAGAGTGAGCATCGAAGTATTTATGGATCCGGGTACTTTACACTACAATATGATTGAAAATGAACTTATAGCTGGATTTAAAGTATGGGGCGAAAGAAGAATTTGTCTACCTCAATTATTAAGATTTGTTTTACCAGAATTCGATATCAATGTAATAGATCAAGCTGTTACGGATTTGAGAATGAATTGCTTTCAATGCAATAATCAACAAATCAAAATGTTGCATGATAATGAAATTTTTCCAAAACACATTGTTCGATGTGGAATTATTCGTAAGAGTGATGCTGAGCGTTTCTGCAAATATCTTTTTCAACCGAATCAAAACTATAACACACTAACCAAAAGCTTAACCTACAAGAATCGATTCAGGTTGTTCACACGTGTTTTGGAGAACAAAGAAGTGTATTATATCCAGTGTTATATAATTCCTCTGATGCCTAATGTATCAAATGTGGAACGTGTGAGAACTTTTCCAAAACTTTTGAATTCGTTGGTCATACTCACAAATTAGATGAAGTATCAAACACATTTTATTGGGGTTTTGATTCAAACAACTGGTGACTATTTTTACAAATTTACACTGATCCAGAAAACGGCAATGTGGAAATGTTAAATGATATGAAGTCAATCTTAGATATAAAGTAAGAGCATTGTATTACGAGGATGAAATAAAGAAAAGAGTTAGTTTTTTATTCCTATAAAAAAAACTTTTTTTAAAATTTTTTAATGAATTTCAAGTTAATTTTCTTGTCTAATAATTAATCATAGACTGTACCACAATCTCTGTTTTCTATAGATATTTTGTCACTATTTCTGTGCAATTGAATTATCATATATTGAATGCTAAAATTGACTTCATTATAGAATTGAAACTCAATTTCAAATAATTAATGACGGAAAAAAATAAGAAAAATCATTAAATAAAATCAAAAAATTATAAAAATTATTATTTTAATGAAATATGTAAAATATGAGTTGATTTTATTTTTTTTTGATAGTTATAAGATTTATGTAAGTTTATATAAGTTAAATATTAAAATGTTTCACTTCACCTGCTGGTTACGCCAGGTTGCAGGCATGGGGAATGGTTCTTCTTGTGCGTCTCAAATCCCGAAGTTCGAGATTTGAGACTCTCAAGAGCTGATAACAGCAACAATAATATTAAAATAATAATCTCAATATTAATAATGGCAATATCACCAATATACTAATAATCATAGTAAGTATACAATTTTGCCTGATATATAGAATCTTTGTCTTACATACTTTTGTGTCATTGATTTTTTTTTCCATTGATTTTTTTGTATGGGATGACATAAATCAAGAAAACGAGATTTATTAAATTAATATTTTATAAATAAATAATATAAATAACATTAATTTTTATTTTATTTCAAGTTTTAGAGTTTTAGATCCACATTTATAAGGAATAACAGTTTTCTTCTTTCGGTATGTAAGCTGATTTATTGTGATAGTTTCTCCACTGTCAACTTCCAATGAATCCAATGAAGCTTTCCTTTTTCTGTTCCTTCGTGAGATACTTGACCCATACTCTAATATTGGTTGGATTCGATGAATCGGTTCATTGATTATTAGACCCAGACTCTCTTCAATTATTTCAATGCTCTCTTCTGTTGCCTATTTCAATTGAACAGTTTGAATTTCACCATGAATTTCCCTATCTTCTGCTGTTATGAGGTCAATTTCTTCCGTAATTCGAGTCATTGTTGTTGAAGCTTTCGATATTCTTCCAACGAATATTTCCTTGACAGTTGCTTTTTTGGTATTTCAATATCATCGATCCACAGTTACTCGATTTGCAGATATACTCTTCTTATGTTCTTTACATCTTCGAGGGCTGAGTGTATGTCCACCTGCATTTGATCTCCAAACATCTCCTGGACAACAGTTTTCAGTTTGAAAAATTCTCCTTTCCTGAACATTCCAACCTTTTCCAATGCCTGCGTTGTAGCCAAATCTCGAATGCCATGGTACTGGTCTATCCAAAGTTTTAAGGATTGTATATCCGCATGAAGGTCGTGGCCAATTAATATTTTCCCAACGACCAAATTTTGAAATTCCTTCATAATTGCATACTGGTCATATTGATTCCTACTTGAAACTTCCGATATTCCATGAATTTTCGAATTAAAATGCCACAATTTTCCTCTTAGAGTTAGATACACATCCTTGATTGTCTTGCCATAATAATTCATTATCTGTTTGCTTTCTGATGTCTCATATTCCGCATCTATGAACAAGATCTTGCTTCGTATCTTCTCTTGATAAATTTCTTTTCTTAAAAATGACATTCTTTTCTTTAGCATCTGTTCAGTGATTGCTAACAATTTTTCATTCACAAGTAGTGTCGATATCATCTGCGGTACTTCTTGAGCTTCGTTTTTAATTCTGATTTCAAACACAATCAGTGCATTTTCATTTGCTGCTCTCAACCTTTTGGTCATCGCTTCTTTCTGCATTTCCTACCATATCTTCTGATTGTCGTCGATCATTTCTACATTTCCTTTGATAATGTGAAGCATGAACTCTTCCTTTTTCCTTGCATTTGTTTCCTCAGCTAATTTAATTCTAGATTTTTTGTTCAATCTGAATATTTATATCTTCATTTCCCTGTCATCCACTCTCACGTAATTTTGGATCTGTGAATTTTCCTGGAGGACGTATGGGTTCCGTCCAACATTGTTTCGGTGTAGCTTAAGGTAGCTATCATAAATTGTCCTCGCCCATTGAATTTGTTCCATTGCTAAAATATAGTTAGTTAATTTTTTTGAATTAAAAAGTTGACGCTAGAGTCAAGGTGGAGTACCAAGGGATACTACCTTAACTGGTAGAAGTATAAATAATAATATTAATAAAAATTAATTACCTATTTTAATTTGAATTTTATAAAAATTTTAATTACTTTTTTATCCCTTATATACCCCTAATAAATTTTCTTTGCTACAAAAATTTTTTTATCTGCGGAAATCTTTTTTCTCCTTCTTTGCTCTCAACAGCCAATCATTTATATTATTCAAAATAAAAGTTTTATACTTATACTGTACTACTACATTATCATAATTGCATGCAAAATAAATGTATCTCACTACACGATTGTTTCCTAGTAGACAATCCAAGGTCTTTGGGCCATGGATTGACGTTCAAGTCGTTGCTTTAGTTTTCGAAGATATGGTAGCAATACAAGAAGAAAAATAATGGAAAATTATATCACACTGATTGTACTGATCGATAAAATTACACATATGATTTCATGGTAGTAGTAGGATGTGAGCCCGTCAGATACAACCCCCGTTGGCTTACTTAATTATTACGTAACATTTGACATCTGCACACACTGTTGCTACCTGGAGACTGACCTCTGTCCACTAGTTATTACCTAGTATTTGACCTTTGGAAGAAAAGGAAAACAAAACTGAAACTGGGAATAAAAATGAAGAATTTTCCGATTCAGAAACAATTGAAAAAGAAGACATTAGAAATCTAAAGAAAATTGCTGTATTTAATCGCGCAAGATATGGCAAAGGAAATAATTATGAATGTGAAAGCGATGTTGATGACCATCAAGGAGATGAAGTTGATTATATGAGTGACTCTTCGTGCGATGAGGAGATTTTGTCTAATGATGAAAGGGAGAAAATATATGAAGCCGGCCATGTTGACCAGGAGCCGGTATTAAAGGATAGAAATTTGTTTAATGATGGATATAATAATTCGAAAGGAGATGAAAATGTCAGTGATATTGACAGTGACAATGAAAGTGAGGCTGAGCAATCAGATATGTCAATGTCATCATCATCGGATATAGATGAAGAAACTAATAAATGTTCCAATAAAAATAATATTAATAAATACAAAAAAGTAGTGAAACGTTCCTCGCCAAATGACGATAAAAATACTGAAAGTAAGATGAAAAAACAAAAATTATAAGTAACATATATAATTAATAAATTAAAATATTTAATTAATAAAATATAATAATATTAATTTATACTTTTGTTTTTATTGATTGAATTCTTGAATTAATTTTGATAATAAATTTACTATATCAGTTTTTAAATTTCAGGTTTTATAATTAGTTGAGTTTTTATTACATTTATATATTATTTTAAATATTATTTTGAATAAATTGAAATATTTTTTGTAAAAATATAGCAATATCAAAATATAAAATATGACTACTTATTTTCAATACTTAATTTTTTTATTTATTAAGTGTTTATAATACAATATATTACATTATAATAATACAATGATAATATTAATATTATTAATAATAACAATAGTTACAATAGTTATTTATTTCAAAAATTGTCTAATTCTGAATATTAAAACAAAGTTTTTAATATTCCTTATTGGACATCACTCTTCTCTTCTTCATTTTCTTTGTACTTCTTCAGCCATTCGATTCTTCTTGATTTGATTGAGTGTGGAAATCGTAATTCAAATTGTATTGGTTATAAGAATTTTTAAATTTTTTAATGTCCTTCATATTGAATTTCTTCCTTCTTTAGTTTATGTGTTTCCAAGCGTACTAATACTTTCTCTCCCACCATGAAAACTCGAGTGCCCGGTTGTCTAAATCTGCCATTACTAGATTAGTTTTCGTTTCATCTTCAATTTCTTCTCTGCATTTTTATTTATGTTCTACTCCCGAATATAAATACAATTTCAAAAGGTGAAAATTTAATAATAACAATAGTTACAATCTCTTCAAAATTTATAATTTATATAATAATTTATTTAATTCAAAACTTGTCTTATTCTGAAAAATAAAACAAAGATTTCAATAATATTCAATTTAATATTCAATAAGATTTCTTTTGTTCGTCCTTGATCAATCTTTCTACTATCACAAATCTTGATTAACACATTCTGTAATAATCTGATTCATGGATGTTTAAAAGAAAAAATCCTTTAAATAAAATAAGGTTTTCTTGATACCCAGATGGCATTGTTCAATATGAAAATAATTTACTAAAGATTTTACGTACGAGTCGAGTACAACAACTGCAAGTTTTCCGTCTGTATTAATCATCAATACGTCATCTTGTATCTGTAATATCTTCATATACTTGAATATACTGCTACTGATTGTTTCATAAGATATGTGAGCCTCATTTCTTTTAAGATGTGATATGATTTCTGAAGTAACTCTGTCTTTGTTTTGCTTCTGTTTAATAATTTTCATAATATTTGAACTTCCTTGTAAACTATTTATGTACCGAGTTCTACATATCGCCTCTTTCGCATCTTTATGTTCCATCTGACAATGAGAGAATATGGTATTATTTAAACGAGACATACCATCAGCATTTCCATGTTTTTCTCCCTTTCTATATTGTAACGCAAAATCGTATTCGGATAAATTTGCCATCCATGTCTAAAATGTGGGCTTATTGGTTTTATTGTTGTATTCATAAATGTCAATGCCTTGGGATCCGTTCTGGCTACAAATCTTCTCCCATATAAATATTGTCTAAAATGTACAATAAATTTCGTGAAGAGCCAACAACTCTTATCTAGTCACACAATATCCCATTTCATGTTTTGTCAAATGTTTTGAACCATATGCTATCACTCCTTCAGTGCCGTCTTTCTTAATCTGTGATAAAACTGAACCTATGGCTCAAAAACTATCATCCGTATCAATAATAAATAGTCGATCTACTCTTTGATATTCTTATTATGGTGCTTCACATAAGAGTTTCGTTAAATTGATAAAACGCTTCCTACATTCTTCAGTCCAAACAATCATTTTGTCATTACTTGTCGTTGCGGCGTACAGAGGTGCTTTTATCATAGAATAATTCTTGATAAATTGTTATTAATTTGTTAAACTTTCAATTTCTGAAATCTTTCTTTTATTTTTTTGAATTCCATTTTCACTCACTGTATGACCAATAAAATTTAATACACTTTTATTGAACGCACATCTCTAATGCGTGTGAATACTTCAAATAAGAGTTTATCACGAGTTTCCTGATTTTCACCATATATTAAAATGTCATCAAGGTACACAACCACTCATTGAAAACTAATCCTTCCAATATCTGATGCCTAAGCAATCCAATAATAATTGCATGTCTGACATAGGAAATCAAAACTTTTCTGTAACCGAATTTAATAACCTGAAATTTAGACACATACTTATAGAGCCATCTGGTTTTCTAACGATCACTATTGGTGTGTTCCACTTACTTTGGCATTTCCTCACAACTCCAGCTTCTAATACATTCTGTACTAACTCTTCAATTTTGCCTTCTAAATGCATGGGCTGTCTTCTGGGATTTTGAAAAATTGGAGGACTTGAAGTTTTAATTTCATGTGTTATGACCTAAGTCAAATCTGGATAACATAAATATGTTGCTAAACTGAGATATTAAAGTACCCAACTTCGACTTCTTGTCCAACTTGAGTGTCAATAACGTATTCTTTAACCGATGGGAAATACATTTTAAGAATTTTAAATTTTAGGATATTTTCCCCATGGTAATGTTTAAATATAATAATATCCCAATTTCAATGTAAAGTTGTTTGCATAAAATTCCCTCATAATAAATAAAACTCAAAAATTGTAAAAAAATTCAACAGAAAACCATAAAATTCTCAAAAAACTTCAAAAATTAATAGTAAATGTTAAATATAATCTAAAACTTGATATTTACTAAAAATTATGTCATAAAATTTCCCTAAAAGTTCTAATTAATTTAAATAGCCTAAAATTATTATATATTTTGCCCATTACAACCTAATCTATTGAAGGTTTTAATTGAATTTATTTGAAATTATTTAAATTTGTGATTGAAAAAAACATGTAGCCTTAAATGAAAAATCGCCTCAATAACGGAAAAAGAATAACAGAAATTCAGTAATATAAGTAGAATAAGCGGGAGAAGTTATATAAAAACTCTGAAAATATTAGCAAACAAAAAATGCTTAATTAATATGAAAAATACAGACAATCTGTTTTATATATAGAATTTTGTCTATTTTAAAACATGATGAGATTGTTAAAGATGTAGTAGTTAGACTAGTTATCTAAAGGATTTAAATTATGACCATAGCAAAATGCCCATAAAATTAAATGGCATTAGGAAATTCGAGGCAAACAACGAGGATTAGTAATCAATGTGTTTAATTATGATGAAGAGGAAAAATGAAATGAAAAAATACATGAAGATTTTGTTTTAAAACACAAACACTCTTTCTTCAAAGTTACTGAAGGAGAAATAATTAATTTACTGTTATTAAATAAAGGAGAAAATTACCACTACATTGGAATAACATCTCTTAAAAGACTAATGAATTGTCGAAGAAAAAATAATAATAAGAATTCAATCTATTTGGTGCGCAAGGTGTTTGAACGGTAAGCCAAATCATTTAGGAACTGTGTTTTATACTTTCCCTCAAAAAAAGTTTATTAAATTCACGGAGTGGTGCAAAACTGTATAACCACCGTTCGTTATATACACGGATTTTGAATGAGTTTTACCTAAGGTTCTGTACACCACCAAATACATTTGCCGATTTTGGCTGATCTTTTACTAATTAATAGTTTTGATGGTACAAAAGCTTACAGAATTCATATATATATATATATATATATATATATATATATATATATATATATATTGTCTTAGTCTGAAAATTTAAAAAATAAATACTTGTATATATTTATATTATATATATAATTATTTTATACTTGGAATTTTATACTTGAAATATAAAATTAACATAAAAGACTTAATAATTCAAAAATAAAATATTTAAAGTAATTATATGAAAATGAACTACAAAGGTAGTCAAAGACAGGGTATATTCAATTTTAAAATTTATTAAAATTCAACAAAGAAATTTATTCACTGACAAATTAATTAAAATATAAAAAGAATAAAAAAAATAAATAAAATAATTAAAAAATCTAATCTAAATTTATTATAAATTTATAATTTACTAAAAAATATAAAATTAATATTATTAAATTATTTAATCATTACTTATAATTTTCGTTTTTTCATCTTACTTTCAGTATTTTTATCGTCATTTGGCGGGGAACGTTTCACTACTTTTTTGTATTTATTAATATTATTTTTATTGGAACATTTATTAGTTTCTTCATCTATATCCGATGATGATGACATTGACATATCTGATTGCTCAGCCTCACTTTCATTGTCACTGTCAATATCACTGACATTTTCATCTCCTTTCGAATCATTATATCCATCATTAAACGCATTTCTATCCTTTAATACCGGCTCCTGGTCAACATGGCCGGCTTCATATATTTTCTCCCTTTCATCATTAGACAAAATCTCCTCATCGCACGAAGAGTCACTCATATAATCAACTTCATCTCCTTGATGGTCATCAACATCGCTTTCACATTCATAATTATTTCCTTTGCCATATCTTGCGCGATTAAATACAGCAATTTTCTTTAGATTTCTAATGTCTTCTTTTTCAATTGTTTCTGAATCAGAAAATTCTTCATTTTTATTCCCAGTTTCAGTTTTGTTTTCCTTTCCTTCCGTGTCGTACTTATTGAGAAATCGTGCCGATAAATTGTTTGCCGTTTCCTCGATTTTCATTTGTTCACGCTCGATTTCTTCAATGCTCTCAAAATCTAATTTCGTGAATTTATTCATTTTATACCAATTTTCAATTGGTTGCGCTTCAAATAATGATTCGGATTTGCGGACAAATAGTAAATATTTACAAGTTGTGTTCATTTGCTGGGGAAAGGTTTTGAATTTCCTTTGAGTTGGACCTTTATCAATTGTCAATAAATGTCCTGCTGGGGTTTTGTTTCCGATTTCTTTACAATGTTTCTCTTTCATATATGAACTTCCTAACCCGAATTCCGGTTTGTTGTGAATATTTGTCGGTTTCCGATTGACGATTTGTTGCATAAACATTGGTGTTTTACTGAACCTGAAATTAGATGTAGAATCTTCCATGAATTGTAAAATGTCCAATTTTTCATCAACTCGCTTCCTAAATTTCACAAACATTTGTTTTGAATAATCTTTCGAAAATTCGCTTTTTATTGAATTAATATTAGAATTATATGAATTATTTTTAATATTCATTATATTGTTATTATTGATGATTTTATTTATTTTCATTTTTTGATTTTAAAATTGTATAATTTTTTAAATAAAGTCTTATTTAGATAAATATGATTGGTTAATAACATTTAAATAAATATTAATCTTCAAATTATTTTTAGAAAATTTATTTTTGATGTGAAAATAAAAGAAATTGAAACGTACGCAATCAAGTAGAATATACTGTTTATTGCTCTGCTGGTGGTTCCCATTGTTTCAGTCGCCCTAAACAGGTTGGCTTTTGCTCGGCGTCGTTCGCGGCGACGGCGATTTCGATTTGGCCGCCGTCGGGCTACTTCTGCGGAGGTTCAATGGTTGGAGGTGGAGTTGGATTTGAAGGGAGATGCTGGGCTGGAATAATATTTAGGCCTTGGGCCCATCTACATCCCGGTAAACGAGCTCTGAGCTCGGCCTCCGTAAATATCCGCCTGAGTGCGGCACTCTGTTCAGCGATGAGAATTCGCTGGCTGCGTGATTCAACCACCAGATCATCTCTGGCCCGAGATAGGCGAGAGATTTTTTGGAACAATTTACGGGTGGCTTCGGGAGAGCTTCAGGTGCCCTTTAGTTTTTGATATTTCGTTTGGAGGACTGCGTGGTCCCTTTTGAGTTGTTCCAGCGTCTGACGGGTGGCGATAATTGAGGGAGACAATTGTGGCTGTTTCGAGACGATCTATATGTAAACAAAGATAGCGTTATATACAATTATCGGAGAATCATACTGGAACGCCGGATAAGCTAGTGGTGACGAAGACACGTCATTAATCTAAACAAGGGCGGTGATATTTGATCGAAGAGATCAACTTTAATCGACATGGACTAAGTATAAGGGGAGGTCAAGCAAAAATTGATTATCGAGTACCCTGGGTAACCTATCAACGCTATACATTCCCCTTTGGGTTCGTCACAATACTGAGCACCAGAGTTTCTTACCGGTGAATACGGAAAAATAACGGCGACGTCGGTAAGGTAATCGTAAGATAAATCATAATCGGTAGGACAGTAGGAGTGGGGTCGATATCGGTGGTGGTATGGGGTTTTAGGACCATCCTATCACGGTGTTAATAATTAAAGGAGTGTATTGATGCTAATGGCACGTATGAGTCGAGGTGGATTAATGATAAGGTCAGTGGTCGCCGTGGTAATTAAATTAATCATGATTTGAGCGGGGTTCGGTGCAATTAATGTTGAGGTTTATCAATTAAGTATATTCTCTACTAATAAACAACCAAATTGGTAATAATAATATTCATAAGGTTGACTATAATGTTTGTAACAGTACGTGCGGAATATTAATAATATTAATGCTAATAATAACCATAATCGTAATAAGACAATAATTATAATAGTAATAATAGTAATAGTAGTGCTAAGGACAATAATAAATATTGCAATAATAATAATAATAATAATAATAATAATAATAATAATAATAATAATAATAACATTAGATGATAATAATAAGAATATTAAATAATAATAATATTAATAGCTTCTTTAATAGCTTCTTCCTTTTCCAACTGGTACTGATGAATTTGCGAGATATGATCTCGTTACTATGGAAAATTCTACGAGATCGATAATGGTTAATGGCTATTTGTGTGGTATATTCACGACTCGTTTGTTCATTTATGGACCAAACCAAATGTGGAATACTCGGTCGCTCGTTTTCTATCAGTTGATCTGCCAATTTTGTAATTATCATCTCGATAGTAGTGTATTGGAATTTTGTAGTGTATGTTCTCAGTATCGATTTTAGATAGAAAATAGATTTTTGGATATATTAATTTATTTTATCTATTCTGTAATTTGGGGTGATTATGATTATTGCAATACTATCGGAATTTCACTATGTGTTTTTTAAAGATGCCGTAAATTATAATTGATCGTGGTAATTCTATCTCTAGCGTTTGGAGACTTAGCTTCTGTTATGGTAAAGGTGTCTGACACTTTCCTGGTATTTCCATTTTCCCTTTGATATTGTTTGAAAATTTAATTCCTGTCGTTACTTATCACTCCTGCCCAGATTGATTCGTTTTTCGAGGTTTATGAAAAAAATTCTAGATGATCGTTGAACGATCATTCCTATCACCCTTAACTGATGGCGCTCTTCCCTTCAATTTAGGATTTTCTGCTCGCCTCGACCAACGTTTCCATCAGCCGTTGCGAGTCGTTTAACGGTGCCCTACGGGGAGGGTCCTGTGCCATTTTGCCAGGCCCGTCGCGAACAGACCGAGATTTCGGATAGGCTCGACCCGCGATCGCAACTAGGGAACTTAATCCACCAGCCGGATCGCCGATCTGTCTATCCGAGGCTATTTCAATACTTGTAATATATAGAAATTTAGTCGGGACCTCGTATATAATTAATATAGATACATGATTATTTACATAAAAGAGCATGAGAACATTACGAATATCTATTTAAACCTTCATTAGAATTAAGAAAAATTCATTAACATATAAAATAAAACAAACAAAAAACTTCCTTACGTTTTCAAATAAAATTTTCAGATGTGAAAATTTGATGAAGTCAAAATTGTAAAAGCTAAATTGTAAAGTCAAAATAATGAAATTGGTCACTGCTTATATACTATTTTTGTGTCTGTGTGCGACCAATAGGCGATTTTTCGCGATTTTTAGGGCTTTTTAATTATTTTATTAATTTCAAATTATTTTTATAATTTTTTATATATTTTTGTTTATTTTTGATATATTAATTTTATGTTATCGGATTTTATTTTTATTATTATTTTCTTATGATTTCTTTTTACCCTTGCTATTTTATTTCTTGGTCGCCACTTCTGCCTGTGTTTTTCTAAACTTTATTTTGCAAGGTTTTGCCAGTTTATTTCTTTTCTCGTATGTTTCTGTCTGCAGCTGTAGGCTTTTTACGAATTTTAATTAATTATTTGTTTTTATTTAATTTTGTTATATTTTTAATTTGTTTTAATTAATGTTTTATTTTATTTTTGGTCTCTTCTTGCGGTGCGTGTGTATGTGCAGTGACCATTTTCCTTATTCTCATTTTTTGTTTTAATCTATTGATGCTTTTGTTTTAATTTTGGCTCTGAGTCAAACAAACCACTCCCGGGGCTATTTAAATTGCGCCCCGCAATTTCTAATTAGCACATTCACATACTGCTAATTTTACTTTTTATACATTTAACACTTAAATAGAAGGATGAAATGGCAATTTACAAGAAGTAAGCAGACATCACTTAAGGTGATGGGATTTTATACATAAAAGCAATACCGTTAATGAGTTTTATTTATATACACAGGATGGAATTCATTGAAAATCGGTCGAATCATGTTAGGATCAATGTCTGTAACTTGGACCTAGGATGTCATCCTGGTTGATTGATTTGGGTTGAGGTTCGATGATTTGACTTTGATTGATTATTGCAGAGCTATTTTGATATTGAGGGTTTGGGTTAGTAGGCTTTATGAAGCGAATTGCTCGATTGTTTTGATCTCTTCTTCTTCGATTCCGATTGAGTTGAGCTTTTCGATAAGATTTCGCGATCTGGATGATTTTGTAGATTATTGCGATTGTAAAGGTGATGATTTGTACGATTCCCAGACAGAACATGATGATTTCGAATGTTGTTAGTTTGGAATTTTTTCGAGATTGGGTGAGGCGACGATATTAACATTTGTACGAAGGTATTTTCAAGTTGGGATAGTTGGTTTATTTTCTGCAATAGATGTAGATTTAGGTTTCTGCATACGGGTTTTCGGAGAAGATATTCTTGCATTCGGATTAGCTCTGATTTGATTGTTTGTATTGATTCGAGGGTTTCCTGGATTTTCTGAGGGTTTGAGTTTTTTTGCTGACGAGGATGATGAATATGAGAAAAGCGATTTGAGGATACGGGTTCATCTTCTTCTATTTACAGATTTTTATTTTTCATTCGCTTTCTATTTACAATCTCATTTTCCGCTCATTTTACTCCGGGTTGGTCTCGTCTTGGTCATTCAGGGTTGGGTTGTTCATTAACCTCAACTCAGCTTTCATTAGTCTATTTCTCATTTCAGGTATTAGGGTGATAATTTTATCCTTCTCTTCTATGACACTTTTTTAGCTCTCATTTACCTCTTTCAATACTCGTATTTGTTGCTTGTTTTGTTATACTTTTTCGTACTGTTTCATTGCATATTCTTCGAGCTTTCTATATGCTCTGTTTAACCTCTTGGTTTTTTGGTATTTTCTTTGCATTTTCTTTGCCTGGATTTTCCAATGGTCTTCCAACATGTGCCTTGTCCATTTCGTTGCCAGTTCGGTTTTCAGTTCCTCTACTCTCTCTTCCCAACCTTTTTTTACCTCTATTTTTGTCTCAACCATTCCTTTTCGTCTTCTGCTTCTTCTCGTTGTCTTTTTAGTATATCACATTCTTTTTTTTATGATTTTATGCATTTTTATTCTTTTTATGGGTTTTATCTAATTTTTAAATTTTAAATTTTTTATTCGTTTTCTGATTTTTCGTTTTATTTACATTACTATTTATTTACACGTCTTTACACTTTTTACAATTTCTTTTTCCACTCATTTTATACTCATGTGCCCCATACTTCCACAAACCCTTCGTCTATTGTGGTTTCTTGTGGCTGTATGGCTGGTTCTCTCATATTCATAGTGTTGATCGGCACTGGCATTATTGGTATCAGTGAGGTGCAAACCATGGGTGGTATATTTAGCATTTCATTTATCCTTTGTCGTAATTCTTGCGATGTACTCATCTCTCCGTCCAACATATATGATAGTTAGTTCACCTCTTCTATGAGATCCTCTACTTCCTTTTCTAAGACTGACGTGTCTCTTTGGGTCTCCAACCTCTCTATCTCCGCTCGCAGTTCTCTCACTTTTGTGTCGAAGACTTCCTTTTCGCTTCCCCTAAGCGCTTTCTGCCTGTGAAGTGCAAAGTCTTTTTGCTCGCACATACTTTTGTATTTGGTTACGTCCTGTTCCGCACATTTCAGCATACCTTTCTCTATTTCTGTTTGTAGGTCGCTCTGTTCCTTTTCTTCCGTAAGTTTTCTCACTCTATGCTGCATTTTCGTGAGCTGATTTACCTTAACTGTGGTGAACTTTCTGAGATTCCATTCTCTTTGCTCTTGTAACTTTAACTGACCTTGTAGATTTCCGATTTCTGTCCGTTGTTACGCTATCTACTCCCACATCTGCAGATTGTCTAGAGGTGTCCATTTCTTGGGTAACTCTTTCAACTCTTTCATCGCCATCTGATATTTTTGTTTCCATATTTTGGCCTGTTTTGTTAATCCGTTTGCTTTTCTTTCGCATTTACGGATTGTTTCGGACCATTCGGTCACTTGTAACGTCTGTTCTCTTTTTGTGTGCTCTAATTCCTCTCTTACTCTGATTTGCACACTTCCTACTTGTTCCATTTGGGCTTCGAGCTCTTTATTTCTCCTTCCGGCTCCTTCGGTTCGACATTGGTAGAAAGTTGCTCTTGCTAGCTGACTTAAGTATTTTGCTCGCATCCTTTCCAATTCGTCCGTTTTCCTCAGCAGTCTTTCACTTAATTCTTCCGCCTCTTCTTCTATTTTCTCTTTTCTTCTCTCATGTCTTGTTCTATTTTCTTCCTTGTTAGTTTCTCAAACTCCTCTATCCCTTCTTCATATATCTCTTTGACTCTGCTCATTATGTTGTTACTCTGTTTCATAATCAAGTCGTTTTCGTGACCCTCTTGCACTTGTTGCCACATTCTCTCACACTTTCTCGTTTCCGTTTTTATTTTATTCATTAGCTCCATTTCCTCACTTTTTATCAATACTGCTTTCTGATTTTCGCTGCCCATGATCTGCATCATTCTCATTATTGGGAGATTGTTCATTATTTCTATTGTTGTTTCTTTGTTATTCATTTCTACAATTATTATTTACAATTAATTCTGTTACTCACGGTGGTTATCGTTTTTTAATTTACGCATAAATATTTTAATATTTCGTGGTACTACTTTTACGTTATATATACATATATATATTTATATTTATATACAATTTACACCTCTTCACTCTTAATCGGTCTTTCCTGTTCCCACCTTTTCAACCGATAGCTTTATAAATAATACGTCTTCTTCCACGTATTCCCACATTGTATTTTGTCTCACCATTCTGGGTGCTCCAGTAGCTACACCTACATCTGCTGTTGGTTTACTATAACATGGCCCTCCTGCAGGTCTGAATGTCTCTGCCGATACATCCTTTGCAGATAGTATCGTCAAGAGTGTTTTACTACTAAATGGCCATGATTGTAGCTCATCCCATTCTACTTTTACTAGGACAAAAAATACGGATATGTGGGTATCTTTCACTATTCCGTCGCCATTTGGGTACACTCTCATCCTCATTTTATATCCATTTTTCCACGAATAAAATGGTGGACTAGTTATAGGTACTTCCACTCCGTCTCTTGGTCTTTGCCATTTCCTTGTAAACTCATCTATTTTCCATATATATGGAGTGGTAGGTAGGCTTTCTCCCGTGGGTGTAAGGTTTCTTAATTTTTAGTATTGTTCTCTCAATCTTTTTATTTCGTTTTCTACGTTCTTTTCTGTTTCCATCATTCCCATTCGTGCTAATTCGAAGGCTTCTCTGGTGTTGAATATTTCTGTCATCAGTATTTTGTGCGATTCAATTTCGGTTTTTATCTTTTCTATCATTTGGTCGTTGTTATTCATGGTGTTTACCCATATTTTCATGTGCTGTTCGGCTGCTTCTTGCAAATGCTGCACCATTTCTTCTCTTAATATTTTCATTTTGCATCCCCATTTCGCCATTGGGCATTCTGTCCGTTTTCTACTGCATCTTTCCCAATGTTCTTTTAATTCTACTTCTTCATCTACTCCGTATTTGTTTGGACATATTCCTCTGAATCTTGTACAGATCTTTTCTTCTTTTACATTCATGTGCTCTTGTTGTATTTGCTTCCATGTTTCAGTGATATTACAGTACTCGCATCTTATTTGCCTTAATCGTGTGGATCGCGTGACTTAAAAAGCGACTAAACATCATAAAAAAATGAAACTGGATGTATTGTTTCCCAACATAATAATAACAATAAGATTATTTTGTACGATCCCTGTAACCGTTGCTGAAGCAGAACGATCCTTTAGTGTTTTAAAAAGGATAAATGATGTTTTGAGATCCACAATGTCACAACACTGATTGAATGATTTAGGAATGTTGTCGATTGAATCTGAAATGGCTAAGAAAATTGATTTTCAAGACGTAATTAATTTGTTTGCTAGGCGCAAGGTTCGGAAAGCAACATTTTAAAAAATAATTTGGTTTTTGTACTTTTTTTTGTAATTTTAGTTGTAAACGTTTTCATTTTTGTAAGAGAATTATTGATGAATACATTGTTCCAATAACAATTAGGATATATTGCGTTTTTCCGCTTCATTTACAAATGGCCCAAAGTCCGAGGAGAAATTTTTTTTTCACGCTCTTGGCAGGGCCTCCACAAGAAGTATATCCCTGGGGCCCCAGAAGTCCTCTCCGCTGCCCTGGGGAGAGTACACTTCAAAATTAATTGAGGATCAGTTCTGGAATGGAATCCAGAAATATTTATACAAAGATTAATAATGGTCGAGTATGAAAAACTTAACCCGTTGACTGCCATGGGGGTCACCTATGACCGACACTCGATTTGGCTACAGCGCCGTGGGGGCCATCGGTGACCGCAGCAAATAATAAAAGTACATAATTATAATAAATATAGAAACTGATAAATTTTTCAATTACTATAATGGATTGAAAAAATGAATGCAATATAGAACATACCAAAATACTTTTATTATTACATGAAAAATATACATATTATCAGTGCATATTGCGATGAGTCAGATTTAAACACTCAAGGAAAACAATCAACGCAATCGGAACAATATGTCACCACTTTTTTTAGTGGAATTCTTTGCTCCAGTTCTTCCTAGCTACTTTGAATAGCACTCCTTACAAAATTGCCTTACATTTCGTGCATTTCCAGACATTTTTTTAATTCATGACGAGGTCTGCTTTGTACGCGTTTGTCTGAAGAAATACAATCGTTATCGGAGCAATTCATTAGATGCATTGCTAATTTCATTCTAAAGTCAGGAATTGAAATATTTTTCCGGGTTACTTGTTTGAATACGACTATTGAATTTACAATACAAGTATTTAATAAAAGTTCTATTGCCAGTTTCGTGTACCATTTTATAGTTCTACGCAGTGGTGAGCTATAAGCAACCATTTGATCAGAAACGTTGACTGCAGATTTCCCTAAATTATATTCAACTACCATTTTGGCTTTTCTTTTGAACAGTTTCTTTTCTGTATAGCTGTCATTTCTGCTGAAAGTTTTGTAGATAGCATCAAGACATCTCTTTTATCTTTCCATTTTAAGATAGTTACTCCATTTTTATTTTATCGCCGATAACATCTCCACGTTTTAATTTTTGGGACACTACTTCTTTTGGATTCCCGCGCCGATTTTTTTGTAGGGTACCCAGTAAATGTGTATGCTTATCAATTCATCTTTCCGCCAAGTCAACGCTTGTGTTCCAATTATCTGTGCAGATAGTGTGGCCTTTACCTAAAATATCTTGACAAAGAGCCATTACAATCTCAGTCGACTTATTTCCAGAAATTTAATTTGTATTTTCGTCTTTGCCCGTGTATATCCTGGCCCACTACATAATTTAAAACCTTTAATGCCATACCTGTGACGTTTTTGTTTTATATATTGGCGAAATACTATGCGGCCTCGAAATAGCACTAAGAATTCATCGACGCATAGTAAATCAATCATAATAGGAGCAACTTTAGATAATCTATTTTTAGGATCATTTTCTTCATTATTGCTGAAATGAACAAACCGCAATAACAGTTCAAATCGATTTCTTGGCATAATTTTGCGTGGAAGCGTCAGATTATATTCTTCATATTTACTCCAATACAACTCAATTTTCGGTAATCGCACTAATTTGTTTGATACCATTGATCTAAACGATGCGATTGCCGATTGATTTCTTTTGCGTAGCATAGATGTTCGTTTGCTTTGCAATAATTTCGAATATTTCATCAGTAACAAACAGGGAATAAAAATCATGTGGTTCCGTATAAGCAAATATTTCAGATTGACATGTGTCGATACCTGACGAATCAGAAAATGTGATGTTGGTAGTACAACTAATTAGAATACTACAATTCACATCAAACTCTTCTGGTATATCATCTTCATTGTTATCGCTATCTTCAGTTTCACCGTCAGACTCAATTCGGTGCTAACGTACCGTGGAAGCTCTTATCATTTCCGATGAACTAATTAGTAGTGGGATTGTGGCTCGCTGGGACAAAGACATATACCACCCTCCCGGAAATTTTTTTTTCTAAGTTTAAAAGTGCAAATTTTTGAAGAACAAAGACAATGACTCATCAAAAAAATTTCAAGGTCATTTAAACAAAGACCATGACTCATTAAAGTTCATTGGGTGACTCATTATATTTTCCGCAGGTCATTTAAACAAAGACCATGACCCACTCAATGTCATATGATGAGTCATAGTAATATTTCAAGGTCATTCAAAATTTTTCAATATCATTGGATGACTCATAATAATTTTTTCAAGGTCATTGAAAATTTTCTCAAGGTCATATTCATGGTGGGTTACTGGGTGTTGATGTTTGTTTAAATGTTCTTATGGTTACCCCGGTAACGCCATATAAATATTTTCTAGCTACCACTCGGCACCCGTTGCTAGGCAACGTTGGGAATGTGTTCGAGTGGGTGGATTGCCCGCAAAAAGTGAGCGCTATTACTAATCCTGTAATTGCTCGGACAATCCCAGGGTCCAACGAGCCGTCGTTAGAAGACTCATGCTCGCTTTAATTATTGGGTCCCATGTATGTCGTATATTCTATCGTTGACGTTCATCATAGTGTAAAAGAAATTTGACAATAATATTTTAGAAACACAAACGGCTGCCTATCGTAACGATGTGTTTTCGTGTGTTGGGCATAGATACTTGGAATAACCTTTGAAAATATCGTTTTAAATAAACAAGGAAAAATAATATATAATTATAAGTTAAACATATACAATTTACAACTAAAATACACCCCATAAGTTCTTTAGGCCTTATTTAACAACCGAGCGGCTCGACGTTTTGCCCGCTCCTTCTGTCCGGCCGATAGCCGTTCGTTCCTGTTGTGATTGGAGTGATGGTCGTTGCTGGAGTTGTTGTTGGGACTGCTGGTGGGGTCGCCATTGCTTCGCGGCAAGCCGATTGCACGGGAGCAAAAATGAGGGGATAAGTTACAGCTGTCCCCTCTTGACAGGCGGACAGTGCAACCTCCAGCCTTTTTATTTGAATCTTTAAACTTTGAATCAATTGTCTTTCATCTGCCCATTCCTTTTGGGCTGCAGTAAGTCTTTGGTACAGGGATCTGGCCTTCCAGGGATCTATCCATGTGGCCTTGACTTGTTGGCCCTCCCGGGTTAGTTGGATAACCTGGTCGAAAAGTCTCTTATTGGCTCGTCTGGCGTGGGCCAGTTCTGTTTGCAAAGGTTGTGAAGGCTCCATTACTACAATGAGGAACGTTAAAGTTGTCTTTATTAGTCGATTTAAAATTTGCTATCATTTAGTTAATTCAAACACATATTATGAAAACTACTCATAGAAAAGAAAATTTTAACACGTGTTTTCAGACATCAAATATGTATTAACAAAAATTGCAGTTAGGTAGGATTGAGTGGTCGAGGCTCATGAATCATTAGGACCCCGAATCTTCGAAGAACCGCTTTATCCATTATTCAATGGAGCAGTCCGGCATTGCGAATACGGGCCGCTTCGTGTTGCGGGCCGGCCTTGGGCTGGGTGGGTAGACGTCTGCCAATCGTCCGCATGCGAGATCGTACTCTACGTTGGCCAGATAGCTGCTGGCTCGGTCTACCAAGGAGTTGACCCGGCGCTGGTGTTCCTTGAGATGGGCCAGGAGTGCCTGGGCCCTCACATGGATGTCGTGGGCTGGACTGGGAGTAGTGGGATCCAGGCCCTCTAGCTCACATACCCCCCCAAAAATTTTTTGCGCTAAGTTTAAAAGTACAAATTTTTAGAACAAAGACAATGACTCATTCAAGGTCATTGAAACAAAGACCATGACTCATTCAAGGTCATTGGATGACTCATCAAAATTTTAAAACAAAGACCATAACTCATTCAAGGTCATTCAAGGTCATGGAAAAGTAGGTCAAGGTCATTGGATGACTCATCAAAAATTTTAAAACAAAGACCATGACTCATTCAAGGTCATTCAAGGTCATGGAAAAGTATGTCAAGGTCATTCAAGGTCATAGGATGAGTCATCATTTTTTCCCAAAATTTGTTCTATGTTTAAAAGTACATCTATTTTCAAGGTCATTCAAAAATTTTTTCAAAAATTTTTTCTATGTTTAAAAGTACACGATTTCCTATGTCACCGCTGGACAAAAAAGATAGAATATTTTTCGTAATTTTTTCAAAATTTTTTCTATGTTGAAAAGTACAAATTTTTTTCAAGGTCATTCAAAAATTTTTCAAGGTCATGGAATTTTTAAACATTTTTAAATTTAAATTTACTACTTATAAAAAATAAGTAGAATATATTTGTAAATTATTTTATTATTATTATTATTATTATTATTATTATTATTATTTTTCAAGGTCATTTAAAAGTAGGTTAAGGTCATATAATTTTTCAATATTTTTTAATTTTAATTTACTACTTATTTTTATAAGTAGTATATAGTTGTAAATTATTTGATTTTTATTATTTTTATTATTACTATATAATGAAAACCAAGACATATACAATAAATTTATTATAAAGAGACAATTCTACTATAGTAGTATTGTCTAAGAGCTTTATTCAAAGCCCATTCCACATACTTCCGATATCGGGCGGCGCAGCAATGACATCCATCACCACAAGGGTATTCGGGTTCCATATCTTTTGACAAATTGTTTTGTTCGATATCCCATAGGAACTCATCGATTACAGTAAATATCCATATTGATGTATGATTGAATATCAAGTCTGGAATTATTGATGCTGGCTTATCCATGATTCCATGTATTTCTGGATAATAGAATTCCAGACGTTCTTTAATAACTTTAAAATAATCATCTAAAAAGCAAGTAAAAATAATAATAATAATAATAAATTACCGTAATGTTTAATTTCATTCATAGCTTGAACTGCGCTCGGTACAACCATTTTAATGATAAAAAAATGAAATAACAATTACTTTTATACTAATTTAGAGACACACACACACACAAATCTTTAGCTATAAACAATAAATATTAATTTATAATGTTTTGAAAATGATTAAAGAAATTTTAATAATATTATTACTTTTTAATATGGCCAACTCAATTGTTGTAACCGTTCAAGGTAAAAATTCAACAAGATGTGTATGTCCTGATACCGCTGTATTGATGGATATTTTGTATATGATAGATAGGCCTAGATATTTGAAAACTCCAGTCAAAAGATTATCTGAAAGAATGAGTAATTTAGAATTCCGATTTGAACATACATATGAGACTTTAAAAAGAGCTAAAAACGAATTATATGATGATATTATAAATCGAAATAAGACTATTGATACTATCAAAAATGAATTATGAAAATCAGTATTAGAATTGAAAGAAAATCGTAAACTTAATGAAAAAATGATGAATCAAGTTCAATATAGTATAAAATTTTATTCTAATAAAACAACTGATCAGTTCAATCGTATAATGAAATTACAACAACCGGTTAACAGTGGCGGCAACAGCTTGAAAGAAGTTAACAGTGCCAACAAATCATCATTGCCATTTCCATTATATATTTTTACATATTTTCTTAGTATTAGATGATACTGATTGGTCGAATATAGTATAAATAAGCTTACACTTTCATATATTTTTATAAAATGCCAGAAACTAAATTTTTTATAACTTTGTTGAATGTGCTGGTCTCTAATAATAGAGAAGAAGATGAAATCATTAAAAACATGAAATTTAATGTAAACCGTACCGAGAAAATCGTTGAAGACATCCCATTCGATTATGAAAAAATTCTCAATTTGCCACCATTAGAGAGAAAGAAGGCATTCCAATCAATATTTAGTTACATGTTTGATGAAAATAATAAATGGATGCGAATAATAGTAGGATTAATGTACATGAAACACATGATATTAAAATCTGGATCCGACTATGAAAATTATTTCCAATGGTCTATAGAGGTATATTACTTTATATTGTTAATAATTTATTATTATTTAGGTGATAGAATCAAAAATTGATCCGTGGGTAGAATCAAACGGTGAATGGACAGCTATTATTCAAGTTGCCGCAGAAGCCAAACGCTCTGATATTTATATCGAGAATTGCAAATTTTTATTAAAACTAATCACTGGAGTATCTGTTTTATATTTATGTAACAAGGTTTATCATAGATTTTAATAAATATTTCTTTGTTATTTTTATTAATAAAAACTATATTTTAAAGATTTATTGATTATTACATGTACATTCTTCATCACCACAAGATTCTATCATAATATTTTCTATAACATGATCAATACAATTCTTAAATTCGGTAGGCTCATCTTTAATAATTTCGGTAGCTTCTTCAACATTAATAATTTCTTCAGAATCATTAATAATTTCAGTATCTCCATCATTAACAATTTCATCACTCTGACATCCAGAATCACTCTGACATTCAGATTCGCAATCCGATTCTTTACTCAATGCTTCAACTAGAGTCAACATATCTCTAATTTTTACACCGGTTATTTCTTCAAGTTTATCAAACAAAAAGTTTATTAAATATTCTAAACCAAAATTAATTAATTATTTATATTTTATATTTTACCTTTTTCAGACATCATTTTAACACTATTTTAAAACTAATTATAATTTTGTTTATAGAATAACAAAGAAACATTAATACATTTATTAAACACTAAACACTAAAATAACTGTGAAAGTCTAGCAGTAACAATTTTCCAGATTGGAGAAAGCACATCGTTTTGATCTGCTTTATATCCTTGGATTGTTATTGTTATATACCAGTTTTCCTGTTCTTTGAATCCAATTTCTGTAAATGCATCATAATATCTGGTATATTGACTCGTGAAGAAAGCATTTTCATTGCATTTTAAATTGGAATTGATCTTTTTGAACGTATTATCAATATCCTTGATATCTAACATTGAGAGAGTACCAGCAAGAGATTGAAATTGCGTTTTATTGAGTTTGACTGGATTTGCCAATTGCATATTGATAGCTCCTTAAAAAATACATTTTATAATGTGGAACATCTGAACTGGTTGGACACTTATTTCTTGGTCATGTTTGATTATGATCTTTATAATGTGGTGACGCACTTTTATACCCTTGACAGATACTGATTAACCAATCAAAATCATGCATGATCACAAAGACAATGCATGATAAGTGCATGATAAGTGCAAGACAAGTGCGTGACTGGAAAACTGTATGTGAATTAACTCGTGGATTTTGTATATGATTTTACGCATTCATCTATATAAAATGCATTATTAACATCACGTGTTTTATTATTATTATTATTTTTATTATTATTATTATAATTATTATTATTATTAATATTATTATTAATATTATTATTAATATTATTATTATTATTATTATTATAAATATTATTATTATGTGTTTAATTAAAGCTAATGCATCATCACAAAGACAGTGCATGATAAGTGCGTGATCATAAAGACAGTGCAAGATAAGTGCGTGACTGGAAAACTGTATGTAAATTAACCCGTTGAGTTTACATATATGATTTTACACATTCATCTATAAAAAATGTATTATTAATATCACGTGTTTTATTATCATTATTATTATTATTGTTATTATTTTAATTATCATGATTTTTATTATTATTATTATTATTACTATACTAATAAAATTACTATTTTTATTATTATTACCAACATCAAAATAAAACTATTACTATCAAAAACATTTATTATTATTATCAAAATAAAACTAACAAAACAACAGAAATAAAATACAAAAACATTTATTACCAACAATAAAACTACCAAAACAATCAAAATAAAATACATTTATTTTCTTAACAGTTTCATTTTTTGAAAATTTCGTATGGAATTTGTCAGATTCCATTCGACATAGCGCTGATATCGGAAATCACAGCAGCTACACCCCAGAATGCAGGGGTATTCAGTTTCCATCTCCTTGACCGTTCGGTTTATTTCATTATCCCAAAGGGCTTGTTTAATCAGATTTGAAATATCGATTCGTGTTTCATTATATATCAACTGTTGATGCATTGAAGGTTCTTGATTCTTCAAAATCTCCTTTGTTTGAGGATAGTAATAAATAATACGCTCGATTAGCATTGGAGCATATTTGTCTAAATAAAATATAAAAAAATGAAATAAAAATGATAAATTTACCGTATTCAGCAATATTTTTCTTTGGCATAGCATACATAATATTTTCCATTTTAAAAATGAAATAAAATGAATAAGCAAGTTGTTTTAATCAATCATTAGCCAATCAGATGTTGACCAATCCCGTGATTTCATTTTGTATGTCTGTAACAATATTTTTGTACTCTAGATTTCGCACCCCTATTATGACTATTTTGCCACTAGCAAACACGTTAACACACATTGGGTTGTATTTTAAAAGCCTCAGTGCAGGAAATAATTCGGGTTCGAACATACAAAGACATTTTGTTGACATGTTGTATAGATTGATAGATTGTCCTATATCCATGGTAACTGTAATTGACTGTATTTTAAGATCCTTTATTCTATATTGTAATTTATTGACATCTAAAGGTTTCTTACATCCCATGATTCTGCATTTGCCTGATTTGAAAAATATTATAGGGTATTTTCCACTCCTATCTACAATTTGCTGGGGTTTACCATTTGGAAACGTCATTTTTGATACATCGAAAGTTCCTTTATAATTTATATTTGATAACATAATTAAATAATAAAGAAATATTAAGCTATATATATAAGTTTTTAGGAAGAGTTCATTAAATCATATAATATAAACAAAAACCTATAATTATACAAATTAATAATGGAATTAAGAAATGATGCGGTATATCAAATCGTTGGCCCAAGTGGTAGTGGTAAAACTATGTTTGTGTGTAAATTACTGAAATCTAATTTATTTCAAACCAAATTCAACAAGATTTATTGGCATAAGGGTGCAGATGAAGAACATGGATTAACTCAGGATAATTTCTGTAAATTGAAAAACATGAAAATAGTAAAGGGTTTCGATAAAAACTGGTCAAGTCGTTTAAGGAAAGGTGATGTCATCATTATTGATGATTTGTATCAGGAAGCTAATAAAGAAAAGGATTTTAATAATTTATTCACAAAAATCAGTAGACATGTTGGTGTTACTGTGATCTTTATTACTCAAAATCTATTTCATCAGGGTGGCGCCCATCGAACAAGGAATTTAAATGTTCAATATTTAGTTATTTTCAAGAATCCTAGAGATGCAACCGTTATTGATTTTCTTGCTCGACAGGCATACCCTAATAATCGTAATTTTCTCATCAGTGCATTTCAAGATGCTACAAAATCACCACACGGATATATATTTCTTGATTTCACACAACAATGCAATGACGATTTAAGGGCAAAAACCGATATTTTCAATAAAGAAGGTGCCATGGTATATAAACAAAGCTGAAAACTTTAACATGTAAAAATGTTTATGAAATCCAGGCTTAAAAATATCCGAAAACTTAGACAAAGTATTAAAAAGAAGCGTGTTCCACCAAAAACCAGTTATACACCATCTAAAAAGCTAATAACCGAGAATTACCCTGCAATGAATCTAATTTCGAAAAACGATATTAAAACGAGTAAGAAAACAGATAAAATTGTAAAAAATCATAGGAGTTTCCCATATTTTAATGCATTGTTAAAGGCTTCGAGTATGAAAAGAATGTCTATTTTACAATCATTTCCAACTTTTGTTGTCGATGATTTACTCAAAATTCTATTAAAAGTAGTCAGAGGTAAAATTAAAATCAGTAATTCTAAAAAACTAGTATTGAATAAACATCGTAAGCCTTTGCTATCACTAGTAAATAATAAAAATCGACAGCAAATGAGAAAAATCATATATAAACAACAAGGTGGTTTTATTGGAGCAATGTTACCATTAGCATTATCATTATTATCACAATAAACGATGGGGCAATCATTACCTAATGTTAAATTAAAATTTAAATCATCTTGTTGTAATGGAGAAGATTTGGACGAACCCAGAAGACGAGGCAGGTTTCGGTGGAGTGGCAAAGTTAAAGAAAAGAGTCCCAAAGTCGAAAAAGGAAACGCAAAAGTGGTTGTCAGATCAGCTTGCGTACAGTTTAAACAAACCGATGCGGAAAAGATTTCCAACGAGAGCTTATAAGACATTCGGTATTAATGATTTATGGCAAATGGATTTGATGGAGATGATACCGTATTCAAAATTAACAAGGGTTATAAATATATTTTAACGTGTATCGATGTTTTCAGTCGTTTTGCCCGCGGTCTACCAACAAAGACAAAATCTGCCGAGGAAATATCTAAAACAATTAACTCAATGTTTAAAAATGGGCATCCAGATAATTTGCAAACCGATTTAGGTATTATTATTATTATTATTATTATTATTATTATTATTATTATTATTATTATTATTATTATTATATTATTATTATTATAGGCAAGGAATTTACAATAGTAAAGTTAAGCAAATCCTGGATCGTCTCAAAAATAAATCATTATTCTGTACATTCTCAATACAAAGCCGCTCATGTTGAAAGATTTAACCGCACATTGAGGGATAGATTGAAGAAATATTTCGTGCATCAAGGTAATAAAATATGGATAAATGTATTACCGAAAATACTTGTTAGTTATAATAATTCATCACATCGAGGTCTGAATGGCTTGAGACCCGTAGATATCAGCTCGAAAACACGAGTACAGTCTAAAAAAGTTACTATTACAAAACCAAAATATAAAGTTGGTGATCACGTTAGAATTAGTAAAATATCTGCTTCACCTTTCATCAAAAATTTCGATAGTAATTGGAGTGATGAGGTATTTCAAATTACTAAAATTAATACTAAACAGAGTCCTGTAATGTATGTTATTAAAGATAGTGATAACAATTTAATACAAGGGAAATTCTATGAACAGGAATTACAAGTTATTTCCAAACCTACAGTGTTCAGAATTCAGAAAATATTGAAAACTAAAATGGTGGGTAAGGATAAACAATACTATGTCAAATGGCATGGATATCAAAACCTTCCATGGATATCATCAAAAGACCTAGTAAAATGAGTTTCTATACAATTTTACCGAGTAATAGTTGCCCACTAATCCATCCGGAAAATCAAGCAAGTAAATTTATGGTTGATCTTCAAAATCCCATTTATTTACATGGAAATTGGGAAGTTGCTTTGCAAGACTTTACATTTGTGTACAATACATTCCCATTTTATAGTCATTGTAAAATCGGATTCAAGAAACGTGTTCCCAAAACCTGTAGTGGTATTTTCACAATCAATAATTTTGAACGATATTGTCATATTCCAAATCAGATTTTAGATGAAAATAGTGGCATGTTTTTCAAAGATGGATTGAATGTTAGTTGTGATTTTAGCCCATTTACAATAAAGTTTGAAAGTATTGAGGATGCCAAGCGAATGGGTTGTGATAAGCTTAGCATTGTTGTTCCTGGAACTGAATACCTAATACGATTCAAAACATTTGATGAGAAAAGTGTAACGATCGAGAACATCAAAATATCTGTATCATATATTAATGAAGTTGAAGAGACATTTACATTTACTAATGATTTATATATTGAAACACTTGAAGAATTACATAAATATATTTCATTCAATTGTTTACATATATTTAAAACTATTGAATTTGTTAAAGATGGATTATGTAAATTCAGTCTGAATAATAACATTTGTTAAATTACATTTGATAAAAATTTGGCTAATACATTGGGATTAGATAAGCAAACATATAGGACAAGTGCTTTTGGTGTACGCAAACCAAAAATAATAAAACTTCATAGGCAAATGTTCATATATACTAACATCATCGATCCTATAATTGTTGGTGATTCTTTGGTTCCTCTTTTGAAATCTGTTTGGGTTGATAAACATGACCAGGATGAAGTTGTCAATATAAATATCGATAATCCCATGTACTTACCGGTATCAACATCATGTATAAACAATATAGAAATAAATATTCGTGATGATAGCGGTAAATTTATTGAATTTAGTAAAGATACAAAAACTCATTTGACATTACATTTTCGTAAATTAGATGGCCAATAACGATATTATTAGTATGTATAGTGGTAGCCAAAGTGGTGGCGAATTACCATATTTTATTGGTAAACAGTATGGATCAGGATGGTTGAGAACAATTGGTAGATTTGCACTTCCTATTCTTAAACGCCTTGGTAGTTTTGGTATGAAAACTGCTAAAGATGTGATAATGAATGAGCAGAAAATATTACCATCGCTGAAATCAAATGCATTATCCGAGTTAGGGAAAGTTCTACCTAGTGTTGCAGGTATGTTTCAAAAACCCGAAGCACCGGCACCAGCTCAAAAACGTAAAAGACATCATAAACATATAAACAAACGAATGAAAGGACATGGAACTATATTTCAAAAATGATTTGTGGTAAATCTGAATTGTGTTTATTTGATAGACCATCTCCCCAAGCAGTAATTGAAATGGGGGCCTTTGAAGATGTATTCCCGATGAATTCTATTATGGATAGTAGAACTGATATTGAATTTTATATTAATGGTTCCCAAACTGAATATCTAGATTTGAACGATACATTGTTAACTGTTCAGATCAAAGTTGTAGATAAAGATAGAAAACCATTGGGTGAACCTAGTGATGTAATACCAAACAATTTCTTGTTTCATACGCTTTTTAAAGATGCAGTTCTCGGATTTAATAATATCAAGATTGAGGGTGGTAACAGTACATATATTCACAAAGCTCTAATAGAAACTATTATAAATTACAATAGCGATACTAAAAATACATGTTTAACTCCTATGGGTTATGGTAGTGATGACGATAGGAAAAAGTGGATTAAAGGATCGAAATTATTTACCATGTGCTCATCATTACAACTCGATTTTATGGATCAACCAAAATATTTACTCCCAGGTGTTAATGTACACATTAGATTGAAAAGATCTGATTCGGCATTATCACTAACAAGTGCTACCACAGCACCAATTCTTCAATTAGTTGATGCAAAATTATTGGTAAGAAGAGTTCGTGTTGAGCCTTCTGTATTAGCCGGTCATCAATTGGGGCTTAATTCTAAGCATGCAATATATCCATTGAAAACAAAGGAAATTGTTCAATTTGCAATTGCTAAGGGTTCAGCTTCTTTCTATAAGGAACAAATATTTGGAGATAGAAGAATGCCCAACTTTATATTGGTAACATTTCAAAGTGAATCTTAATATAATGGATCATACTTAACATCGAGCTCAATTTTCAAAAACTTTGGTGTAACATCGCTAACTTTATCGAAAAATAGTGATTATAGAGAAACATATACTCAAGATTTCGAAAATTATAATTATTGTGCTACATATATGCAGAGTATAGTTAGAAATATGGGTTATTTGGATAAAAACCTTAATTGTGGTATAACTCTTGATGATTTTAAAAACAAATATCCATTCTTCACATTTGTTTTGGCACCCAATTTTGATTTAAATCAGAGTCAATTACCTCAAAATGGAAATTTACGATTAGATATAAAGTTTGCTAAAGCTACATCTGAACCGGTACATGTTGTAATATATGGAGTGTTTGAAAATGAAGTTCAAATAACTGCAAACAGAACAGTGTTGGTTTGAACAGAGTTCAAACATTGTTGGTTTGAAAATGTTGGTATAAATGTATAGATAATTTATGATAATTTGTCATGGAGTAAGTGTTTAAATGTATTATTAATATTTTTGATGTAGTTCTGTTCAGGTCTATCGAATTGGAAAACAAATACTAGGACATGAATTTTTAGGGGTATTTCCTCTTGATAAAATTCCATATTTACGTAATAATCAAGCCATAATCGTCAATACTCAATCGTCTCATCTCGGTGGAGAACATTGGTTAGCAATATATATGAAGCCTAGCAAGATATTTGTATTTGATCCTATGGGTTTCTATTATCCGGCTTTAATGGTTTCGAAACTGCAAACAATGGGTAAACCTATTGTCTATAATAAAACTATGTATCAAAAACCATGGACCTTAACATGTGGTCAACATTGTTTAGCTTGGTTATTATCCAAGAGATTTGATGATTAATAAATGTATTAATGTTTATTGTTATGTTTTAATTATTAATATTTTTATTTATTATTATTTTTATTATTATTTTTATTATTATTATTATTAATATTATTATTATGTGTTTAATTAAAGCTAATGCATCATCACAAAGACAGTGCATGTTAAGTGCGTGATCACAAAGACAGTGCATGATAAGTGCGTGATCACAAAGACAGTGCATGATAAGTGCGTGATCATCACATGATAAGTGCATGCATACACAAAATTGAATAAAGAAAACACATGCAAACTCAATGTATGTGATTTACAAAGAACACATGCCTACACACTCAAAACAGAATAAAGAAAACACATACAAACAAAAGTATGTATGTGATTTACAAAGAACACATGCCTACACAGAATAGGCTGCATGCGTAAAAATCTCTCACCTATATGTGTGTATTGCTAAAATGTGATTGGCTAAATCCTGAAAATATTATTCTCTTTATAAACATTGACAAATGTAGAATTTGTCACAATTATTTCAAAATTTTACTCGCGGGATTTCAAAAAATATAATCAAGATGGAAAACGATAGTATTTTAAGAAAATTATTGGCGGAGGGAAACGGTAAGTTTTTTATTTTATTATTTCTTTTATTTCTTTATTATTAAGGTACATTTAATTGGTATGATGTCACCGAAAAAGATAACGAAGTTATCATAATCGATGATAGTGGTAAATTTATTTATTAATTTATTATTATTATTATTATTGTTTTAGAAGTTATTGTAACACCGACGGAAATCATTGTTATCAGTGATAGCGAAGACGAAATCGATCATGGTAAATTTTTTATTTTATTTTATTATTTTTAAAACCATTTTAGTAGATTTGGATAGAGATGAAAATGCTGATGCCCCCGTTTCTGGGGAAGATCACAATTATGGCCCCGTTTCTGCTGACGTTTCTGGGTGAGACGAGATTTCGTTTAAAAAATGTAGGATTTTTAAATATTTTTAATATATTTTAATGAACATTATTATTTTTTAAATATGTTAAGGAGCATTATTATTTTAAAATTTATCATTATTTTATAAGAGTATTTTAATGAGTATAAGTTAATAATATGTAAAGTATTATAATACTTTAAATATTATTAATTTATAATAGAAATATATGATTTGAAATATGATTAATATTATTTTATTTGTAATCATAATATCAATTTATAATAGAAATATATTATTTGAAATAGAAATATATTATTTGAAATATTATTTGAAATAGAAATATTTGATTTGTAATATTATTTGAAATAGAAATATATGATTTGAAATATGATTAATATTATTTGATTTGTAATCAGAATATCAATTTATAATAGAAATATATTATTTGAAATAGAAATATATTATTTGAAATATGATTAATATGATTTGAAATCAGAATATTAATTTATAATAGAAATATGTGATTTATTTTCATAATAGAAATTTATGATTTATAATACGAATATTAATCTATAATAGAAATATGTGATTTATTTTTTATAATAGAAATATATGATTTATAATATGAAAATGAATATATGATTATAATAAGAATATTAATTTTTATAAATTATTTACGAAATGTTATTCAAACATGTGATTTATAATAGAAATAACGGATTTATAATACGAATTGAAATTTTATAAATATCTACATAATTATCATCATTTATATATTATTATTTGATTCATATATGATTTAAATAATAATAAACATTTGATAATAATTACATATTTATCAGGTCGTTTGTATAAAAACTATTGCCAATCTGGAATTGGTCATAACTCGAAATGCCATACGACTATGGAAAGTTACTATGGTCATAGATTCTATGGCATCGACTTTTTGATTTGCCCTAAATGCGATACAGCCCAAGACATTGAATATCTAGAGTTTTATAAGAAACACTCTAGCCATTTAAATCAATTTAAAATTAATAAAAAGGCATTATTTCAAATGATTAATGCGAAAAATGTTAGTAATAATAATAATAACACAAACAATACAAAGATTACTAAAAACAATAATACAACTGTTACTAAAAAATCAAAAAGACCTGCTGATAAAATCGTGTCGTGTATCCCTGCTAAAATTAAAAAAATAGAAATCATCATTAGTGATGACGAAACTGAATATAATCAAATAGGGGGTTCTGTAAATATTGAAATAAACGATGAACCTGAAATAGAGGTTGACTTAAGAGGTTCCCGTAAAAATATTCGATTTGATTTAGAAAATCAAAATCTTGTTCAAATCGCCCTAACTGATAAACTTGTAAATAAATTACAAATCGAAATAAAGAAAATGGGATCTGTAAAAGTTCAGTTACAGCTCTCATTCAATTTGAAAAAGATGGGGAAATAAAAGATAATTTCTTTTCGAATAGCGCGTGTGTCTTTTCCGATAGTTTTCTTGCTGATGGTGTGAGTCGTTTAAATGAGAAAATCGAAAAATTCACATATTTAGGAAGTGGGTGGCGCGTAGTTAAGATTAACGAAATCGATTTTATTTTAACCACGTATTATCCTGTAAGTCGATTAGCCGGACATAGTTTTATCCCTACGCCTGAATCTCTAGTAGGTAAAAAGGCTATTGTAAACGTTAAAAACACAGATCATTCGTGTTTTATATATAGTGTCTTATCGATTTTAAAGCGTGATATAGTTTTAAAGAATAGGGAGCGTGTTTCTTCTTACACTACTTTTATGGATGAATTGAATTATGATTCAATTACAGATTGTCCAATAAGACTCTGTAACATACCAAAATTTGAGAGAAATAATAGCGATTTAAATATGGCCATCAATGTCTTTGAATATAACAACACCCCTTCTAAACAATTGAATGACATTGATTATGTACCTCATCATCCTCACCTTGCCTTAATTCATCGAACAAAGGTTATCGGTGGTAACCCGATTAATCTTTTATTATTACAAGACGGTGATAATTTTCATTATACCGCAATTTTTAATTTAAATAGACTGTTGAATTGTCGTTCGAGTAGTGAATGTAACACCAGAATTCACGTAAAATGGTGTCCCCGTTGTTTAAACGGTTTTTATTATGATAAAACCTTTAAGGCACATGTTGATTTGTGCGCTAAAAATCAAATAGGAACAACCCTATACACGCTCCCTGAAAATAAAAACTTAATATTTAAAAATTATTCTAAAATGATTACTCCACCATTCATAATTTATGCGGATTTTGAGGCTGTTTTGCCTAAAGATGTAAAACATCATCAAATACACATGCCGATATCAGCAGGCTTATTATTAATAAATAATTTAACAAATACTACACAATATTTCAGTTTTATAGGCTTGGAATGTGTATTGGAATTTTTAAAGAAGGTAGAGGAAATTGCTGTCACAATTGTCCTACCATATTATGAAAATCATGGTAAAAAACCTATGAATAATCTTACTTCTAATGAGGAACAGCAGTTCATCGCATGTAGAACTTGCTATCTTTGTAAAAAACTTATTAGAAATAAGGTTAAGGACCATGATCATTTTACAGGTCAGTATCTTGGTGCTGCCTGTCGTAACTGTAATATAAATAGGAAAATAAGCAAACAGTTACCTATCGTCTTTCATAATTTGAGAGGATATGACCTTCATCATATTTTAAAGTATGGATTGAATGAATTTCCGTCTTGGAAATTAAATATCATTCCTACAACAACTGAGAAATTCATATCTTTGATTGTAAATATTAAGAAATTAGCTGTTAGATTTATAGATAGTATGCAATTTGTAAATTGCTCTTTATCCAAGGCTGTAAAAACTCTTACTGATCTACCTCTAACTTGTTCTGCTTTTGATGGTCTTATTGTTAAGGCAAAGGGTATCTTTCCTTATGATTTTGCAGTATCACTAGAGGTCCTTGAATCGACTTATGAACTACCTCAAAAATGGGATTCTGTATCTGATGATGAATATGCTACCGCCCAACTAATTTGGACACAGCAAAATTGCACTACAATGTTAGACTATATGTTAACTTACCTAAAATTAGACGTATTCCTCCTTGCAGACTATTTTCAGAAATTTCGCGCAAAGGCTATTGCTTACAATGGTTTAGAACCTCTGAATTTTTATGGAATTCCTGGAATGTCATGGGCGTCCGCTCTCATGACATTAAAGGAACCCATAGAACTTTTGAAGGACATGGAAATGTTTAATTTCTATGAGGGTGGAATACGGGGTGGGTTAACATTTGTTAACAAACATCATGTTGCAAGTTCTGAAGATACAGAACTCTTGTATATCGACATTAATAATTTATATGGTTGGGCACTTAGCCAAAACCTTCCGTATGGTGATTTTGTTTGGGTGCATGATAATCTGAATGATGTGCTGAGTGAATGTGTGAATGCTAATATTGAATTCCTTCCGTATGGTTATACAATGGAAGTTGACATCAATATCCCTGAGCGTGTGCATCAGTATTTGAATGACTTTCCGCTTGCTCCTGAAAAAATGTGCCCGCCCAATTCAAAAGTTGAGAAGTTAATGCTCACGTATTACAGTAAGAAGAACCATGTTCTTCACTGGAGACTTCTCAAGCTGTATATAGAATTGGGTGCAGAAGTTGAGTGTATTCATAGGGCAATTAAATTTAAACAAGCACCTATTTTTAAAGAATATATACAAAGAAATACAGATTTACGCTCAAACACAAAGTGCGAGCTTTATAGAGATTTGTATAAATTATTTAATAATAGCCTATATGGGAAGTCCGTTGAGAATTTGAAAAAAACGGATGAATTTGAGGCTATGCAATTCAGCTGAAAAGATGATTGTATATGCCTCAAAACCGACTTTCAAAAAGTCCATTAAAATAGTGGATGATTTGATTGCTGCTCATCTGAACAAAGATTCTATATGTTTAGACAGGCCTAGCTACATTGGCCAATCAGTACTAGACCTGTCTAAGCTGCGGATGTACCAATTACAATATAATGAATTGGCAAAATATCGATCAGAATTCAACTGTGATATAAATATCGTTGCTGGCGACACTGATTCGTTTTTTCTTGAGGTTAAGCACTGTAAGCTTGACATTCTTTGCCGGCAATGATAAGAGACAACCATTTAGATACCTCAAATTACGACCCGGCACATCCCTTATACTCGAGGAAATTAGATTCTGTGATAGGAAAATTTAAAGATGAAAGTAAAGGTCTCGGGTATAAGGAGTGGGTTTTCTTAAGACCCAAGTGCTATAGTTTATTAGGTAAAATCTGATACAATGAGGGCTAAGGGGGTGAAGTTGTTGGGGACTGACATCAAACATCAGTCTTATTTGGATTGCTACAATAAAAACGTAGTTTTCACAGTACCTCAAAGTAGGATAGGGACGCGAACCATCAGCTGTACACATTTAAAAAACAGTAAAATCGCTTTGAGTAATAACGATGATAAGCGATTGTGGGTGGGGAAAAATACCAGTATCGCATTTGGGCATTATTTTGGGGTTGATGCAATAGATAGTGACCAAGTTAATTTCTTGGATGAGCCGCTTTTCGGTGGTTCGAGCCCAGTTTTGATGACTCTACCGAAATCAGCGATAATGGACAGCTTTTCGGTGGTTTGAGCCTAGTTTTGATGACTCTACCGAAATCAGTGATAATGGACAGCTTTTTGATGGTTTTAACGAAGATAACATTCATATTGATGATGTGTATTTATCAGAATAATAAATGTTTTTAAAAAACTGATTTTCTTAATTTGGAATCTTATTTATCTAGAAAACTTGTAATAGTTTTCATTTTATATGAAATTAGATATAATTTTTTATAATTTTAATTTTTATAATTACATTTTTATTTTTTCATGCAAAAACCGCAGCGTGACGAAACGCGAAATATTACTTTATAGAGGTTTTAAATGTAATAACACTATGTATTTATTTTATAATTAATTCTTTGTTTTTATGAAGTTGTTTTTGTAAAGTTGTTTTTGTTTTTATATATATATTTGTTTAATATATTATTATTATTATTATTAATATTATTATTTTTATTATTATTATTATTATTAATATTATTATTATTATTATTAATAAATTAATAATAATAATAATAATAATATTAATAATAATAATAATAATAAAAATAATAATAATAATAATTAAAGTTTTTATTAATATATTAATAATAATAATAATAAATAATACTATTAATATTAATAATTTTATAAGTAATAAGTATTTTAATAATAATTTTTATAAGTAATAAGTATATTAATAATAATAATTAAAGTTTTTATAAGTATATTAATAATAATAATCGAAGTTTTTATAAGTATATTAATAATAATAATAAATAATACTATTAATATTAATAATTTTATAAGTAATAAGTATTTTAATAATAATTTTTATAAGTAATAAGTATATTAATAATAATAGTTAAAGTTTTTATAAGTATATTAATAATAATAATTAAATAAATAATTAAATAAATTTGGCAACGATTTAATTAAACGATAACGCCAATAAAAAACCTTTCTTACGATATATTTCGATAGCACAGCTATCATCTTCAGGTACTCAAAACCAACTAAAAATATTATGAATTAACATTTAATTTAAACAAATTATTTTTTATTAATTTAATTTTTTAATAAATAAATATTTTTAAAAATATATTTTAAATTAATTTAAATTTTAAATTTTTTACTTATATTCTAATTTTTTAAAAATTAATGCAATTTAAAATTTTCAATTATTTTAATAATATTAAAAAAAACAAACATGATTTAACATACGTAAACTATTTAAAAACATTCAAAACATTCGTAGTCACAGCACTCTGCACATTAAATCTTTGGATCCAATGACCTTATCAGCAATGCTTCACATATCACTCGTTCCAATAACTATTAAAACTTCTCAACAAAATTCTAAAATCAGACATTCCGATATCACTTTTACAGCCTCTATTGTGTCACTAATATTGTCAAACCCTCAATCGACAATGCTCTAGAACTCGAGTACAGAGATGACGGGAAGTCTCTCCAATGTATGTGGCATTACACCCATTACATGTAAATTGATAAACGAGATCAGAACACAATCCAACCGGAGTTTTTGATTTATTAATAAACATATTGCGTACCTTACACGAATTAGAGACGATCTTATACTCTAAATTTCCTATCAGTTTACCCAACTTCCTCTTATAATTTGTAAAGCCTTCAGAGTACGGCAATACTAACACATATTTAGGCTCAATTTTTTTATATCCATTTTTACAATCACCCAGATCATCACTCAATTCACACCCATCCGACAAATTACATTCAGACTTTCCACAACATGGATCCTTAGGATTTTTAATCAATTTATCAACAGTTTCTTTTATCATTAACAATAAAAATGATTTAGAATATCCATTCTTTATCAACAACTCAACCAATTTATCAACACTTTTTACCGAATTAGCAAAAGTAGAAGATAAAGCTCATGAACGATAAATCAATCCTTTCACCATATTTCTCTTATACTTAAATTCACAAAAGCTTTCTGGAGAAGTATAAAGACCAGTATCAGTTGGTTTTCTATAAATCTCTGTCTCATACTGTTTATCTTTGCGTTGAATTAACAAATCCAAAAACGCAATTGATGACTTTCTCTCCGTTTCACATGTGAATACAATGTTTTTATGTAAACTGTTCATAAACTGTAAAAACGGTTCTACATGTTTCTGGTTTTCAAATATAAGAAAAATATCATCCACATACCTTTTATAAACAAAAGGTTTTTCAAATTGGAAAGAAGCAATTTTCTTTTCCAAACTAGCCAAAAATATTGATGCCATCGTTGGTGCTAAAGGGAACCCATAGCGACTCCATCTATTTGTTGATACCATTCATCATTGAAAAGAAAATTGACATTTGAAGTAGCAAATTCAAGAAGTTTTCGAAATGCCCTTCTATCCAAAATGTGATGTTCCGAATCATTTTCATTCCACAACGCACAGCATAAGTCAATTGTCTCAACCAGTGGCACATTCGTAAACAAACTACAAACATCAAACGAAACCATAACATCATTCATACTTCGTTTTTGTAGCTTTGCAATACAAGAAACAAACTCAAAGCTATCCTTACATTCAAACTCTGATCGCATTAATGGTTTTAATAATCCATCTAAAAACTTTGCTATTTTATACTGGGCAGTACCAACCATCGACAAAACTGGTCTCATAGGTACACCATCTTTATGGATTTTTGGAAGCCCATATAGTTTAGCTGGCTGCGATCCTATTGGACGAATAGACTTACCTACCTCTTCATCAATAAGCTTCTTCTCAATAAAACCATTTAACATTTTTTGCACAAACTCTTCATCCTTAAGAGGAGGTAATTTTCCATTCTTCCGACCCTTTGGCAATTTCACAAACTGAGGAGAATTTAACAAATCATTCAACTTATTTACATACACATCATGGTCAAGAATGACTATCCCATTTCCTTTGTCAAACTTACAGATATTTATATTTTTTTTAGCTAAGTTTTTTAAAGTCATAAAATCCCTAATATTCTGCTTTTTGTTTTTATCGATATACTCCATCGTACTTGCACTTAACGAGCTCTTCACATAATTACCATTAATGCCTTTCATCGATCGGGCTATATGAAAATATAAACTTTCAATTTTTGCACACAATTTTGTTTCACCCAAGCGATTCTTAATACAGTGATTTGGACCATTCTTGACCATGATGTGTATGTAAATAAGTTGAATGATTTGTTAAATTCTCCTCAGTTTGTGAAATTGCCAAAGGGTCGGAAGAATGGAAAATTACCTCCTCTTAAGGATGAAGAGTTTGTGCAAAAAATGTTAAATGGTTTTATTGAGAAGAAGCTTATTGATGAAGAGGTAGGTAAGTCTATTCGTCCAATAGGATCGCAGCCAGCTAAACTATATGGGCTTCCAAAAATCCATAAAGATGGTGTACCTATGAGACCAGTTTTGTCGATGGTTGGTACTGCCCAGTATAAAATAGCAAAGTTTTTAGATGGATTATTAAAACCATTAATGCGATCAGAGTTTGAATGTAAGGATAGCTTTGAGTTTGTTTCTTGTATTGCAAAGCTACAAAAACGAAGTATGAATGATGTTATGGTTTCGTTTGATGTTTGTAGTTTGTTTACGAATGTGCCACTGGTTGAGACAATTGACTTATGCTGTGCGTTGTGGAATGAAAATGATTCGGAACATCACATTTTGGATAGAAGGGCATTTCGAAAACTTCTTGAATTTGCTACTTCAAATGTCAATTTTCTTTTCAATGATGAATGGTATCAACAAATAGATGGAGTCGCTATGGGTTCCCCTTTAGCACCAACGATGGCATCAATATTTTTGGCTAGTTTGGAAAAGAAAATTGCTTCTTTCCAATTTGAAAAACCTTTTGTTTATAAAAGGTATGTGGATGATATTTTTCTTATATTTGAAAACCAGAAACATGTAGAACCGTTTTTACAGTTTATGAACAGTTTACATAAAAACATTGTATTCACATGTGAAACGGAGAGAAAGTCATCAATTGCGTTTTTGGATTTGTTAATTCAACGCAAAGATAAACAGTATGAGACAGAGATTTATAGAAAACCAACTGATACTGGTCTTTATACTTCTCCAGAAAGCTTTTGTGAATTTAAGTATAAGAGAAATATGGTGAAAGGATTGATTTATCGTTCATGAGCTTTATCTTCTACTTTTGCTAATTCGGTAAAAAGTGTTGATAAATTGGTTGAGTTGTTGATAAAGAATGGATATTCTAAATCATTTTTATTGTTAATGATAAAAGAAACTGTTGATAAATTGATTAAAAATCCTAAGGATCCATGTTGTGGAAAGTCTGAATGTAATTTGTCGGATGGGTGTGAATTGAGTGATGATCTGGGTGATTGTAAAAATGGATATAAAAAAATTGAGCCTAAATATGTGTTAGTATTGCCGTACTCTGAAGGCTTTACAAATTATAAGAGGAAGTTGGGTAAACTGATAGGAAATTTAGAGTATAAGATCGTCTCTAATTCGTGTAAGGTACGCAATATGTTTATTAATAAATCAAAAACTCCGGTTGGATTGTGTTCTGATCTCGTTTATCAATTTACATGTAATGGGTGTAATGCCACATACATTGGAGAGACTTCCCGTCATCTCTGTACTCGAGTTCTAGAGCATTGTCGATTGAAGGGTTTGACCAATATTAGTGAACACAATAGAGGCTGTAAAAGTGATATCGGAATGTCTGATTTTAGAATTTTGTTGAGAAGTTTTAATAGTTATTGGGAACGAGTGATATGTGAAGCATTGCTGATAAGGTCATTGGATCCAAAGATTAATGTGCAGAGTGCTGTGACTACGAATGTTTTGAATGTTTTTAAATAGTTTACGTATGTTAAATCATGTTTGTTTTTTTAATATTATTAAAATAATTGAAAATTTTAAATTGCATTAATTTTTAAAAAATTAGAATATAAGTAAAAAATTTAAAATTTAAAATTAATTTAAAATATATTTTTAAAAATATTTATTTATTAAAAAATTAAATTAATAAAAAATAATTTGTTTAAATTAAATGTTAATTCATAATATTTTTAGTTGGTTTTGAGTACCTGAAGATGATAGCTGTGCTATCGAAATATATCGTAAGAAAGGTTTTTTATTGGCGTTATCGTTTAATAATAATTAAAGTTTTTATAAGTATATTAATAATAATAATAATAAATAATACTATTAATATTAATAATTTTATAAGTAATAAGTATATTAATAAAAATTTTTTATAAGTAATAAGTATATTAATAAAAATATTTTATAAGTAATAAGTATATTAATAATTATAGTTAAAGTTTTTATAAGTATATTAATAATAATAATAATAATAAAAAAAATAATAATAATAATAAAAATAAAAAATTTACAACTATATACTACTTATAAAAATAAGTAGTAAATTAAAATTAAAAAATATTGAAAAATTATATGACCTTGACCTACTTTTAAATGACCTTGAAAAATAATAATAATAATAATAATAATAATAATAATAAAATAATTTACAAATATATACTACTTATTTTTTATAAGTAGTAAATTTAAATTTAAAAATGTTTAAAAATTCCATGACCTTGAAAAATTTTTGAATGACCTTGAAAAAATTTGTACTTTTCAACATAGAAAAAATTTTGAAAAAATTTCGAAAAATATTCTATCTTTTTTGGTCCAGCGGTGACATAGGAAATCGTGTACTTTTAAACATAGAAAAATTTTTGAAAAAATTTTTGAATGACCTTGAAAATAGATGTACTTTTAAACATAGAACAATTTTTGGAAAAAAATGATGACTCATTCAATGACCTTGAATGACCTTGACATACTTTTCCATGACCTTGAATGAGTCATGGTCTTTGTTTTAAAATTTTTGATGAGTCATCCAATGACCTTGAATGAGTCATTGTCTTTGTTCTAAAAATTTGTACTTTTAAACTTAGCGCAAAAAAAATGTTTTTGGGGGGTATGTGAGCTAGAGGGCCTGTGAGCTAGAGGGCCTGTATCCCACTACTACTGGGATCACTCGGTTGTCTTTTCCGAAATTGTTCCATGGTGTTTGCTATGAACAGCGTATCCTCCCACCTGTCCTCTCCCGGTTGAGTCACGTCTGGGTACCGCTCCTTGCAGGTACGCCTCCAGACTTGACGCCACTGGTCAGCTACTGATGTAGGAACGAAAATGAAGGGTCCGGATCGTTTAAAACATTATTAAGAAGATATGGATTAATTGGTTTGAAATGCATAATGGTAGCAATGAACATCGTTAAATCCAGGTGGTATATCCTCAAACAGTTTTATTATGTGGCGCCAAATGAAATAAAGGAAAATAAGGCAGATTCGTTTCCAAAGCTGCTACCCTCATAATACAATGTTGCGTATCAAAGAAATTCGATTTTATAGAAACTCAGATCGACACCCCTTTTTATTCTTAAAAACAAAATTGATTCCTTCCGGCAGGCGAGGCTTGCTTAGACTTGTAATAATGAATACTGATTCAACGAATATTATAATCAACAAAAGGAAAAAAACGTCTTCATTAAGCTTTCTTGTTTTACACAACCCAATCTATTACCTTAGTTATTTTAATTATGGAATTTGATTCAAGTGCAAAAATCCAAGTAAAATCTTTATCGTAACAATTTTACGTTCAGGATTTTTTTCTGCGAAACTCTGACGGATTTGGGAAAACAATGGATATGATCGTCGACACTACTAGTTACTGAATATGAAGAGAAAACTTAATACTACGGTATATTACCTTAATTATTAAAATGATTTTTTAAACGTACACTAATAGTTACTCGTGTTTACCTGCTACAATTTCCTTAGTAAACTTTAACGGAAGATAAAATGATATCTTAATGAACCCTCTATTCCCTGGTGGACAACGTTGAATGAGCATAATGAGGAGCTCAGGAGTATCGAGTTGTGGGTTATTATTATTATTATCTTAATTAATGGAAAATTTACTATTATTATTTTGACTAGTGAAAAACTATTATTATTATTTTCATTAATGAAAAATTATTATTATTATTTTGACTAGAGAAAAACCATTATTATTATTTTAATTAATGAACGAAAAACAAAATTTCAAAATTACACATAGTATTTTATTTCATCGAATTTCGACATTATAATATAAGAAAATGTTACCATATTCTTCATGGAAAAATTAAATTTTCGTATAATTTTGTCGAAGAGATGTGAAAGTTAGAGAAAACAGAAAACTAAGCTCGATTTAGATCATCGAAAATGTCATTCTTCAGATACCTTACTTAATCGCCTACAAAATTAATAGCAAATTAACAGAAACCTTTGGAACTCCATTTCCGAAATATAATTAACCAATTGGCTGTGAAAAATGTCGAATCTGTAGGGTCCTGGAAAGTTTTACTAAATTATGTAGTAGAGTGTTTGAAAATTTAATGTGAAATTGGCGAATTGGAAATCTTATTCTCTAAATAGGCTAAATAAATGTAGTGCAAGACGGATGATCGTATGGAAAAATTTATCTATAATAAAATGGTAAGGGTTTTTTGTTTTAAAATATAAATTTAGTGCTTACTCCAAGATTGGGGATCGTGGCTCAGAGCTGCCCCACTGATTTTTTCTCGGCTCACCGTGTCTCTGGATTCTCGTGGTTGTTGCATCATAAATCTTTTTATGTTGTAGGGTTTGGCTTGTCTGCGAGTCTATTTATGGAAATTAACGGGGGGTGTATGCACACCACAACTCGCTCGGCGATGTGTTGGAATATAGGTATGCACACTCGACTTGGTGAGGGAAATTCGCGGGGGTCGATATTTCTTAAATGTCAATTTCAGGTCAGTTTTTCTTTTACTATCTATCTATGTAGTTTGATATATTGATTTTCCAGGTGAACTATCTGAGGAAATTAAGTTCTTGGTTTTGATTGCTGGAGCGTTATGATGCGGGTGTAGTTACGACGAAAATTTGGTTAATATTGATTACCTTAGAAAAACAATTTGGTAATTTCACTTGGCAAGCCTCAGCAATTCTGGGTAGGTGACTGATTTTCTTATTTTAATTAATTTAATTGTAAAAGTCTTTAGCAAAGCGATGGTAACTCTTGGTCTAACAGTTCTTATGGCTTTTGATTGCTGGTGATAACAATTGGGTCCTGTAGTTACGGCCACAAAGTCAGTTTTCGAGATGGTGATATCATGGCCGAGATAAGTTGAGAAATAATGCATGAGTGGATATTTAGGTTGAGGTAGGCTGATTTTCTCCTCCCCTAGAAGGTACGTTGGGGTCAATTTAGGATTTTCAATACTTGGGTCAAGTCTCAGTGAGCCTACTGCTTGTGGCTTTAATCGATCTTAGTTTTCTGCGGAATGGTTTTCAATGAAGCAAGCGGGTGAGGATTGTCAGGATCTTGCCACTGGGTAATTCTCAAACTTGTATTATCTAATCGGTATTGATTGAATAGGTAGAAAAGCGGAGGTGGGTGTCGGATAGCTACAATCCACGGCGGCCTTGGGGTTCTGGGGTTTCAATGTTACATAAGGTGGATTATCTAGTTGCCTCGTTCGAGACTATTGTGATTTGTATTTGTTGTTATAATTAGTTCTAATTATGCCTTTATAATTATGGTGTTCATGGGTCAAAATTTTATTCTTGGATTTCATTATGTAATCACAGTTTGGCAGTTCTATCTGTAAGTACATCACGTTTAATTATATTCCATTTTGTTTGTGATCTCATTTACTGGTAGTCTTCCGAATTTATTGTTACTTATAAGTCTGCGTTAAATTGTATTTTGTAGTGTATCATTTGTTTTATTTTGTCCACCATTTTGTTTCTCAAATTATTTTTGATTAGGCTAATATTATCTTTATAAGCAGATTTTATAATAAAAAAAAATACTACTTAAAATAAATTCATTATTTATGGCTAAGGAAGCAACGAATATTTTACGTTATTAATTAAGCTATGGATAATTTAAGTTCACCGGGATTACCTATGGTTTAGTTAAGCTCCTAATTCCAACTCAGATTTATTATTTTATCACCGGCTCGCGGCAAATACCTCATAGTATGGTTACCTTCATTCTACGGTTATGGTCACATTGAATTTATAGTAATAATTTGTCTTAAATTCACAGCAATAATTTCAGTTTATTTCCCCGTTACCTTCCCCGTGATTGACCTTAGTCGCATTATGTTCATATTACAAGTTAATGAGTGCCCACTGGACTACTCGGTGTGGTGATTTTGAGCCGTGTGTAGAATAATTTAGGTCGAGTTTAAAGAAAAACGAGAGACGAGGAAGCAGCCAGAAGACCACTTCCTTATTTGTCCTTTCTTCTATACGGGATAATATTGACGTTCCGATCCCTGCGTTCCGCACGCCGGATCTTCACGGGCACAGATCATCGGCGGTATTCCACGCACTTACACGAATCTGAATAATATGTATGATTTTACTAACTTGTGATGTGTCTTGGCTATGGGCCGGAAAAATTTCGACAATTAACAATAATTAATGAAAACAAAATGATTTTATGAATTATAAATACTTTATTAATATTAAAAATAATATAACAATTACTTGCTCCAATACATAACGAAAATCATACAAAATATCAATCTCCCCACGCCGACATCCAAGCAGAGCTCTATCGAGATTGCGAGGATGCGACTTGGAGAGAGCTTCCAAATAAAACTCTCACTCACTTAGTAAAATAGATTTTTAAGAAAACTGTTCTATCAGTAAAAACGATTAAAATTGTGTAAAAATGGATCGGTATATATACCTATTTTTTGGCCTTAACCTTGTGTGTTCTTTTTGATTTAGTAAAACAAAATTCGACCTTGGTATTTTCTAGTGTATTCTAATCTTAATTTTTATTATTTTTTAATTTCATTTGATAATTTTTATTTGAAATTTTTATTGAATTATTTCTAATTCAAATTCTTTGATTTTAATTTCATTTTCATGGAATTTTCATTTTTTGTTAAATTATCAAATTTCGGTCGAATTTGTTGGGTTTTCGTGTTATGTTTATATTTATATCGTGCGGATCTTGTTGCTTTTTTGTTATTATTTTAATTTATTTTTATGTTTATTATTTTATATGTAATTGCTTTTCTCACATATTTTGATAGGGTTAATTGATGTTTTCATAGGTTTTGAATTTAAAGCTGCATGTTATATTTGCATGTGTGTAACCGATTCATTTAAACATTCACAAGGTCGTTTGAGTTCTGGCCCAACATAAAACACTCGGGGGTTTCATACATAGGTTTACTCTCAACATTCATAAAAAGTGTCTACAGTATGGATAATCATCAAGATAAAGATGGACTTAAGGTCCGACTACTGTACGTGATCAAATAAAAGAAATAAAATCGAATAGTTCAGTTTTAATATCAATGTGAATCAATAGAATCAATGTAAATCAGTTATATTTAGTTTCGAACGAATAACTGACGGCTTGAGTTTCGCTTTCAAGATGATTTTCTCTTTGAGTTGATTTTGATTGGCCAGGGTGGTTGATAGAGATATGCGAGAGTTTTGATGCTTCGTTGGCTTTTCTGATATTTCGGATTTGGTTGAATACTCTTCTAAATTTCTGGATTGGGGTAGTTTGCCTTTGTCGCTTTATCGTTAGATTTCTTTGTAATCTGCGCAGGTACTGTCTTCTCTTCTGAACGGGTGGGTTTTCTCGCATCTCTCTAAAGGGTTCTCGGTACTACACTCTCTCATCATTATTATTATCATTATCCATTGTTCTCGGCTCATGGTTTTCATTTCTAATATACATCAGTCAATTTCATATTTATTTACAGTATTGTTCAGTTATATACAGTGGAGTTTTAGCCATTTTTATTCTTTCTCTTTTTCCGGGGTTGAGTGTATCTCGCATTCTTCTTTAGTCCTTTTCTCTGAAAATCTCATTATTAGAACTTGGGCTTTTATTAATCGCTCAGTTAGTTTTGGGAGTTCCTTTAACCGCTCTTTATTCTCTTTAATTATCTTTTGCTGGCTGTGGATTTGCATTCGAAGGTTTCTTTCCTTTGCTTGTTTTCTTTTGAATTGGCGCTTGTAGTTGACTCGTTTGGTTGTCTGCTTTTCGAGCTTTTGTTTTGATTCCTGGAGTTGTTCTTTTAACGATTTGATCTCCTCTTGAGTCTGTTGGTGATTTTGTTTTATTTCTCTGGCTTCTTTACAGCTCTCTTCTAGCTGTATTACATATCTCTGTTCGCTTTTTCTACTGTCTCTCATCCTCTCCGCTTCTGTTTTCCAGTAATCTTCCAGGACTACACGGGTTTTTATCTCGGCTAATTCTCGTCTCAAATGCTCGTTTTCTTTCTTTTGATCTCTGTTATCTCCCTTTCTGGTTGTCAGTTTCTGCTTCACTGTATTAACTAACTGCTTTGATTGTATCAGTTGTTGATTTATTCGGGCGATTTCTGATTCTTGGTCCTCCACTATCTCTCGCCACTCTTTTCTTTCGGCTCTCCACTTTTTACTATAATACTTTAATGGATCTTGTTCGATTGGTTGCACTAGTTGAATTGGGCTTGGTAGACATTCTCCGTTTTCCAGATTCATTTGAATTTCTGTTTCGCTCGAGTTCATACTAAATATACATTGGTTTAGCTTTTTTACAAATTTTCTATTTTTTATCATTTTTATTTTTTTTCTCTTTTTACACTTTTTACAATTTTTCCTTTTTAATCATACAATCGTTTCGTCCGTCTCCCCGAATCCTTCATCTGATTCCGCGGGGACTTGGACTGGTATTTCCGTTGGGTACAAAGGTACGAGTAAAATTGGTGGTCGGTTCTGCAGGGTGGTTACCTCCTCCCGCAGGGTATTTGATATTTGTACCTCCTCATCTAATAGGTAGGTGAGGTATTCCACATTTTCTATCAGCCCTTCCACTTGCGTTTCTAAATTATGCGTGTTTTCTAACGCTTTCAACTTTTTGATCTATTTTCTCAGGTTCTGCTCATTTTCCTCATATCCCTGTTTTATTGTTTTTATTTCCGCTTCGACTTGTCCTCTTAATTGCTCATTGACTTCGAGTGGATGTCTCAGCTGGATTTCTTTATATACTACTACTCCTCGATGTCCATTCACATCCTGTTGGAGTTCCGTTATCCTCTCGTCAAACTGTTGCTTTTGTCGTTTTTCGTCGGTTAGCTCGTTTAATGTTTCCAGTATTTTCTGGTTTAGTTTTCTGATCCATTTCCGAAGGCTGGTTTCGGTTTTCCTGAGTCTTCTCATTGTGCTTTGTCTGGTCCGTTCCCGAAATTTCAGTGTTCGGATCTGGTTGTTGTAGTCTTCCATTGTTCGTTTCTGTTCTTCGATCTGCTCCCATAGTTCCCAATCTTCCGTATTTAATATCTTCTTGGGCAACAATCTTATTTTTTTCTTGGCTTCTCGGTATTGTTCTTTCCACTTTCTCGCTTCCTTTTTTATTGATTCTTCCTTGATCTCCGTCTTTTTTTGTTGCTCTTGCCTTTGTTTGAGAGTTCTCTCCTGCTCCAATAACATACCTTTTATTTTGGTTTGTTGCCATACTGTTTCATGTTCTAATTTCACTATGTAATTTAGTTGTTTCGCTTTTGCGTCTTCCAATATTCTGTATTATATTCTCCATCTTCTTGCTTGATCTGTTATTTTGGTCATCATTCTCTCTTGTCTGTCGTCTTTGGGTTCTCTTATTCTCCTTGATGGTTTTGGTCCTTGATTTCTCAGTTTATTAATTTCTATCTTCGCGTCCTCCCACTTGGCTTCGTAAGCTCTGGTTCGATCTTCCTCTTCTGTTATTTGTTGTATATAATATCTAGTGCGTGATTCTTCATCGTTCCTTGTGCGCTCTTTCAGGTTTTGCCATTTCGTTTTCCAATATGATGCTTGACGCTTTGCCGCTTCCTTGGCTTGTTCCATATTTGTTCTCTTGGTTCTCTCTATTCGGTATTTGGTTCCCATCTTTTCTACTTCTTCTTGCATTTGATTTAAGATTTTAATAGTTTCCTCCCCTTCTTCGTGTATTTCCGTTTCTTTATCTTTTATGATCTCTCGTAGTTTCTCGATTTCGTTTTGTTGATCTTGCTTGTCTTGTTCTAACATTCGGATCTCTTTTCTTTGATTTATAATTCTGGTTTGATTTTGAATGGATTCCTTCATTAGCTCTTCTTCCCGTCCTTTGTAAGGTTTGTCATTTCCTTCAGGATCTACTATTCGTTGTTCTGTCTGTTGTTCCCATTCCTCTCTTATCATTTTAATTTTTATCGTATCTTTCAGTAGTTCTCCTTCTACGGCTATTAACATTTCTTTTAATCGTGTTATTTTTTGCTGCCATTGTTCTGCTTCGTCTTTCGTCATTTTTAGCTGTTCTGGTTGATTTTCGATCGTTGCTCTTGGCTCTTTGTTCTCTGCTTTTACTTCTTTTACTAGTTGGTTTTTGTCTCGCTCGGATTCATAATTGTTTTCTGAATATTAATATCGATTATTTTCTCTTCTCAATCATGTCGTTTATCGTATTTTAGTGATTTTTGGTTTTATAATTTTTAGTTTTTAATGTTTTATTTACTATTTACATTTTTACATATTGTTTTCATCCTCTTTTTACTGATCAGCGAAACGGAATCCCTTGATCCGCCCGTTGATCGGCTTTCTGCATACTGGACATATATTAACTTTTAATCCGCATGCTTCACATGTGACCATATATCCGCAGGGTGTATAAATTATCTCAACATGTTTTTGCCAACATGCTACACATTGATGCTCTTCTAAAATGGCTTCTTTTATTATTGATTTTTCGAGATTCTCTTTTGGTTTCTCTTGGTATCGTTTGATGGCTCGTATTACTGCTTGTGTCGAGTCGTACCATTCCAGGTTGTTAGCCAACCTTTCGCTGATTATTTTCATCATCTTTTGAGTACTTACTCCTGATAATAACATTAGAGTCCTCGTTTTTGGTCGATCTAAAATATCTTCCACTTGTTGGTTTGTGATTACCACTTCTACATTCTTTGACACTTTTTCTTCCTTATACATATATTTTCCTTTATGTTTTAGTTTTTTAACATTTTGATCTGGTATTGGCTGTTGGTTTTTGCATCCCTCGCACATTATTCCTCTCGCTGTCCGACAATATCCTTGACTTGCAAATTCTGCTGCTCTTGGGTTTCCTTTGAAAGTTTTAATCCTCTCCTCGAATGTTCTCTTTATATTCTCTCTTTCCTATATTAGTTTCGTTGGATCTTCGAAACTCTTTATTATCGTTATCTTTTTCTCTCCTCCCTTTTCATCCTTGTCTACTTCCAATTTTTGGAATCCTTCTAATCTGTTTATTGCTTGGTTTTTGACATCGATATTAATTCTAAATGGGCAGGTTGAAAATTTCCTCAGGTGTTCTCGTTTTGCTGTTTCTCCTTTTCCCCATTTTTCGAGTTTTCCTTTACAATAGATGCACGTTACTTCGTCTGGTAGTTCTGGCGTACCCGTAAAGAAAAATCCTTGTGCGGCCAGTTCTTTGCTTTGTTGATCGGTGAATACTTTGTTATCTCGGAATGTTAAATATCTTTGTTCCTCTTTTCTCAGCTGCTCGTCTTTCACTCTCATTTGTGAGTATATCGCTTTCATGGTTTGCGTTGGCCATCTTGTTCCGTCGTAGTTCATATAGTATATAATTGCCACTACTAGTGTATTAACTTTTTCTTCCTCTTCTGGTTTTTTCCAAAGTTTCGTCCATATTGAATCTGGTCCTTCTCTCATCTGTACTGTTATCTCTTCGCTGGTTCCCCTTGCCATCTAATAGTAAATGTCGTCATTATTCTTTGAATTTTAATTTTCTGATTTTTCTGATTATTTGTATTTTTTGATTTTTATAGGATTTTATTATTTTTATTTACATTCTATTTACACTTTCCTTTCCTCATTTACAACGTTTTATCCGGCTTCTCTACTTCTAATTTTATATACAAATTATCTTCTCGCAAGAATCCTTCTCCTCTTAATCGTTGTTGTGGATAAAAGAATGGTGTACCCAATGCCGTATTCCAGTCGGTTGTTGGTCTTCCCATCTGTGGTTCGTTTCCGGCTCTGATTGGATTGCGACGTTCCTCTCGTCCTATCATTGTTAATATCATATACTGCTTGAAAAGCCATGTCAATAGTTCATCATATTCTCCTCTTCCTACTCTCACGAAGACGCTGATATGGGTGCCTGTTGCATTTCCATCTCCGTTTGGATATAGTCTAATGCCCAATTTGTATCCATTTTCCCAACTATATATTGGTGGGCTATCTAGGATTCTCTGTGTTCCATCTTTTGCTTTTTGTAGCTTCTCTGCGAATCCAGTTATTTTCCAGATAAATGGTGTTGTAGGTAGTTTTCTGGCTACCGGGCTGGTTGTTTCTAGGTCCTTTATGTTGCTGATTATCTGTTGCATTCTCTTTTCCATTTCGGCCATTTTCTTGGGTGTATTTTCTTGGCTTTTCTCGAAATTCTTTCTGGATTCCAGTATTTCTCTCATTAGAGCTTTCTGTGCGTCCATTTCTGTTCGTAGGCTTTTCACTTCCCATGCTATCATTCCTATCGTTTTCATCATGATTTCTGTGTGCTCAATACTGTTTTCTATCATATGTTTTTGCATTTCCGCAGTTGGTAGTCGTGCTTGGCAATTGAACAATTCTAACGGGCATTTGACTGGTTTGCCGATACATTCGCTCCAATGTTCTTTTAATTTGACTTTATCTTTCCTGTTGCAGTTGTTGGCATATATTCCTTCGTAGAAATCGCATATTTGTTCCTCATTTAGATTCCAATGTTCCTTTTCTATTTTTATCCATTCCTTTATGGCTCCACAGAATTCGCATTTTTCCTCTCTCTTGATGCACACTTTATGATGTTCTTCCATAGTCTTTTTCGTTGTGATAGTTAGACATTTTTCGCATGGTATCTCATTATACTCACATTCTTTTGTGTGACTTTCGGCAGACCCTTATAAAATTCCAATAAGGATGAGTTTTGATATTTGTTCTTAATTATATCACTGCACTGTAGATCAATCATTTACTTTGAAGTTCCGGGGGCTAGGGTTTCAATGTCAGTATCAAAAGGATTCTGAAAAATCTTAATTTGATTCGCAATGGCATCAAAGTCCGAGAAACGAGTATCAAAATTTATTTTCAAAGCACTCAAAGTTTCGATTGCAAAATCGATAGGAAACTCAGTCTCAGTCGTGTGGCTGAATATTTCACATGTTTTAAAATGTGAAAAACATTTACTTAATAATTATCAGGAAAACTAAAATTAAAAAAAATATGATGTCGGAAAGTCATTTCCATACTGAAATTCCTAATACTGTCTGATTTTTCCCCCTATCATTTCCATTCTCTCTAAACCTCTTTATCCTCATGGTGTGGCTGACGAATACGTCGGTGGCTGACAAGCCCCTATTTCGTGGATTGCCTTTAATTTCTTTCACAAACCGATAGATGTTCAATAGTAAATTTCTACGAGGTATTAAATAAATAAAGCAGACCTACTTGACCTAAACTAATATATCGCTTTTAAAATACTCGTTAAGTATTTAAATCTGTATAAAATTAATCATAAGAGTAAATGACTTTAATTATTAAATTTGGTCGCTTAGGAATGATAACTAGCGAAAATTTAAGGTTTAAAATAATTATAATTTGAATATGAAATTTTATACGTATAAAATAGCGTAAATGAGACATTACTTTAAAAAACTTTTAAGGATATTCCAGTGTACGTAACCCATTGACTAAAATGTTAACATCCTACAGCCCATGTAATATTGTCATACCTAAACGCCAATGTGATTGCATTAACTCGTACTGATTTCCTGAGGAACCCAAATTTAGTTGAGTGTGTTTTTACTAATATAGCTGAATATCAAACCAAAGAAAATAACATCTTTGGAATCTTATTTACACCTCCTAGAGATCGCAATAGGAAAAGTAAGATCCATTAGTTAAAGTTATAAAATTTGACATAATATGGGAATTCATTATTTGCAAGTTCAGAATCTTAGAAGTGAAGTGAAGCTTTTATATCGTTATATGTTTATCGGGGTCTGTTATTTGTAAATCTAAGTCTTAAATCTCAAAAATAAAATTTTTTACCGTTAAATAGTTATTAAGAATTATTATTGTCCCATCTAAAATCTAAAATAAAATAAAAGGGATCTAATTAGAAATTTATTAGGGTTTATTCGGGACGATAATAATTAAATGAAATCTATATCATGGGGGATTTATTGAGGTCTAAGTAAAAATACAATTTAGATCGTTAGAAATTTATTAAGATTTTAGCAAAATACAATTTAAATCATTTAGTGATTTATTAAGGTTTAAGCAAGATGCAATTTAAATTTACCCCGAGTCGGTGGGTTTGGCCTCCGCACAACTTCTTCTCCCGACCCCCTGATCGTAGTGTCCTGATTGCTAAGTCCCTGTGGTTGATGCATGTATCAAATGGTTGGAATTAATGATCGATCGAATGTTACCGGTGCTTCTTATAGAATGCAGTGAAGATGTGTGCTTACGGTTAGAAGATTCCGTTAATCGCTTGGGGGAATTCATACTCGTGTGTAATGCTAAATGCGTGCCGTATGTGTCTTTCGCCTTTCATATTTCAGATAGGCGTGTAATAGCAGATGTTACTATCGATTGATTATAGATATATCTGTTAGGGTAAGTGGGCATGTTAATTATTCTATAGTCGTATCATTTACTCCCTTTTTAATTTAGTTTATTAGTTCTGGTGGTTGAACATTCGAAAGCAGTTCAATTGATTCATGACAGGTAATATGTAATCATATCTCTTAAGCTATTAAATTCTTGTTTCTTAAGGAATTGTTGTAGGATCACTGGGTCGGAATGGAATTCCCCTAACGTAATCGCGATGGGTATTTTGATTGTTAATTTAATGAATTGTTGACAAATCTTTTACTAGATTTAGCCGATGGGAATTCTTGTCAATCCATTTATTTAGATGAAACTCGACTTATTCTTATCTCTGCGTAATCTGGATTGAATTATATTACTTTAGTGTTTTGTTCTTTTTCTTTTTGGATTTAATGTGATTGGTTTTTTTTCGTTGGTCCTGGTATGTTTATTAATTTGTTATCATTTTAATTCGGATTCGTTGGTAATTATTGAGCAGAAATTTCGTAGAATAAAGCTTGAAGATTATTCCTTTTAACTGATTTATCCCTCTAAATACTTAAATATTCAGATCAATCATACTCATTTATGTCTTTTAGGTGACGTTATTGGCTTCCATCAATGAATCTAATTTTATTTCTGCGCGAGTAAATTATTTGACCCTTAGTATGACCGTAGAGAGTTATAGCGATTGATTATAATTCTCCTTTGTTTAATAGAGGTTTTGGTTACTCTTACTATGACATTAACCATATATATCTATGAAGGTTTATAACTCTGATTTTATTAACTTTGATGTGAAAACGCGTCTCTAAATTTATAGCTATTAGTCGTTCGATTTTAACTCCAATCTGTATTTTAAATTTATAACAACGATTTCAATTTTATTTCCCATGTACCATTCCCTAGATTGGCCTTAGGCGCATTATGTTCATGTTATAGTTAATGAGTGCCCACTGGACTACTCGTGTGATGATTTTGAGCCGTGTGTAAATATAGTTTAGGTCGAATTTAAAGAAACTGAGGGACGAGGAAGTAGCCAAAAGACCGCTTCCTTATCTCTCCTTTCTTCTATACGGGATAATATTGACGTTCCGATCCCATGAGAAACGAGTATCAAAATTTATTTTCAAAGCACTCAAAGTTTCGATTGCAAAATCGATAGGAAACTCAGTCTCAGTCGTGTTGCTGAATATTTCACATGTTTTAAAATGTGAAAAACATTTACTTCGTAGATGTGATTGAAACAGTATCAATTTCTTCCAGAATGATTTGATATTAGTGTATAAATCAGGAAGATGCGGGTTTTTTCTTTGCAATCTCAAATTCAGTTCGTTCACATGTTTTGTCAAATCAACATAGAATGCTAACTTCCACAGCCATGCGTTGTTTTGTAATTCAGTAAGAAGGCGATGCTTTTCATTCAAAAAATTTCGATCACTGCTCGAAGTTCAAAAAGCGCTGAAGGACTTTCCCACAACTAAGCCAACGTACGGCAGTATGATAAGGTAAGTCATTTTCTCCAATCTCTTCAATAAATTGTCGGAATTGTCGGTGATTCAGCCCAAAAGATCTGATAAAATTAACAGTTGATATGACTGATTTCAGAACTTCAGACATATCCAAATATTTTCCGCACAAAGACTGTTGATGAATTTTACAATGTAAGACTAATGGTTTTGAACCACCGTCATTTCCTACAGTCTTTGACACAAGAGCGACCACTCCTTTATTTTTCCCACTCATGTTTTTGCCTCCATCAGTTGTAATACATTTCAAGTTTTTCCATCGAAGGTTCTTTTCTTTAATGGCCATTTCAACTCCTTTAAAAATATCTGTACCAGTAGTTGTGCCATGAATACTATACATATCAAGAAGTTCTTCATGCACTTGATAGCTTTTATCTACTCCTCGAATGTAAATCAACACCTGAGCAGTATCTGACACATCCGTTGACTCATCCAAGGCCAAAGAAAAACACTCAACATGTCCATTTTTGTCGAACAGTTGAGAGGATATATTTTCAGCGATGTATTCTACCCTTCGAGCCACAGTGTTTGCTGACATACTGACAGTTTTTAATAAATTTACCTTTTCAGGGCACATTTCTTCGGCTACTGCAATTATGCATTCTTTGATCATTTCTCCATCGGTGAATGGTTTTCCACGTTTTGCAATTTTAAGAGCCACACGAAAGCTGGCACGAGTTGCAGCCTCTTGTTCAGTTTTGAGTTTTGTAAATGAAGATTGCTGCGATTTCAATCCGCGTTTCATAGCTTCGAATTTTTCTGTCCGCAAACTTCCTGTATATTTTGAGTAATTTTGAAAATGTTTTGTTTCATAATGACGTTTAATGTTATATTCCTTGAGAACGGCTATGCTTTCATTGCAAATCAAACATAGTGCCTTGTTACTGGACTCAATTACGAAATACTGAATGTTCCACTGATCTTTGAATTTTCTGCATTCATTATCAATTTTTCTTTTCTTTTCCATACTACTAAATCACACATAAAAGCAACAATTCAAATCAAAATACTGTTACAAAGATGTCTTAAACTTAAACACACACAAACACGTTTAAATTATTTTTTGTTTTTTTCTATCTGTCTTGACACCATTTTTGCTTAGATTAATTGGATTTTCATTAATTTTAATTGGATTTTACTGTGCAGATTAATTAATTTTAATGATAATTCCTAATTTTAATGATAAATAACTGATTTTAATGTTAATTAATATTTACCGATTACAGATAATGACAGGAAAATTAATAATATGCATTGTTGCCTTTTTTAAACGTTGCGCATTTTTTTTGACTTTTTTTTATATCAGTGGACTATTTCACTTTTTACCACCGGCAACAATGATAATATGGTTTTGGCCCTCGGAACTTACTGGAGTAATCAGTATGGCCTTAAGGATGAAAATTTTGGAGACCCCTGGTTTAAATTAGTATAAAAGTAATTGTTATTTCAATTTTTAATCATTATAATGGATGTACCGAGCGCAGTTCAAGCTATGAACGTAATTGAACATTATGGAAATTTATTATTATTATTATTATTACTTGTTTAATAGATGATTATTTTAAAGTTATCAAAGAACGTGTGGAATTTTATTATCCAGATATTTATGAAATATTGAAGGATAAGTCAACATCAATGATTCCAGACTTGGTCTTTAATTATACATCTAAATGGATATTTTCCGTAATCGATGAGTTTCTATGGAACATCGACAAACAAAATGTTAAAGGATATGGAACCCGAATATCCATGTGGTGATGGATATCATTTTATTATATAATAATAATAATAATAATAATAATAATAATAATAATAATAATAATAATAATAATAATAATAATATTAATAATAATAATTTTAAAAAATAGAATAAAAATTAAAAAATATTAAAATACTACTTATTTTTATAACTAGTCAATTTAAATTAAAAATTTTTTAAAAATACTATGACTTTAAGAAATTTTAAATGACCTTGAACAATATGATGGCTCATCCAATGACCTTGAAATTTTTTTGAATGGCCTTGAAAAATTAATATGACTCATCAAATGACCTTGAATAAGCAATGGACTTTGTTTAAATGACCTTGAATTTTTTTGGATGAATCATTGTCTTTGTATCAGGAAACATTTGTACTTTTCGAAAAAAATTGTATTGTGTGTCACGATTCCAACGGAAGTCACCTGAAAATTTGCCAGGGGTCACATGAGACCTTCTGAAAATAATTTGTTCATGCTAATCAGTGGTTTCTTACTATCATTTTAATTACTTACTACCATAAAATATATATAAAATCAGATATGTAGAAGTCAAAAATATAATAGTTAGTTACAAAAATGCAGTGACTTAGGAGCAACCCTATTAATTTTATTGTTAGGGTCACCACAACTTGGCAAATGTTATCAAGGAGTCACAGCACCAGAACCGCTGTCTTAAATTAATAAATTTAATAATGTTATCAGTGAAATTGGTTCTGTAGAAATAAAATGATGTATTGACGTGGAATACGAAAAAGAATTAGAATTTTAATCAGTTGTTATTTCAAATTTGGCTTTTTCGTCCAAAATTGCTGGGATTGTTTGACTGAAATCTGATCATTTAAACAAAATTCAAAAATATAAATTCAAAATGGTGACTTCATTTGTATTCTCTTTACGAATTAATTTATTTTGATTGAATTTTCTCTTATCGGTTTTCACTTCTTGATGATGTGATTTAATCTAATTCTTTGAATATTGTTAGTTCATTGGTATGTACTGCATAATTGGGTGGTTATTCTTTTGATTTTGTAGTTATTTCTTCTAAGGACTTCAAATCTTGAATTGCACATCAGGATTTATTTATCCATTTTATGTTTAAATAATTTTCTATTTCTTTCAATAACTTTTTATGGTTTCCTGTACTTTTCCTTATATCTCAACAGATTTCATTTCATCGTAAATCTGTAAAGTTTTTCCAAGAAGACTCTGGTAAATTGTTTTTCAACCATTTTTCAACATTGAGTATCTCAGAGAAACGTCCAACTTATACGATAAATATTTAGATATTCTGGCACAATTTATAAACATTTAGTTGTTCTTCAAAATTACCCAATATTGTGATTTACACATTTGAGTTACCGTTTTTATCGGAATTCCTAATGTTTAAAATATCCATAAATAATAATTTATATATAAAATACAAATGATAAAATATGTATTTTAAAAACACAGTGTTTGTTAACTTTAGATAAACAAAATCATTTAAAGAAGATTTTCTGATATATAAATACGCTCGGACGATAAATGAATAGTTGATAAAAATACTCTAACAGCCAATGCATTTAGATTTACAAGCAAAATTTATATGAATAATTTGAATTTCTATTTCCTAAAAGAGTTTCAGAAATAAGAAGGTCAGCATGGAATCAATTTTTTAATTATTCTATAAATTTTAATTGGATACAATTGTTCTTAATTGTCGCATAGATGGGTACATCAAGTTTTGTATACAAAATATAAATAAACAGTATAAATTGAATAAGAAAGAAACAAGTATCAAACATGAGACAATATATTTAAACGAGAATTATAGGTATTTATATTTAAAGCTTCAGTGATAAGGGTCCAATCACTCTTGGAATTTGATAGGGATATTCTTATTGATGATAAACAATCGTCCGAAAAATGAAGAGAATCAACATTGTATCCAAAGTGTTCATGTAAGATCAAGAATCCTTCCTCGTTATAATGATATGCGTACATTACATCAAAACATTCACCAACAATATAATTTTTTGAACCAAAATCATCACACAAAATGGAATATTCTTTCTTGTTAAAATAATATTTTTCATATCTTACCACATTGTAACATAATTCATCACACAATATCGGATATCCTTTTTTATCGGGATATTCATCTTCAGTGTTGTAGAAGTCATCCTCTGTATTGTTATTAGCAGCATAATTCTCACATAAAATCAAGTACCCTTTATTGTTATAATAATAACCGTCTTTTATATTACAAAATACTTCAGCAACATAATTTTTGCACCCAAAGTCTTCACTCAAAATCAAGTACCCTTCCTTGTCATAATAATAGTTTCCAATAATAAAATCTCCACAACAAAGGTCACAGTCGGTTGACCTGGTTGCTACAGAATGAGGAGTGCTTTTAGATTTGGATGCACAAATAATTAATTTATTGAAATTTATCTTCATTTTATAATTTTTTATATTAATATATAATTTCAATCATTCACGTTTTAAAAAATTTCATTTTATTTGATTAATTTGACTTTTGATTGGTAGATTGATTTAGACATGCATTTAAATGATATTTTAAAAGTTGTTATTTAATATATTATTATTTATAAAAATCTTTTAAAAAATTATTTTTAATCTTTGAAAAGCAGGTTTATCTTTATAATATTAAATTTCAGATTTCTTATCATAATCTTTAAAAAATGTAATTTGATCATTATAAAATATTCATGTAATGCTAGCAGAATATATTTATTGAAGTAAATAAAATATAAGTATTAATCTTTGATGTACTTATTAGTGATAAATTAAAAATGGGTTAACATTTATCTACAATTTTAAAATATCAGTTCTAATATATAAATTTTATTTTTCATACTTAAAATTATTTATAAAGATTATTAATTATTTTCGAAATTATCATCCGTGGTTTTTAAAAATATATAATTAATTATTTATTATAAAAAAATATTTCATTTGTAGTTTTCAAAATAATAAGTAAAATATAATTCGATAATTAAAAAAAGATCATTCGTGAGTTTTAAATTTCAAAAAAATTTTTTAAACAATTTTTTAAGGTTTATATATTAAAAATACTTTTTAAGATCAGTTAATTTTTCCCTATAAATTTAAATTAATGTTTTTCATCTATGTTCAAAAAAAGCTTTGTGTCTGTAAAAAATTTTTAGTATATTTTTATCAAATAAATTATTTATTTTATAAATAATAATTTTAAAATTATAATAAAATGTAAGTATTAATCTTATATTTATGTTATTTTAGTATTAAATTAATAATGAGTTATGCACTAACTACCGTTTAAAATATCAGTTTTAATATAGAAATTTTATTTTTTTATTATTAAAAATCAAAAAAAAATTTATAAACGTTATCAATTATTTTGTTAATTATCATCTCTAGTTTGTAAATATATTTTAAATATATAAGTAACCATTTATAAAATAATCAATTTAAAATTATAAAAAATGGAATGAAATAAGATTTACCGTATATACTCGCGTAAAGGCCAAGTAATTTAGGATTAATTTTTTTCTCCAAATTGTCTAGAAATGTCTGTTTTTTTCAAATAAAAAATTTTGCTATTTAATCTCTTCCGAAAAATAATTTTTGCCATATTAAATTTTATGGTTCTTAGTGAATTGCATAATTTGAAATAAATTATATATTACCCAAAATATAATTTTTAATAGGTCATCTATTTTGGACATTTTTTTAACCAAATTTTAGAGGTCGGCTTAGATTCGAGTATATACGGTACTATTCGAAAAAATTATATGATTTTTTTTACCTTTGATTAGTTTTCATTTATGATTTTATCTAGTTTCAAGAAGTTGAGATCAGATTTTTTTAACAAGTGGTACAATTTCCATTAAATCTACACGAGGGGTAACCAACAAAATATATCGAAAATATTGTTAAGGAAAACGACAATTATCGAAATTAAAGTGCACCTAATTCATGACTATTGATATCTTTGCTGTTGAAAAATCTGATTTTGAACCCAAATAGAAATCAAGGACCCAAACCAATTCATGTAAGTAATTTTTGAGTTTATTAATAAGATACGACGGGGCAATGAAAATCGTCATTGAATCAAATAAATGTAACATGTAAAGTCAAATTATATCTGAGAGTAAAAACAAAAAACTTCCAATAAAAATTATAACATTTCTATCGTAGAACATCTTTCCGAGAAAAGAAAATTGTAAAACTTTCTCACAATTTTTCTGTAAGAATCACTAACTGAAAAATGTATTTTTCGTATAAATTTAGAAAAAGGTATGGTTGATAATACCCTCGTTCTGGTGCATATATTTGTGAATAACTATAATATACAGACATCGCACAATCATTGAACATGTAACTCAGTTAAATAACTTCTCCGCACTCACATTCTGCGATTGTGAAATAAACGTAATTTATTAAACAGTACTTTCTACTCAGATCTACGAGGAGATGCCCCAATGTCAGTGAGAGCGACATGCGCTCATTTTAACATCGAATCACAACTATCAACCACATTTATTATGTTCATAATTTATGTAAACGCAACTATTGTATTGTGCTCACACTAAATAAAGATTTGCATGAGCTTTATCACACATTCTATTTTGAAGGGGATTTTGAGTAAACATTTTTTGTCTTTGGACTAAATTCAAAATTAAATCTGAAATATTTCTAATAACGTAAAAGATTTGATTAAATTTGTAAATATTTCCAATAATATTTTTACTACTGAATTATTAATCAGTAGATGTTCGAATAATTTTGAAAAGTTAAATATTTCTAGAAAAATATTTGTTTACCAAATTTAAAATGTATTGGATGAAAATATTTCTAAAATTTAAAATAATATTTTTACAAAAATATTTGTTATTGTAGCAAATTTGTTGGAAGTTCTTGACCAAGTAGAATATTTTTTGCAAATATTTAATACAAAATTGTAAGTAAAATAAATTTAATGATATTTTCTTAAAGGGGTGTCGAAACTTTAAAATCTTATAAAAAGACAAGACTCGTTTGTCTCAGAAATGGTTTTTACCAATTTTAAATTAAAGTCAGTGGAATAGAAAATTTTATATGACACGGGGAAAGTTAATTCAAAGAATCTGAGGCGCAAGAATAAAATGATAATAAAGATTGAAAAATAGAATTAAGCTACATACAGAATAAATTGTGGCGGGGTGGGCTGAGGTTCCCTTTTCCAGTATCCAATATGCAAATGTAAACTGTTCAAAAGTAAAATAGTTACGTAAGGGATGTCATAAAGCAACCAAATTGCATTTAATAAACATTTTGTTGACATTACATGAGATAAAACCAAATGTCCTAAATTAAGCTGAATTTTAATTAAATTTTAAAATATTATTTTCTTCTTCCTCCTCACTCCTTCGATCCGAATATTCGTATGTTCTCTATATATTTTATCGGATGTGAGTCAAACTGATTCATTAAATAGTTTTTTTTGAGTTGATCGATCAACCCCAGAGGTTCCTAACCCTTACTCCTTTACAAGAAATAAAAATTATAACGCCTTCTCCTTCATATTAGTTATTCTGAATTATAAAATATTGTAAACATTATTTATATTTATACTATTCTTCTACTAAGAGTCTAAAAGTTAAGAGTTGGCTAAATAAATAAAAGGTTTATTTATGAAAACAGTAAAGTTGAAAGGTTTTATTATAAATTGTTTTCCTTGTATTAGCACATCCGATTCTCTCTAAACTCGCAAGCATTCCATTTGAAAGGCTCCATTGCCCCTTGTGTGTGGTTCCATCTCGTAGAAAAATTTGTGGTACCATTATTTTCATTGTCGAAATCCTGAATGTATGTATCTCGATAATCAGTGCTTTTTGATAAAGATAAGGAAGTAACATTAAAATGTTTGAATGCTGAACTTGATACTGTATATGATCCATTACATTGAGTTTCAGATTGAAAAGTAACAAGTAAAAAATTACCCATTATTTTATATCCGAATATTTGTTTCTTATAGAATGATGATGCAACTTGACCAATTGCAAATGAAACAACCCCCATGGCTTACGTAATTATTACGTAACATTTGACCTCTACACAGATTGTTGCTACCTGGAGATCGACCTTTGTCCACTAGTTGCTACCTAGTAATTGACCTTTGGTGACCTCATGATTACATCACTTGACCACTGGTCACTCATTTTGTCACTGGTCACGCTTATTACGTTACTGGTCACTTATTATGTCACTGGTCACGCTTATTACGTTACTGGTCACTTATTACATCACTGGTCACTACTCGGAGACTAGTTACCTAACTGTAATTATGTCACGTAGTTGTGGACCAACACACCTATCTTCTAGAACCTTCCACACACCTACCAACTTCCACACACCTACCTTCTAGAACCTTCCACATACCTACCAACTTCCACACACCTAACTGTTATTATGCCACGTAGTTGTGGACCAACACACCTATCTTCTTGAACCTTCCACACACCTACCTTCTAGAACTTTCCACACACCTACCTTCTAGAACCTTCCACATACCTACCTTCTAGAACCTTCCACATACCTACCAACTTCCACACACCTAACTGTTATTATGCCACGTAGTTGTGGACCAACACACCTATCTTCTTGAACCTTCCACACACCTACCTTCTAGAACCTTCCACATACCTACCAACTTCCATCCATACCAATCCGTACCAATCCATACCAATCCAAACCCATCCGCACCCATCAGGGCCCAACACGTCTACGACTAAGTCTACGACTAAGTCTACTTGCATATGATATATTAAAAAATTATATTTACATGAAATTTTTAATTGTTAATTATATTATTACATAAAAAATTATAAAATAATCATTAAACATAATAAATTAAGATCAAACTCGTTTTAAAAAAAAATGTTCAATTCTAAATTATTTAGCTTACTGACTATTTTGTTAGTAGTATATTACATAACAATTTTATAAAAATAATCATAAAACTTTAATAATTTTCATGAAAATTTAAGTTTAAAAGCACTATAGTATATTGATAGTTTATTTAATTAAAATCATGTCACTGAGAACTTAAATTTTATCACTGGATTTACAATATTTTAAGAACATAATTCAACAAGTTTAAAATTTCAACTAAATATAAAAAATTATACAAGATTTACTTTACCAATTTCTATAAAATTTTAAATTCATCAAATAAAATATATATATTTATATTCTATTAAAAAATTTAATTATTAAAATAAAAAATAATTCGCCCACGATAGGAGTTGAACCCCCAAACGAATTATTACCGACACCACTGATGTAAGAATTTTGAAAATAACTCATTCAAGATAGGATTTAAACATTGGATTAGTTTATGAAAATAATTAATAGGATTATTTACATGTAAATACTTAACCAAATTCTATAAATTTATAGCAAATATACTGTTTCTAATGAAAATTCAATATTTTGATAATAATTCACCAGGTTAGTCGGATACTAATTTACAAGTTCATTCGACTCTATAAATTATTAGCGATACCATAAACTAAATTCTTTGTGTTTTTAGTGTTTTTATGAAAATAAGTCACTGGGTTTACAAATGAAAGTAACCGATAATTTCGGACATTAAAGCTTTATGTAGCCAAAACTGATTAAATAACCATTAAAAATTCATCAGGTGATACCTATTAAATATTTCAATAATTTATGATTCAAACTAGGTATATTATAATACTTTTCGATAAATTTATGGATAAACTATTACATGGTTTGTTATAAAGTTATTTAAAAGGTTAAGAATTTTAACCCTAAATAACGAAAGATAACTTTTAACCCTAAAAGATGAAATATAACTTTGAACCCTATGTGATTAAAAGTTATAACATTATGTAAACCAATAATTACTAAATACCAAGTAAACACATGTCTTTAATAAAGAGTAGTTGGTAAAAAAACATACATATATTTAAAAATCGTTGACAATTTTTAAGTACCTGTTAAAAATGGTTTGAAAATATGAATAAATATTTGAATTTAAGAATATTAAATTGAAAATCTCTATTGAAATTAAAAAGTATATAAATTTATTAATCGTCAATAAACTCGTAAAATTATTGATTGATTAAATGCAATTGTTAATTAGAAATATTATTGACTGAACTTATTTTTTAATAGAAAGTTATTCTTGAAACAACATAAAAATCATATTTCAATAACTTTTCTTTAAATTAATTTTGAAAAAGTAGAAACCACATACTTTATTTTGATTGGCTGTTACTATTGACAACGACATTATTTTGCGATAAATTTAATCGCTAAACTCAAAATACTAATAAATTTATTAAAATTATTACAGTTTTCTTGAAAATAATTTGAAAAAGTAGAAACAAAATACTTGATTTTGATTGGCTGTTGCTATTGATAACGACATTATTTTTCGATAAATTTAATCGCTAAATTCAAAATACTAATAAATATATTAAAATTATTACAGTTTTCTTGAAAATAATTTGAAAACATACAAACTATTTTTCAATAAACTTATTATTATTTAACTAAAACCGGTTGTTGAAAATACTAATAAATTTATCAATTAAAATAATTACAATTTTAATGAAAATAATAATTTGAAAATGAAATTATAGAATACTTGATTTTGATTGGTTAATTCTATTTATTACCAATGACAACGACTCAAATTAATTCAAATTTTAATGTTCAAATTATTTTCTAAATATTATTTGTACCGCATTGATAGGAAATCATACTATTCAATCGAACATAATTTCATTAATCTTTTTAAATAAATCAACAAAAGTCATTTAAAATTATTATAATGTTGAACTTGTTGCTAATCACCGACTTATTTAAAATTTATCCGAAACTAATTATATGCATTGTAAAACACTACAAGTAATAATTCTTTGATGCTCCTATTAACATTACAACTTTTACATGCTGGACCAATACATTTTCCTGTAAAATGGTCTAACCTTATCTACTATGTTCTTATTACACAAATAACAATATTCACAATTATCAAATCAATATTCTTCAAAATTCATAAACGTAGTTTTAACCAATGAAATGATGGTAACTTGTCATATCAGTGAAGTTGTTGATTAATAAGAATCCATCAGAAATTGGCAAATGTTTTTGAAAATGTTATCTTTTGGTAAAATAGATAACGAAACTAGGTGTTTTGACCAGTTTTTTAACTCCAAATATTTAGCTTTTGGTAATGTATATTGCGTAGTACCCAACTGATTTTTCTTACATAATTGGTGTTTTTCAAAGGATTTTGGCTTACGAAACCATTTAAACAATTTTCACACCATTTGCAACAAATTCGAACATTACAATCATTATTTTTATGACAATTCATCAAGGATTGTAAATTAGTTACTGCTGTATAATGATATTTTTCACCCTCCTTTATCAATAATAAATAAATTTGATCCAGTTACTTTTGTTCGGTAAATTATATTTAAATATGGATGCTTCGTTATAAGTTCTTCTCTATCCTCAAAATTTTCGTTAAATCATTACATTAATTGCTAAACCAGGATATTTCTTCACAAAAGTTGGGATATCACACAGTTTCATTGACATATCGTTAGGATCGTATATCAAGTCATTCATATACGGTAAATATTTTCTTGGTCTATCTTTCTTGATTTTATCAGATTTCAATACAACCAAAACATTATATATGAAACATAAATTATTGGTATTTTGTACGTTAACTATTACCTTTTTATATATTAGAGCTTTAGGTGTTGGAATATAAATATGTCCAGATAACCTAGATATATTAGAAACTTTGGTTACTTTGAAATTTACTTCTAATATTCGGTTTATTTTCAAACTACTTCTGTTCATTCAACAATCTTTTCTTTGTACCAATGTCAAGAAAAGTTGTAGTCACTGAAGCAGCGTGATTTGATATACTATCTACTTTGAGTTCCCCATCTTTTTCAAATTCTACTTAAACTTCAAATTGAACTTTTGAATGTTTTATTTCATTTAATGTAATTTTTAATTTTTCCAAAAGAGAAGAACTATTTCCTTAACATTATATCTTCCGATGTTCACTTTTATAATTCAATGTGAGCGTAGTAAATCATATTCACTTTCTGGTTCAACAATAATGTCGCTTAACCCTAGTCCAATTTGTAAATCATCTTTAATAAATATTTTTTCAAGTATTTCAGATTTTATGGTGGTTTTTCGTTTCAAACTGTGTTTAAAGAATGATTTTTTATCCGTATAAAATTGATATATTACTGAGCATTTCATGTAAAACTCTACATTTCTCTGCACATACTCAATATTTAGCGAAAATATTTACTTTAAATTGATATATTACTGATCATTTTCATTAAAAACCCTATATTTATCGATTCAAACTCAATATTTACCCATAATTTATCCCTTAAAATTGATATATTACTGATCATTTTCATTAAAACCCCTATATTTATCTGTACACACTCAATATTTAGCCAAAATATCACACTTTAAAATTGATATATTACTGATCATTAAAACCATATATTTATCTACACATACTCAATATTTAGCCATAATTTATTCCTTAAAATTGATATATTACTGATAATTTTCATGTAAAATCTAACATTGAATGATTATTTCTACTCAATATTTACCTTTGATTAATTTATTTTAACACTGTATAAAATGATATACAAAATATTATTACGTCATAATAAATCGATTAAATTTCTCACTCAATATTTCCCTTAGTAACTTACTACATCTAAACTCGATATTTAAACTTGTAAAGCATACTAGAATTGATCAAAATCCCAATCCATAGTGATAAATCTAACCTTTCAATTATATCTAAAACTCTGAAATATTCATATGTTGGAATACTCTCTAAAATTGATGCAGTTCTCTTAAAAGTTTACGTCAAATTCTCAATAAATTCTTCAATTGAACTTCGATTAGATATAAAATTCATGAAAACTATATCGAAAATCATAAATTTAAACTAAAGTATTAAACAGGCTCTATATTATACTAAGTGGACATATATGATAAATTAATATACTAGCTATTATTCACTACATTATTACAAGTTTTAGTCTAATTAAACACAATTTCCATATTGAAGCCAATTTAACGTTTTTAAATTTATTTAACCGCAATATCAAAAGTTGATAACTAACTCTTAAATAACCAAAGAAGTAGTATTTTCAAATTGAATACTAGTATTATTATCGACTTTTATCAATTTTAATGATCTATTGATCATTCGGATAATTTTTTAGTATTCTAGTTTTTAATGAAAATGATCAGTAATATATCGATTTAAAGTAGATATTTTCGCTAAATATTGAGTATGTGCAGAGAAATGTAGAGTCTTACATGAAATGCTCAGTAATATATCAATTTTAAGGAGAATATTATGGTTAAATATTAAGTATGTACAGATAAAAGTAGAGCTTTACGTGAAATGATCGGTAATTTACCAAATAAATGTGATAAGTTTAATAATTGGTTACGATTGAGGAGTCTTAATCAAATATTTGTTGGGATATTAGGGTCTTACTATTGCATGTAAGAGAAATTCATTAAAGATTCTTACTGCATTTTAATAAATCTAGCTATTGCAGGATTTATGTAAACAAATTTCAATGTGGTAATTCATTAAATTACAGTAACTTTAGGGGTTAAATCCAATGTAAAGTAGAGAAATCAATAATTAGCTTTATATGTAGAATTATTGTCAGTAAATTGTAGCTTATTAATGCAATCTTTACTGGTAATATGATAGATTTTAGGTGAATCGAAGATAAATTCAAGGATTGAGTAGAGATATCCTTTTTGTCGATGATTTGTGGTATTTATTGATACTATAATAGAAATTCATTAAAATTTTATCGAAGATTTTAAGGTGGTTGGATATCCATTTGGACATTAAAGTATATCAATTTTTATCAATATGCTAACAAATATTGTTTTTCTTATACTGTTAAATTCATTTTGTATTGAAGAAAAGTATGTGTAGTTCAATAAATTGTTAAACTTTTAATAGGGATAATTAGTATATTTTTATAGAGGCAAATTCTTATTGAACGGTAACCATAAATTACGACATTTGATAGTCAATTTAACCAATATTTGTTGTACATGGAAATTTTCTAGTCAATCTATTTGCTTGAATCGTTATAATTACAACTTTTTTAGATTTGGAAACATTGGTGAGGTATTCTTTATAAGGAAACTTTAGAGTAATGAATTGTGGTAGCGTTTTACAATGCATATAATTAGATTCGGATAAGTGTTAAATAAGTCGGTGATTAGCAACAAGTTCAACATTATAATAATTTTAAATGACTTTTGTTGATTTATTTAAAAAGATTAATGAAATTATGTTCGATTGAATAGTATGATTTCCTATCAATGCGGTACCAATAATATTTAGAAAATAATTTGAACATTAAAATTTGAATTAATTTGAGTCGTTGTCATTGGTAATAAATAGAATTAACCAATCAAAATCAAGTATTCTATAATTTCATTTTCAAATTATTATTTTCATGAAAATTGTAATTATTTTAATTGATAAATTTATTAGTATTTTCAACAACCGGTTTTAGTTAAATAATAAGTTTATATAAAAATAGTTTGTACGTTTTCAAATTATTTTCAAGAAAAATTACAATAAATATATCGATAAATCTATTCAACTTTTCATCTATTTTTAGTTTAATAATAGTTTTAGTGAAAAATAGTTTGTGCGTTTTCAAATTATTTTCAAGAAAACTGTAATAATTATAATATATTGATAAATTTATTAGTATTTTGAGTTTAGCGATTAAATTTATCGAAAAATAATGTCGTTGTCAATAGTAACAGCCAATCAAAATAAAGTATGTGGTTTCTACTTTTTCAAAATTAATTTAAAGAAAAGTTATTGAAATATGATTTTTATGTTGTTTCAAGAATAACTTTCTATTAAAAAATAAGTTCAGTCAATAATATTTCTAATTAACAATTGCATTTAATCAATCAATAATTTTACGAGTTTATTGACGATTAATAAATTTATATACTTTTTAATTTCAATAGAGATTTTCAATTTAATATTCTTAAATTCAAATATTTATTCATATTTTCAAACCATTTTTAACAGGTACTTAAAAATTGTCAACGATTTTTAAATATATGTATGTTTTTTTAACAACTACTCTTTATTAAAGACATGTGTTTACTTGGTATTTAGTAATTATTGGTTTACATAATGTTATAACTTTTAATCACATAGGGTTCAAAGTTATATTTCATCTTTTAGGGTTAAAAGTTATCTTTCGTTATTTAGGGTTAAAATTCTTAACCTTTTAAATAACTTTATAACAAACCATGTAATAGTTTATCCATAAATTTATCGAAAAGTATTATAATATACCTAGTTTGAATCATAAATTATTGAAATATTTAATAGGTATCACCTGATGAATTTTTAATGGTTATTTAATCAGTTTTGGCTACATAAAGCTTTAATGTCCGAAATTATCGGTTACTTTCATTTGTAAACCCAGTGACTTATTTTCATAAAAACACTAAAAACACAAAGAATTTAGTTTATGGTATCGCTAATAATTTATAGAGTCGAATGAACTTGTAAATTAGTATCCGACTAACCTGGTGAATTATTATCAAAATATTGAATTTTCATTAGAAACAGTATATTTGCTATAAATTTATAGAATTTGGTTAAGTATTTACATGTAAATAATCCTATTAATTATTTTCATAAACTAATCCAATGTTTAAATCCTATCTTGAATGAGTTATTTTCAAAATTCTTACATCAGTGGTGTCGGTAATAATTCGTTTGGGGGTTCAACTCCTATCGTGGGCGAATTATTTTTTATTTTAATAATTAAATTTTTTAATAGAATATAAATATATATATTTTATTTGATGAATTTAAAATTTTATAGAAATTGGTAAAGTAAATCTTGTATAATTTTTTATATTTAGTTGAAATTTTAAACTTGTTGAATTATGTTCTTAAAATATTGTAAATCCAGTGATAAAATTTAAGTTCTCAGTGACATGATTTTAATTAAATAAACTATCAATATACTATAGTGCTTTTAAACTTAAATTTTCATGAAAATTATTAAAGTTTTATGATTATTTTGATAAAATTGTTATGTAATATACTACTAACAAAATAGTCAGTAAGCTAAATAATTTAGAATTGAACATTTTTTTTTAAAACGAGTTTGATCTTAATTTATTATGTTTAATGATTATTTTATAATTTTTTATGTAATAATATAATTAACAATTAAAAATTTCATGTAAATATAATTTTTTAATATATCATATGCAAGTAGACTTAGTCGTAGACTTAGTCGTAGACGTGTTGTGCCCTGATGGGTGCGGATGGGTTTGGATTGGTATGGATTGGTACGGATTGGTATGGATGGAAGTTGGTAGGTATGTGGAAGGTTCTAGAAGGTAGGTGTGTGGAAGGTTCTAGTTGGTAGGTGTGTGGAAGTTGGTAGGTGTGTGGAAGGTTCTAGAAGGTAGGTGTGTGGAAAGTTCTAGAAGGTAGGTGTGTTGGAAGGTTCTAGAAGGTAGGTATGTGGAAGTTGATAGGTGTGTGGAAGGTTCAAGAAGATAGGTGTGTTGGTCCACAACTACGTGGCATAATAACAGTTAGGTGTGTGGAAGTTGGTAGGTATGTGGAAGGTTCTAGAAGGTAGGTGTGTGGAAGTTGGTAGGTGTGTGGAAGGTTCTAGAAGGTAGGTGTGTGGAAGTTGGTAGGTGTGTGGAAGGTTCTAGAAGGTAGGTGTGTTGGAAGGTTCTAGAAGGTAGGTATGTGGAAGTTGGTAGGTGTATGGAAGGTTCTAGAAGATAGGTGTGTTGGTCCACAACTACGTGACATAATTACAGTTAGGTAACTAGTCTCCGAGTAGTGACCAGTGATGTAATAAGTGACCAGTAACGTAATAAGCGTGACCAGTGACATAATAAGTGACCAGTAACGTAATAAGCGTGACCAGTGACAAAATAAGTGACCAGTGGTCAAGTGATGTAATCATGAGGTCACCAAAGGTCAATTACTAGGTAGCAACTAGTGGACAAAGGTCAATCTCCAGGTAGCAACAATCTGTTTAGAGGTCAAATGTTACGTAATAATTACGTAAGCCATGGGGGTTGTTTCATTTGCAATTGGTCAAGTTACATTTATTTGATTCAATGACGATTTTCATTGCCTCGTCGTATCTTATTAATAAACTCAAAAATTACTTACATGAATTGGTTTGGGTCCTTGATTTCTATTTGGGTTCAAAATCAGATTTTTCAACAGCAAAGATATCAATAGTCATGAATTAGGTGCACTTTAATTTCGATAATTGTCGTTTTCCTTAACAATATTTTCAATATATTTTGTTGGTTACCCCTCGTGTAGATTTAATGGAAATTGTACCACTTGTTAAAAAAATCTGATCTCAACTTCTTGAAACTAGATAAAATCATAAATGAAAACTAATCAAAGGTAAAAAAAATTCATATAATTTTTTCGAATAGTACCGTATATACTCGAATCTAAGCCGACCTCTAAAATTTGGTTAAAAAAATGTCCAAAATAGATGACCTATTAAAAATTATATTTTGGGTAATATATAATTTATTTCAAATTATGCAATTCACTAAGAACCATAAAATTTAATATGGCAAAAATTATTTTTCGGAAGAGATTAAATAGCAAAATGTTTTATTTGACAAAAACAGACATTTCTAGACAATTTGGAAAAAAAATTAATCCTAAATTACTTGGCCTAAACGCGAGTATATACGGTACATCTTATTTCATTCCATTTTTTATAATTTTAAAATGATTATTTTATAAATGGTTACTTATATATTTAAAATATATTTACAAACTAGAGATGATAATTAACAAAATAATTGATAACGTTTATAAATTTTTTTTGATTTTTAATAATAAAAAAATAAAATTTCTATATTAAAACTGATATTTTAAACGGTAGTTAGTGCATAACTCATTATTTATTTAATACTAAAATAACATACATATAAGATTTATACTTACATTTTATTATAATTTTAAAATTATTATTTATAAAATAAATAATTTATTTGATAAAAATATACTAAAAAATTTTTTACAGACACAAAGCTTTTTTTTGAACATAGATGAAAAACATTAATTTAAATTTATAGGGAAAAAATTAACTGATCTTAAAAAGTATTTTTAATATATAAATCTTAAAAAATTGTTTGAAAATTTTTTTGAAATTTAAAACTCACGAATGATCTTTTTTTAATTATCGAATTATATTTTTAAAAAAACAAACATGATTTAACATACGTAAACTATTTAAAAATCATTTTTATAAATCATGTTTGTTTTTTTTAATATTATTAAAATAATTGAAAATTTTAAATAACATTAATTTTTAAAAATTAGAATTATATTTTACTTATTATTTTGAAAACTACAAATGAAATATTTTTTTATAATAAATAAGTAATTATATATTTTTAAAAACCACTGATGATAATTTAGAAAATAATTAATAATCTTTATAAATAATTTTAAGTATGAAAAATAAAATTTATATATTAGAACTGATATTTTAAAATTGTAGATAAATGTTAACCCATTTTTAATTTATCACTAATAAGTACATCAAAGATTAATACTTATATTTTATTTACTTCAATAAATATATTCTGCTAGCATTACATGAATATTTTATAATGATCAAATTACATTTTTTAAAGATTATGATAAGAAATCTGTAATTTAATATTATAAAGATAAACCTGCTTTTCAAAGATTAAAAATAATTTTTTAAAAGATTTTTATAAAAAATAAAATATTAAATAACAACTTTTAAAATATCATTTAAATGCATGTCTAAATCAATCTACCAATCAAAAGTCAAATTAATCAAATAAAATGAAATTTTTTAAAACGTGAATGATTGAAATTATATATTAATATAAAAAATTATAAAATGAAGACAAATTTCAATAAATTAATTATTTGTGCATCCAAATCTAAAAGCACTCCTCATTCTGTAGCAACCAGGTCAACCAACTATGACCTTTGTTGTGGAGATTTTATTATTGGAAACTATTATTATGACAAGGAAGGGTACTTGATTTTGAGTGAAGACTTTGGGTGCAAAAATTATGTTGCTGAAGTATTTTGTAATATAAAAGACGGTTATTATTATAACAATAAAGGGTACTTGATTTTATGTGAGAATTATGCTGCTAATAACAATACAGAGGATGACTTCTACAACACTGAAGATGAATATCCCGATAAAAAAGGATATCCGATATTGTGTGATGAATTATGTTACAATGTGGTAAGATATGAAAAATATTATTTTAACAAGAAAGAATATTCCATTTTGTGTGATTTTGGTTCAAAAAATTATATTGTTGGTGAATGTTTTGATGTAATGTACGCATATCATTATAACGAGGAAGGATTCTTGATCTTACATGAACACTTTGGATACAATGTTGATCCTCTTCATTTTTCGGACGATTGTTTATCATCAATAAGAATATCCCTATCAAATTCCAAGAGTGATTGGACCCTTATCACTGAAGCTTTAAATATAAATACTTATAATTCTCGTTTAAATATATTGTCTCATGTTTGATACTTGTTTGTTTCTTATTCAATTTTGTACTTGTTTATTTAGATTTTGTATACAAAACTTGATGTACCCATCTATGCGACAATTAAGAACAATTGTATCCAATTAAAATTTATAGAATAATTAAAAAATTGATTCCATGCTGACCTTCTTATTTCTGAAACTCTTTTAGGAAATAGAAATTCAAATTATTCATATAAATTTTGCTTGTAAATCTAAATGCATTGGCTGTTAGAGTATTTTTATCAACTATTCATTTATCGTCCGAGCGTATTTATATATCAGAAAATCTTCTTTAAATGATTTTGTTTATCTAAAGTTAACAAACACTGTGTTTTTAAAATACATATTTTATCATTTGTATTTTATATATAAATTATTATTTATGGATATTTTAAACATTAGGAATTCCGATAAAAACGGTAACTCAAATGTGTAAATCACAATATTGGGTAATTTTGAAGAACAACTAAATGTTTATAAATTGTGCCAGAATATCTAAATATTTATCGTATAAGTTGGACGTTTCTCTGAGATACTCAATGTTGAAAAATGGTTGAAAACAATTTACCAGAGTCTTCTTGGAAAAACTTTACAGATTTACGATGAAATGAAATCTGTTGAGATATAAGGAAAAGTACAGGAAACCATAAAAGTTATTGAAAGAAATAGAAAATTATTTAAACATAAAAAGGATAAATAAATCCTGATGTGCAATTCAAGATTTGAAGTCCTTAGAAGAAATAACTACAAAATCAAAAGAATAACCACCCAATTATGCAGTACATACCAATGAACTAACAATATTCAAAGAATTAGATTAAATCACATCATCAAGAAGTGAAAACCGATAAGAGAAAATTCAATCAAAAAAAATTAATTCGTAAAGAGAATACAAATGAAGTCACCATTTTGAATTTATATTTTTGAATTTTGTTTAAATGATCAGATTTCAGTCAAACAATCCCAGCAATTTTGGACGAAAAAGCCAAATTTGAAATAACAACTGATTAAAATTCTAATTCTTTTTCGTATTCCACGTCAATACATCATTTTATTTCTACAGAACCAATTTCACTGATAACATTATTAAATTTATTAATTTAAAACGCGGTTCTGGTGCTGTAACTCCTTGATAACATTTGCCAATTTGTGGTGGCCCCAACAATAAAATTAATAGGGTTGCTCCTAAGTCACTGCATTTTTGTAACTAACTATTATATTTTTGACTTCTACATATCTGATTTTATATATATTTTATGGTAGTAAGTAATTAAAATGATAGTAAGAAACCACTGATTAGCATGAACAAATTATTTTCAGAAGGTCTCATGTGACCCCTGGCAAATTTTCAGGTGACTTCCGTTGGAATCGTGACACACAATACAATTTTTTTCGAAAAGTACAAATGTTTCCTGATACAAAGACAATGACTCATCCAAAATAATTCAAGGTCATTTAAACAAAGTCCATTGCTTATTCAAGGTCATTTGATGAGTCATATTAATTTTTCAAGGCCATTTAAAAAAATTTCAAGGTCATTGGATGAGCCATCATATTGTTCAAGGTCATTTAAAATTTCTTAAAGTCATAGTATTTTTAAAAAATTTTTAATTTAAATTGACTAGTTATAAAAATAAGTAGTATTTTAATATTTTTTAATTTTTATTCTATTTTTTAAAATTATTAATATTATTATTATTATTATTATTATTATTATTATTATTATTATTATTATTATATAATAAAATGACATCCATCACCACATGGATATTCGGGTTCCATATCCTTTAACATTTTGTTTGTTCGATGTTCCATAGAAACTCATCGATTACGGAAAATATCCATTTAGATGTTTAATTAAAGACCAAGTCTGGAATCATTGATGTTGGCTTATCCTTCAATATTTCATAAATATCTGGATAATAAAATTCCACACGTTCTTTGATAACTTTAAAATAATCATCTATTAAACAAGTAAAAATAATAATAATAATAATAATAAATTTCCATAATGCTCAATTTCGTTCATAGCTTGAACTGCGCTCGGTACATCCATTATAATGATTAAAAATTGAAATAACAATTACTTTTATACTAATTTAAACCAGGGGTCTCCAAAATTTTCATCCTTAAGGCCATACTGATTACTCCAGTAAGTTCCGAGGGCCAAAACCATATTATCATTGTTGCCGGTGTAAAAAGTGAAATAGTCCACTGATATAAAAGAAAGTCAAAAAAAATGCGCAACGTTTAAAAAAGGCTGCAGATCGGACTAAAGTCCGCAAAACGGCAACAATGCATATTATTAATTTTCCTGTCATTATCTGTAATCGGTAAATATTAATTAACATTAACATCAGTTATTTATCATTAAAATTAGGAATTATCATTAAAATTAATTAATCTGCACAGTAAAATCCAATTAAAATTAATGAAAATCCAATTAATTGAAGCAAACATGGACAGATAAAAACTAACAAAAAACAATTTAAACGTGTTTGTGTGTGTTTAAGTTTAAGACATCTTTGTAACAGTATTTTGATTTGAATTGTTGCTTTTATGTGTGATTTAGTAGTATGGAAAAGAAGAGAAAAATTGATAATGAATGCAGAAAATTCAAAGATCAGTGGAACATTCAGTATTTCGTAATTGAGTCCAGTAACAAGGCACTATGTTTGATTTGCAATGAAAGCATAGCCGTTTTCAAGGAATATAACATTAAACGTCATTATGAAACAAAACATTTTCAAAATTACTCAAAATATACAGGAAGTTTGCGGACAGAAAAATTCGAAGCCATGAAACGCGGATTGAAATCGCAGCAATCTTCATTTACAAAACTCAAAACTGAACAAGAGGCTGCAACTCGTGCCAGCTTTCGTGTGGCTCTTAAAATTGCAAAACGTGGAAAACCATTCACCGATGGAGAAATGATCAAAGAATGCATAATTGCAGTAGCCGAAGAAATGTGCCCTGAAAAGGTAAATTTATTAAAAACTGTCAGTATGCCAGCAAACACTGTGGCTCGAAGGGTAGAATACATCGCTGAAAATATATCTTCTCAACTGTTCGACAAAAATAGACATGTTGAGTGCTTTTCTTTGGCCTTGGATGAGTCAACGGATGTGTCAGATACTGCTCAGGTGTTGATTTACATTCGAGGAGTAGATAAAAGCTATCAAGTGCATGAAGAACTTCTTGATATGTATAGTATTCATGGCACAACTACTGGTACCGATATTTTTAAAGGAGTTGAAATGGCCATTAATGAAAAGAACCTTCGATGGAAAAACTTGAAATGTATTACAACTGATGGAGGCAAAAACATGAGTGGGAAAAATAAAGGAGTGGTCGCTCTTGTGTCAAAGACTGTAGAAAATGACGGTGGTTCAAACTTATTAGTCTTATATTGTAAAATTCATCAACAGTCTTTGTGTGGAAAATGTTTGGATATGTCTGAAGTTCTGAAACCATTCATATCAACTGTTAATTTTATCAAATCTTTTGGGCTGAATCACCGACAATTCACGACAATTTATTGAAGAGATTGGAGAAAATGACTTACCTTATCATACTGCCGTACGTTGGCTTAGTTGTGGGAAAGTCCTTCAGCGCTTTTTTGAACTTCGAGCAGTGATCGAAATTATTTTGAATGAAAAGCATCGCCCTCTTACTGAATTACAAAACAACGCATGGCTGTGGAAGTTAGCATTCTATGTTGATTTGACAAAACATGTGAACGAACTGAATTTGAGATTGCAAAGAAAAAACCCGCATCTTCCTGATTTATACACTAATATCAAATCATTCTGGAAGAAATTGATACTGTTTCAATCACATCTACGAAGTAAATGTTTTTCACATTTTAAAACATGTGAAATATTCAGCAACACGACTGAGACTGAGTTTCCTATCGATTTTGCAATCGAAACTTTGAGTGCTTTGAAAATAAATTTTGATACTCGTTTCTCAGACTTTGATGCCATTGCGAATCAAATTAAGATTTTTCAGAATCCTTTTGATACTGACATTGAAACCCTAGCTCCCGAACTTCAAATGAAATGATTGATCTACAATGCAGTGATATAATTAAGAACAAATATCAAAACTCATCCTTGTTGGAATTTTATAAGGGTCTTCCACTGATACAATTCAATAATTTGCATAAATTTGCTCGTGGACTGTTTTCTGTTTTTGGCTCTACTTATTTGTGTGAGAAGACCTTCTCCAAAATGAAGTACACAAAAAATATTTACAGATCTAAATTAACTGATGAGAATCTTAAATCTCTTTTAATAATAGGTAAAAGTAAAATTAGTCCACAACTACAAACTATTGTAAGTGGAAAATCTCAATTACATAAATCTCATTACTATTTCATATGTCATTATGCTTGTTATAAGTTATGTTTTTATTTAAAATGTATAAAATGTTAGTTGGATTCATTTCAATAATTTGTTAGTTATTATATGCTGATGTTAAATTTTCTGCATATTATACATGTCTTTACTCATTACAATTCTGTGTTTCTTTATCCAACTTATCACAAAAACAATAACAATAAGCCTACAACAATGTTATGAGTAGTTAGCCCATGACCATATCAATGTAGATGTCATATTAATAATTATTCAACATAAAATTAGAATACTTCAGTAAACTAAATTTAATTTGCTATAAAAAATATGTTCTCTAAAAGGAGTTTTCAAGTATGCTAGCTCTCCGCGGGCCGGACAAAATCTGTCCGCGCGCCGGATGTGGCCCTCGGGCCGTAGTTTGGAGACCTCTGGTTTAGAAGATGAAGATGCAATGATGTAAAACGATATTTAGTCTTAAAGTCCAATGTAATTATTAACAAAGTTTGTCATCCTTTCATTAATTCTATTGTTGCAAAGAGCTTACTCTTGACCCGGTTAGGATATTTATGTCTTTGAAAGGCATGCAAATTAAAGTACCGTGAATTTAAATTTAATTAAGATTACTGTTCCGAAAGGCCAAAGAATTTTATATTTGAATTCTCTATTTCTACGTATTTATTGGCATTGAAAAATTATTATTAAATTCTTAGTTAGGATGGAGTTCATGACCTTTCTTCTTTACATCTTTTTTTGAACCAGAGCCTAGGCTATAAAATCGGTTAACTATACCGTATCAAAGTTGGATTAAATAAATTTCTTGCAAAAATTGTTTGAGTGTTTTATTTTTTATTTACACAATAAAAGTGACCATGATAAATATTGCTTGAAGTGGATCTGAGTCTCTTGCAAACCAATGTCTTCACAGTCACGAATATCCTATATCTCATATCTATTATCAAAAACCCTACAACTGATACAGAAAGGTTAAGGTTAAACTCAAACATAATATGGGCAATTATTTGAACTTACGGTTAAGTATATATTCTTCAAAATATATATTCAGGATATCATTTTATGTCTATTTTTCTTCTGTTTTCAACATTTGAATAATAATTGTCCCATGAATTTTTCAAATGAAAAATATATGTTTAATATATAATGTATATCAATATTCATGATAAAAGCAACCCATAAAATTTCAATCGGGTCCTTTAGGAATGAAGTAAACCCTAAAGGTCATACATAAGAATTAAGGAGCTATGATTTGGAAATTATGTGTCTGAATAGACCAGAAATGAATATTTTATATTACAAATCACTTTTTTTATACTGACAAATCATAAATTTTTGTTTTTTTTAGAGTCAATTTTAAGTTTGTAAACATTGTTTTTTCTAAATTAAACGTTTTATAATAAATAATTAAATAAACATGATAGTGATTTAATTTTAGGAAATTATTACTGAAATACAAGTTTTACGATATATTTGGACAGTTTATTTATAATATTTTTCTAATAATCTAAATTATTATTAATAAATAAGATACTTAAACAATAAGTAGAACATTTTAATTATGATAATAATTTAATAATGATAGTAACAGTAATAATAATTATTATTAATAGTTTGATAAAAAGAGAATTAGATGTTTTAATTTCTATATCGTTAAAATATAAAATAAATAATTATTGTAAACCTGATATTCAAATAGAAAACGCCGTCATTTTCTTTTTGGGTCAAGAAGAATTATGTCATATAACTTTCTAATTTTTAATAAATATGGTTAAAAGGTAAATTTTACAAATAAAAATTTCTTTGTTTTCCCTTTAGCAACTTTTTAATTTATGCTTTATTAAAACAATTAAATTTTTATTTTAAAAAATCTAGATTTAATAATCCTTCTCGGTTCGATACTCAGTTTGACAATAGGAGCCAGTGAAGGAATGTTTACCGCATCAACAATGAAGTGGAAAAATTTACGTAATAATATTTTTTAAAAAATTACTTTTAGAATATTTCGATTGGTTCAAATAATGCGAATCGCCAGAATAGACAGAAAAGGCGCTACTTGGGGTTTGTTGAGTTCCGTCGTATACAGTCATCGAAAGGTGAAAACTTTGATTTTTTATTTATCTTGTTTACGTAATCCAGTAAAACATCCTTCAAAACACTTCACTTACAGTTATCAAAATCTCCTGTAATTATAGAAACTTTGATCTCTAAAGTTTGTTTAAGTGTATGATTCAAATTTACATCTTTACCTTTTGTTAATCAGTTTTCTTACTGGTTTGACCTTTGCGTTCGATACGAATGTAGTTCTTCATTTTCGATCACTACTATCATTAATGGTTCTCTAAAAATAGTATTTGAATTCAGTGCATTTGTAGAAATTAAGCCGGTTCGAATTTTCAGTACCTTGGTTTTATTAATTTTGAAAAACAGTCGAAAATTATCAAAAATAAATTTTTCACATTCATTAATTACGTGGACAATTTTAAAAATCGGAATCCGACCAAAGTGAAATTAACATGAACTATGGACTAATCAAATAGGAGCACTTTTAAAAGTTTTAATTCAAAAGTTACCTAAATGGGTTCTTCTCGAGCGGTGTGTTGCTGTACAATATACAACTAGAGAAAACCTTATCAAATGTATTATCCGACAACATTGAGAATAAATGGAAATTTTAATAAGAACAAATGATGCGCCTAAGGCCAATCTAGGGAATGGTACCGGGGAAATAAAATTGAAATCGTTGTTATAAATTTAAAATACAGATTGGAGTTAAAATCGAACGACTAATAGCTATAAATTTAGAGACGCGTTTTCACATCAAAGTTAATAAAATCAGAGTTATAAACCTTCATAGATATATATGGTTAATGTCATAGTAAGAGTAACCAAAACCTCTATTAAACAAAGGAGAATTATAATCAATCGCTATAACTCTCTACGGTCATACTAAGGGTCAAATAATTTACTCGCGCAGAAATAAAATTAGATTCATTGATGGAAGCCAATAACGTCACCTAAAAGACATAAATGAGTATGATTGATCTGAATATTTAAGTATTTAGAGGGATAAATCAGTTAAAAGGAATAATCTTCAAGCTTTATTCTACGAAATTTCTGCTCAATAATGACCAACGAATCCGAATTAAAATGATAACAAATTAATAAACATACCAGGACCAACGATAAAAAACCAATCACATTAAATCCAAAAAGAAAAAGAACAAAACACTAAAGTAATATAATTCAATCCAGATTACGCAGAGATAAGAATAAGTCGAGTTTCATCTAAATAAATGGATTGACAAGGATTCCCATCGGCTAAATCTAGTAAAAGATTTGTCAACAATTCATTAAATTAACAATCAAAATACCCATCGCGATTACGTTAGGGGAATTCCATTCCGACCCAGTGATCCTACAACAATTCCTTAAGAAACAAGAATTTAATAGCTTAAGAGATATGATTACATATTACCTGTCATGAATCAATTGAACTACTTTCGAATGTTCAACCACCAGAACTAATAAACTAAATTAAAAAGGGAGTAAATGATACGACTATAGAATAATTAACATGCCCACTTACCCTAACAGATATATCTATAATCAATCGATAGTAACATCTGCTATTACACGCCTATCTGAAATATGAAAGGCAAAAGACACATACGGCACACATTTAGCATTACACACGAGTATGAATTCCCCCAAGCGATTAACGGAATCTTCTAACCGTAAGCACACATCTTCACTGCATTCTATAAGAAGCACCGGTAACATTCGATCGATCATTAATTCCAACCATTTGATACATGCATCAACCACAGGGACTTAGCAATCGGGACACTACGATCAGGGGGTCGGCAGAGGAAGTGGTGCGGAGGCCAAACCCACCGACTCGGGGTAAATTTAAATTGCATCTTGCTTAAACCTTAATAAATCACTAAATGATTTAAATTGTATTTTTACTTAGACCTTAATAAATCCCCCATGATATAGATTTCATTTTACTTACATCTTAATAAATTTCTGGCGATATCAATTTCATTGTTGCTCAAACCCCAATAAATTCCTAATGACATAGAGATTTTAGATTCGTCCCGAATAAACCCTAATAAATTTCTAATTAGATCCCTTTTATTTTAATTTAGATTTTAGATGGGACAATAATAATTCTTAATAACTATTTAACGGTAAAAAATTTTATTTTTTATTTTTAAGACTTAGATTTACAAATAACAGACCCCGATAAACATATAACGATATAAAAGCTTTACTTCACTTCTAAGATTCTGAACTTGCAAATAATGAATTCCCATATTATGTCAAATTTTATAACTTTAACTAATGGATCTTACTTTTCCTATTGCGATCTCTAGGAGGTGTAAATTAGATTCCAAAGATGTTATTTTCTTTGGTTTGATATTCAGCTATATTAGTAAAAACACACTCAACTAAATTTGGGTTCCTCAGGAAATCAGTACGAGTTAATGCAATCACATTGGCGTTTAGGTATGACAATATTACATGGGCTGTAGGATGTTAACATTTTAGTCAATGGGTTACGTACACTGGAATATCCTTAAAAATTTTTTTAAAGTAATGTCTCATTTACGCTATTTTATACGTATAAAATTTCATATTCAAATTATAATTATTTTAAACCTTAAATTTTCGCTAGTTATCATTCCTAAGCGACCAAATTTAATAATTAAAGTCATTTACTCTTATGATTAATTTTATAGAGATTTAAATACTTAACGAGTATTTTAAAAGCGATATATTAGTTTAGGTCAAGTAGGTCTGCTTTATTTATTTAATACCTCGTAGAAATTTACTATTGAACATCTATCGGTTTGTGAAAGAAATTAAAGGCAATCCACGAAATAGGGGCTTGTCAGCCACCGACGTATTCGTCAGCCACACCATGAGGATAAAGAGGTTTAGAGAGGATGGAAATGATAGGGGGAAAAATCAGACAGTATTAGGAATTTCAGTATGGAAATGACTTTCCGACATCATATTTTTTTTAATTTTAGTTTTCCTGATAATTATTAAGTAAATGTTTTTCACATTTTAAAACATGTGAAATATTCAGCCACACGACTGAGACTGAGTTTCCTATCGATTTTGCAATCGAAACTTTGAGTGCTTTGAAAATAAATTTTGATACTCGTTTCTCGGACTTTGATGCCATTGCGAATCAAATTAAGATTTTTCAGAATCCTTTTGATACTGACATTGAAACCCTAGCCCCGGAACTTTAAAGTAAATGATTGATCTACAGTGCAGTGATATAATTAAGAACAAATATCAAAACTCATCCTTATTGAAATTTTATAAGGGTCTTCCACTGATACAATTTAATAATTTGCATAAATTTGCTCGTGGACTGTTTTCTGTTTTTGGCTCTATTTATTTGTGTGAGAAGACCTTCTCCAAAATGAAGTACACAAAAAATATTTACAGATCTAAATTAACTGATGAGAATCTTAAATCTCTTTTAATAATAGGTAAAAGTAAAATTAGTCCACAACTACAAACTATTGTCAGTGGAAAATCTCAATTACATAAATCTCATTAGTATTTTAGTTTTCCTGATAATTATTAAACTTTGTGGGCGATCCCATTTAACCATGATTATTTAGAAGAATCAAGATCTCTCAAGTGAGTCCCCACCTACGTTGCGGAAGAATGGCGACAGGCTTGGAGGCGAGCAGGGCAAGCGAGGGGTGACGAGGAACCCCAACCCATAGGGCCTCATCGGATCGCCCTGCAATTGTTAGGGATATAAAACGACCCACGCAGGCCGAACAATCAACACGACGATCAGTATCCGGCTCAAGAGATTCGAGACCATGCACGTTATCTCCTCACCCGCCTGGAAGAATACCAACGGCAGATCGATCTACAGGTAGTCAGGGCCAGACAGTACCTGGCCAATGTATAGGACGACATCGCTGTCGGACGGATTGCGGACGTCTACTCGAGCGGGGGCCCCACAACCCGAGACCAGCCCGTAACACAAGACGACCCGTGCTCGTCATCCCGGGTTACTCCCCTGAAGAAGGTGTCAGGAGATTTTTTGAGGATTCATGACCCCACTGATTTGCGACCACTGACTTCAAAAAAATTTTTTTTTGTTCTATTTCTCAAAATAAATAATTGTCATTTGAACTTCATTTTTTCGATGATTCCTTAAGCTAAATTTTTTAAATTATGTTTGATAATACCCGTACCTGTAACCATCCGAGTTAGTAGAAGAATTTAATGTTTGTTATTACAGCAATGGAGCCCTTACAAATACTGCAAACGGAATTGACCCACGCAAGGCAGGCCAATAGAAACCTTCATGATCAAATCATTCAACTAGTCCGGGAAGTCCAGCAACTCAAGGCCACCTGGACAGACCCAAAGAAGGCCAAATCTCTTTACCAAAGACTCACCGCTTCCCAAAAGGGGTGGGCGGACGAAAGACAACTCAATCAGAGTCTGAAGACCCAAATGAAGGGGTTAGAAGTGGCCCTATCCACCTGCCAAGAAGGAGCTGCGGTAACTTACCCTCTCGTTTTCGCCCCGGCCCAATTGGCCTACCGAGAGTCGGCGGCAGCCCCAACAACGACCGCCACTCCAACCACACCAACAGCCGGTAGTTATCGGCCTGGACGGAAAGAGCGGGCTAAACGCCGAGCCGCTCGAATATTGAATAAGACCGAATGAACATAAAAGATGTAGTTAGTTAATGAATAAAGTATTATCGAGTTTGTAAATTTTATATGTGCAATTTGTATTTCTATAGTCCTAGTAAATTGAAATGGTACCTTCAACAGTTAAATAATTACCCATGTCACCGCAACCAACCCGCAAAGATTACTCCAGTATAATACAACAGCTGTCATTCCTAAAACTACATTGTCGAATCTCTTCCGATAAACTCCAACGATTAAAATCCGACATAAAAGGAGACCGGATAATCTAAAGCGAGCACACGTCTTCTAACGACAGCTCATTGAACCCAGGGAGTGTCCGAGCAATTACAGCATTAGTAATAACGCTCACTTTTTGCGGACAATCCACCCACTCGAACACATTCCCAACGTTGCCTAGCAACGGGTGCCGAGTGGTAGCTTGAAAGTATTTATATGGCGTTACCAGGGTAACCATAGGAAGACTTAAACAAAACAACGGTACCCAGTAACCCACCAATATTCAGGATATCATTTTATGTCTATTTTTCTTCTGTTTTCAACATTTGAGAAATAATTGTCCAATGAATTTTTCAAATGAAAAATATATGTTTAATTTATAATGTATATCAATATTCATGATAAAAGCAACCCATAAAATCTCAATCAGGTCCTTTAGAAATGAAGTAAACCCTAAAGGTCATACATAAGAATTAACGAGCTATGATTTGGAAATTATGTGTCTGAATAGACCAGAAATGAATATTTTACATTACAAATCACTTTTTTTATACTGACAAATCATAAATTTTTTTTTTCAGAATCAATTTTAAGTTTGTAAACATTGTTTTTTCTAAATTAAACGTTTTATAATAAATAATTAAATAAACATGATAGTGATTTAATTTTAGGAAATTATTACATAAAATTAGAATACAGTAGAACCTCGTTATAACGGACCCCGTTATAACGGACTTCGGTTATAACGGACAAAAAAAATCGCAGAAATATATTAATTAAAATTTTCTTATTTTGACTTAATCTCTTAACAAATCCGTTCAATGCATTACAAATGATATTTATTTCTATCAATTAAACAATATTGATTGTATTTTTAAGTGAATAGCCTTCATATAAAATAGTGGCCTGTTTTAAGAATAAGAAATAAAACCCTATTTTTTTACATTAGATTATTTTATACATTGCGGTATATTTTTTTTAGTGCAATTAAAGAATCTTTTATTTCTACTAATAGTTTGCTGTTCCTTAACCGTCAAAATGGATAAACGAAAAAGAACAATGCTTAGTATCAACCAAAAATTAATAATAATTAACAAATTAGCATCAGGTGTTCCTGTTTCTCGCATATGTGAACAGTATGATATAAAGAAGCAAACTGTATCAGATATAAAGAAAAATTCCGAGAAAATAAATAAATTTGCACTACTCTGTGATGTAGGGAAAAAAATGAGATTTGCAAAAAATGCATTGCTCGAAGATGCGTTAATGAAGTGGTACATTCAACAACGCTCCTGTGGAATTCCAGTAAGAGCTCTTGAGCTAAAAACTGCAGTAATCAAGTTAGGAAAGTATATGAATATAAATATTAAAGCAAGTGATGGATGGTTGTGGCGTTTCCGAAAAAGACACGGAATATCAAACAAACGGATTTATGGCGATGCAATGAGTTGTGCAGTGGAAGAAATTGAACCATTCAGACAAATGTTTAAAGATTTTATGACTGCTAAAAACTTCTCAAAGTTTCAGATTTATAATGCTGACGAGACTGGTCTACTCTGTCGCACTTTACCTGAGAATACTCAAGCTTATAATTTCGATAAAAATACACCAGGAAGAAAAATTTGTAAGGATAGAATTTCAGCGTTGCTTTGTGCAAACGCAGATGGCAGCCATAGATTAACCCCTGTGATTGTTGGCAAATCTTGCAAACCTCGGGTTTTAAAAGATGTTATGCATTCTTTGTTTACATATAGATCCTCTCGAAACAGCGAGTATGTCAGACCTTCCCAGAATACCACGATTGTCTCCCTCAATAATCGCCACCCGTCAGAGGCTGGAACAACTCGAAAGGGACCACGCAGTCCTCCATACGAAATATCAAAAACTAAAGAGCACCTGGAGCTCTCCCGAAGCCACCCGTAAATTGTTCCAAAAAATCTCTCACCTATCTCGGACCAGAGATGATGTGGTGGTTGAATCACGCAGCCAGCGAATTCTCATCGCTGAACAGAGTGCCGCACTCAGGCGGATATTTATGGAGGCCGAGCTCAGAGCTCGTTTACCGGAATGTAGATGGGCCCAAGGCCTAAATATTATTCAAGCCCAGCACCTCCCTTCAAATCCAACCCCACCTCCAACCATTGAACCTCCGCAGTAGCCCGACGGCGGCCAAATCGAAATCGCCGTCACCGCGAACGACGCCGAGCAGAAGCCAACCTGTTTAGGGCGACTGAAACAATGGGAACCACCAGCAGAGCAAATGATCCGCCTCCGGCCTACCAAGAGTTTGAATTTCCGGATTTCGACCCAGATATCGTCTATGCCCCAGCTATAACGAATCACCCTCCACCTCTGTCTATCTATATCGATTTAGTGGAGGAAGTAATCGAAACCCCACTGGTGAATCACGCCCTGGAGCAGTTAAGTCTCGACTTAGAAGAAATTGTCGTTCTTAGTGGACGCGTTCCGACGAGTCCTGCCTCGGTTAGTGAGCCAGGAACTTCAACCCAAATGGGGCTAAGTTCGACCACCAATTCTCCTCTATGCCGACAACCGAAACGCCGATGTCTGCTGGTGGACATCGATTCGGAAAACTAAGTCGATGCCGGGCGAGATTTGTCGCGATAACCTGCTCCTCGTTTTGCAACACATCTATCGTCTATAATATAGAGCCTATTAATCACTGATGACTTCCCCAAATCGTTTACTCTGTGTCATAGTTGTTTCTTGTTATTGAAATTGCATGATTATACTCGTGAATTGTTCTTGTCCTTTGTATGTATGAACCTGAACTATTTCTATAATAATAAAACGATTTTAATAAAAATTTTCTATTAGATTAATAGCGAATAGTTACATTAAAGGCAATAAAAGGATAATTTCGAACTAATAGTTAATTAAAGGGGAATAACCATGACACGTCTACTACGAGGGAGACGGTCTACCGACCAACAACGCTAAACTGGAGAAAAATTATGCGGAGATTCTCACAATTCCCGAAGTAAGATATGAGTAGACTCAAGTGGTTCCAGTCAAATGTAACTTTAAGATAGATAGCGTAAGTCCTACTAACGGCACCCAAGAACCGGGGAAAACGAAGGTCCTTCGAGGAGTAGCATTAGAAATAGTGCTAACCTGCTCGAATGGCATTCAACTGTTACGTACAGTACCAACATGATTTCGGTCATGGGTACGTAGCAGTACTTTTAAATCGTGAGGTGTACGTGGAAAATACAACCCTAGATTGCAGGTGAGATGGTTATCGACCAGGAATGTGAGTTAGTTAGTAATTTAGTTTTACCTTACATCCAAGAGTAGTGGGATTGTGGCCCACTGGGACAAAGACATATACCCCCTCCCCCCTCCCGGCAAAATATTTTTTCTAAGTTTAAAAGTACAAATTTTTGAAATACAAAAACAATGACTCATCAAAAAAAATTCAAGGTCATTTAAACAAAGACCATTACCCACTCAAGGTCATATGAAGAGTCATCATATTTTCTCAAGGTCATTTAAACAAAGACCATGACTCGTGCAAGGTCATTGGATGAGTCATAATAAATTTTTCAAGTTCATATTATTTTTAAAAAATTTTAATTTAAAATTACTACTTATTTTTATAAGTAGTGCTTTAATTATTAATATTTTTTAATTTTAATTTTATTCTATTACTTATTTTTATAAGTAATGTTTTAACTATTAATATTTTTTAATTATTATTATTATAATATTTATTATTATACTATAAATTATATATAATAAAAAACAAAGTCATATACAACAAAAACTTTTATTATAAAGAAATAATTCGACTATAATAATATTGTCGAAGAGCTTTATTCAAAGACCATTTTACATACTTTCGATATCGGGCAGCGCAGCAATGACACCCATCACCACGTGGATATACAGGTTCCATATTTTTTAACATTTTGTTTTGTTTGACGTCCTATAGGAACCCATCGATTAAGGAAAATATCCATATAGATGTATGATTAAAGACAAAATCTGGAATTATTGATGTTGGCTTATCCTTCAATATTTCAAGTATATCTGGATAATAGAAGTCCAGACGTTCTTTGATAACTTTAAAATAATCATCTACAAAACACGTAAATAATAATAATAATAATAATAATAAATTACCATAATGTTCAATTTCGTTAATTGATTGAACTGTGCTCGGTATAATAACCGTATCAATATCCTTGATATCTATCATTAAGAGAGTCCCAGTGGGAGATTGAAATTAAGTTCGATTGAGTTTGACTGGATTTACCAATTGAATATTTATAGGTTCCTTTAAAAAGATCAATTCGAATTTAAAATGCAATGAAATTGCATTCTTCACCAGTCAATATACCAGATATTATGATGCATTTACAGTCAACGTGTTAAGGTTTTCATACTCGACCATTATTAATGCTTTGTATAAAAATCACTTTGGCTCCAAATAATTAAAAAGCAATTAAAAATTATGAAATATTTATTGGAGATAAATATTTATTTAAATGTTATTAACCAATCATATTTATCTGAATAAAGCTTTATTTCGAGAAATATACAATTTTAAAATAAAATAATTAAATAAATAAAATCATCAATAATAACAATACAATGAATAATAAAAATAATTCAAATAATTCTAATATTAATTCAATAAAAAGCGAATTTTCAAAAGATTATTCAAAACAAATGTTTGTGAAATTTAGGAAGCGAGTTGATGAAAAATTGGACATTTTACAATTCATGGAAGATTCTACATCTAATTTCAGGTTCAGTAAAACACCAATGTTTATGCAACAAATCGTCAATCGGAAACCGACAAATATTCACAACAAACCGGAATTCGGGTTAGGAAGTTCATATATGAAAGAGAAACATTGTAAAGAAATCGGAAACAAAACCCCAGCAGGACATTTATTGACAATTGATAAAGGCCCAACTCAAAGGAAATTCAAAACCTTTCCCCAGCAAATGAACACAACTTGTAAATATTTACTATTTGTCCGCAAATCCGAATCATTATTTGAAGCGCAACCAATTGAAAATTGGTATAAAATGAATAAATTCACGAAATTAGATTTTGAGAGCATTGAAGAAATCGAGCGTGAACAAATGAAAATCGAGGAAACGGCAAACAATTTATCGGCACGATTTCTCAATAAGTACGACACGGAAGGAAAGGAAAACAAAACTGAAACTGGGAATAAAAATGAAGAATTTTCCGATTCAGAAACAATTGAAAAAGAAGACATTAGAAATCTAAAGAAAATTGCTGTATTTAATCGCGCAAGATATGGCAAAGGAAATAATTATGAATGTGAAAGCGATGTTGATGACCATCAAGGAGATGAAGTTGATTATATGAGTGACTCTTCGTGCGATGAGGAGATTTTGTCTAATGATGAAAGGGAGAAAATATATGAAGCCGGCCATGTTGACCAGGAGCCGGTATTAAAGGATAGAAATTTGTTTAATGATGGATATAATGATTCGAAAGGAGATGAAAATGTCAGTGATATTGACAGTGACAATGAAAGTGAGGCTGAGCAATCAGATATGTCAATGTCATCATCATCGGATATAGATGAAGAAACTAATAAATGTTCCAATAAAAATAATATTAATAAATACAAAAAAGTAGTGAAACGTTCCCCGCCAAATGACGATAAGAATACTGAAAGTAAGATGAAAAAACGAAAATTATAAGTAATGATTAAATAATTTAATAATATTTTTTATTTTTTAGTAAATAATAAATTTATAATAAATTTAGATTAGATTTTTTAATTATTTTATTTATTTTTTTTATTCTTTTTATATTTTAATTAATTTGTCAGTGAATAAATTTCTTTGTTGAATTTTAGTAAATTTTAAAATTGAATATACCCTGTCTTTGACTACCTTTGTAGTTCATTTTCATATAATTACTTTAAATATTTTATTTTTGAATTATTAAGTCTTTTATGTTAATTTTATATTTCAAGTATAAAATTCCAAGTATAATATAATTATATATATAATATAAATATATACAAGTATTTATTTTTTAAAATTTCAGACTAAGGCAATATATATATATATATATATATATATATATATATATATATATGAATTCTGTAAGCTTTTGTACCATCAAAACTATTAATTAGTAAAAGACCAGCCAAAATCGGCAAATGTATTTGGTGGTGTACAGAATCCTTAGGTAAAACTCATTCAAAATCCGTGTATATAACGAACGGTGGTTATACAGTTTTGGACCACTCCGTGAATTTAAAAAACTTTTTTTGAGGAAAAGTATAAAACACAGTTCCTTAATGATACGGCTTACATAATATATCATGTTTTTCTTATCTGTAAAACCTTTCAAACACCTTCCGCACCAAATAAATTGAATTCTTATTATTATTTTTTCTTCGACAATTCATTAGTCTTTTAAGAGATGTTATTCCAATGTAGTGGTAATTTTCTCCTTTATTTAATAAAAGTAAATTAATTATTTCTCCTTCAGTAACTTTGAAGAAAGAGTGTTTGTGTTTTAAAACAAAATCTTCATGTATTTTTTCATTTCATTTTTCCTCTTCATCATAATTAAACACATTGATTACTAATCCTCGTTGTTTGCCTCGAATTTCCTAATGCTATTTAATTTTATGGGCATTTTGCTATGGTCATAATTTAAATCCTTTAGATAACTAGTCTAACTACTACATCTATTACCAGTGTCTTTAACAATCTCATCATGTTTAAAATATTCACAACTCTATATATAAAACAGATTGTCTGTATTTTTCATATTAATTAAACATTTTTTGTTTGCTAATGTTTTCGGAGTTTTTATATAACTTCTGCCGCTTATTCTACTTATATTAATGAATTTCTGTTATTCTTTTAATAACCTAGCTGGTGCCCAATTCCGTTAATGAGGCGATTTTTCATTTAGGGCTACTTGTTATTTTAAATCACAAATTTAATTAGTTTTAAATAAATTAAATTAAAACCTTCAATAGGTTAGGTTGTAATGGGCAAAAAATATAATAATTTTAGGCTATGTAAATTAATTAGAACTTTTAGGGAAATTTTATGATAATTTTTAGTAAATATAAAGTTTTAGATGATATTTAACATTTACTATTAATTTTTGAATTATTTTGAGAATTTTATGGTTTTCTGTTGAATATTTTTACACTTTTTGAGTTTTACTTATTATGAGGGAATTTTAAGCAAGCAACTTTACATTGAAAATGGGATATTATTATATTTAAACATTACCATGGGAAAAATACCCTAAAATTTAAAATTCTTAAAAACTATTTCCCATCTTGATATATCCCAAATTTTCAAAAACCTTTCCAAGTGTCCAAATTCAAGACTGCTATTCTTTTCCATTCAAAATCGCTTGTCGTCATTACTTGACAAGGCGAGTTAACTAGCTTTGAAAGTATAAAGTTGATAGTTGCGACTCCCTAACTTAGTCTGTGGCACCGAAAATATCCATTTATTATAACAGTCTAAATATGACTGGTTCCCGATCTCTGTTCTCAATAAATTATTACACCTAGCCCTCAAACAGAAGCAATGGATTCAAAGATCTTTAAATAAAAGAAAATATACAAATCGCCAAACAGAAATAAATTACCAAATGAACAAAAGACAATTTGATAAGGTGAAACAATATAATGAGAGGACAACTATCGAGCGTAGACCACTACCTTTAGTTTTAATGAAACATATCGCACGGAAGATTTATAATAGATGTTGTGGTTTACCAGAACCAGTCGAAGAAAGGTTAAAACATTGTCAATGTTTTTGTTGTGGAGAAAATGACCATATGCGATTTGAATGCCCATTAAAGGACAAGTGCTTAATATGCGGTAAAGAAGGTCATTTAGAAGTTGCATTTTGTTAGTGAAATCACGAAGTAATACACAAAGACTAGAACGAAGAGTTTATTGTATACACGAAGAAAACGATGATAGATAACATGAATTGATAGAACCACTCATTCATAATGTTGAGACGAAAAAAAACCAAGAAGACACTGTTGCTTACATTTCATCTGTAGGGTCGAGACAGTGGATGAGTTTAAAAAAGAAATGTTGAAAAGAAGGATGTGATGTTTAAGAAGGATGATGACAGAAAGTGGAGTATGATGGAAATAAATGGATTTCATGTAGAGATGCTATGGGATTCAGGAGTGTGATGAGTGAGAAATGTTGGAGATTGATTGGCAGTCCAATATTGATACGGTTGAGGAGTATTTTCAAAAGAAGATAAGAAACTATTCGGAAGCTTTAAAGTCGTTGCAAAATGGAACAAAAAATTTAGTGAATTGAATGTTATTATTGTTAGGAAAATTCATCCAGATTTCATAAGAGGAGTAAACACAATGAAAATATTTGAAAATCCACGTTAGTTAACAATAGATTTACAGATTCCGATCGGTTAAAGAATACGTTATTGACACTCAAGTTGGACAAGAATTCGAAGTTGGGTACTTTAATATCTCAGTTTAGCAACATTTTTATGGCATCCAGATTTGACTTAGCCTAAGTCACTTAGGTCATACAAAAGTAATAACACATGAAATAAAGACTTCAGGTCCTCTAATTTTACAACACCCCAGAAGACAACCCATGCATTTAGAAGGCAAAGTTGAAGAGTTATTTGGAAATTTATTAGAAGCTGGAGTTGTGGGGAAATGTCAATAGTGATCGTTGGAAAACCAAATGGCTCGATAAGAATGTATCTAAATTTCAGGTTATTAAATTCGTAACAGAAAAGTTTTAATTTCCTATGACAGACATGCAATTATTATTGGATTGATTATGTAAGTCAAAAATATTTTCTTCCATTGACTTAGGACAGGCCTATTATCAAGTAGAGTTGAATGAAACTTCTCAAATCAAGACGGCTTTTAGTACAAAAGAACGACAATTCTGTTTCAATAGGTTACCAAACTGATGCATCAGATATTGGAATAATTAGTTTTCAAAGGAGTGGTTGTATACCTTGATGACATTTTAATATATGGTGAAAATCCGGAAACTCATGATAAACTCCTATTTGAAGTATTCACACGCATTAGAAATTCCGGGTTGAAAGTCAATCCAGAGAAATGTGCGTTCAATAAAAGTGTATTACATTTTATTGGTCATACAGTGAATGAAAAGGTAATTCAAACAAATAAAAGAAAGATTTTAGAAATTGAAAATGCAACTGAGCCAAAGATCGACTATTTATTATTGATACGGATGCTAGTTTTGAGCCATGGTGCGTTTTTATCACAGATTAATAAAGACGGCACTGAAGAAGTGATAGCGTATGGTTCAAGACATTTGACAAAACATGAAATGGGATATTGTGTGACTAGATAAGAGTTGTTGGCTCTTCACGAATTTATTGTACATTTTAGACAATATTTATATGGGAGAAGATTTGTAGCCAGAACGGATCACAAGGCATTGATATTTATGAATACAACAATAAAACCAATAAGCCCACAATTTCAGACATGGATGGCAAATTTATCCGAATACCATTTTGCGTTACAATATAGAAAGAACATGGAAATGATGATGGTATCTCTCGTTTAAATATTACCACATCCTCTCATTGTCAGATGAAACATAAAGATGCCAAAGAGGCAAAATGTAGAACTCGATACATAAATAGTTTACAAGGAAGTTCAAATATTATAAAAATTATTAAACAGAAGCAAAATGAAGGCAGAATTACTTCAGAAATCATATCACATCTTAATGGAAATGAGGCTCACATATCTTATGAAACAGTATGTTCAAGTATTTAAAGATATTTCAGATACAAGATTATTGATGATTAATACAGACGGAAAACTTGCAGTGGTTGTACCCAACTCGTGCGTAAAATCTTAAGTAAATTATTTTCATATTGAACTATGCCATCTGGGTATTATGAAAACCTTATTTTATTTAAAGGACTTTTTTTTGGCCATCCATGAATCCAGATTATTACAGAATGTGTTAATAAATGCATGATTTGTGCTAGTAGGAAGATTGATCAAGGACGATTAAAAGAAATCTTTTTGCCAAGAACATGAGAACGGTTTTTAGAACAGATAGTAGTGGATATTAAAAAATCTTTAAATTCTTATCACCAATACAATTTGAATTACGATTTCCACACTCAATCAAATCAAGAAGAATCGAATGGCTGAAGAAGTACAAAGAAATTGAAGAAGAGAAGAGTGATGTCCAATAATGAATATTAAAAACTTTGTTTTAATATTCAGAATTAGACAAGTTTTGAATTAAATAAATTATTATATAAATTATGACTTTTGAAGAGATTGTAACTATTGTTATTATTAATAATATTAATATTATCATTGTATTATTATAAAATTATATTGTATTATTATTACTATATTGTATTATTATTTTATTAATATATTTATTATTATATTGTATTATTATATTATTATTATTATTATATTGTATTATAAACACTTAATAAATAAAAAAATTAAGTATTGAAAATAAATAGTCATATTTTATATTTTGATATTGCTATATTTTTACAAAAATATTTCAATTTATTCAAAATATTATATTTAAAATAATATGTAAATGTAATAAAAACACAACTAATTAAAAACCTGAAATTTAAAAACTGATATAGTAAATTTATTATCAAAATTAATTCAGGAATTCAATCAATAAAAACAAAAGTATAAATTAATATTATTATATTTTATTAATTAAATATTTTAATAATTATATATTTTAATTTATTAATTATATATGTTACTCATAATTTTCGTTTTTTCATCTTACTTTCAGTATTTATATCGTCATTTGAACGGGAAAGTTTTACCACTTTTTTGCATTTATTAATATTATTTTTATTGGAACATTTATTAGTTTCTTCATCTATATCCGATGATGATGACATTGACATATCTGATTGCTCAGCCTCACTTTCATTATCACTGTCAATATCACTGACATTTTCATCTCCTTTCGAATCATTATATCCATCATTAAACAAATCTCTATCCTTTAATACCGGCTCCTGGTCAACATGGCCGGCTTCATATATTTTCTCCCTTTCATCATTAGACAAAATCTCCTCATCGCACGAAGAGTCACTCATATAATCAACTTCATCTCCTTGATGGTCATCAACATCGCTTTCACATTCATAATTATTTCCTTTGCCATATCTTGCGCGATTAAATACAGCAATTTTCTTTAGATTTCTAATGTCTTCTTTTTCAATTGTTTCTGAATCGGAAAATTCTTCATTTTTATTCCCAGTTTCAGTTTTGTTTTCCTTTCCTTCCGTGTCGTACTTATTGAGAAATCGTGCCGATAAATTGTTTGCCGTTTCCTCGATTTTCATTTGTTCACGCTCGATTTCTTCAATGCTCTCAAAATCTAATTTCGTGAATTTATTCATTTTATACCAATTTTCAATTGGTTGCGCTTCAAATAATGATTCGGATTTGCGGACAAATAGTAAATATTTACAAGTTGTGTTCATTTGCTGGGGAAAGGTTTTGAATTTCCTTTGAGTTGGGCCTTTATCAATTGTCAATAAATGTCCTGCTGGGGTTTTGTTTCCGATTTCTTTACAATGTTTCTCTTTCATATATGAACTTCCTAACCCGAATTCCGGTTTGTTGTGAATATTTGTCGGTTTCCGATTGACGATTTGTTGCATAAACATTGGTGTTTTACTGAACCTGAAATTAGATGTAGAATCTTCCATGAATTGTAAAATGTCCAATTTTTCATCAACTCGCTTCCTAAATTTCACAAACATTTGTTTTGAATAATCTTTTGAAAATTCGCTTTTTATTGAATTAATATTAGAATTATTTGAATTATTTTTATTATTCATTATATTGTTATTATTGATGATTTTATTTATTTAATTATTTTATTTTAAAATTGTATATTTCTCGAAATAAAGCTTTATTCAGATAAATATGATTGGTTAATAACATTTACATACATATTTTTCACGATTATCGTTTCCTTTACTTAATGTTAAAGACTTGACATTAAAGTGTTCAAATATTGAAAATGTTTCCAAATACGATCCTCCATATCTTTTATTCCCTTGGAAAGCAACAAGAATAAAATTTGGTAGTCGCCTATCACCAAATATTTGCTCTTTATAAAATGAAGATGATCCCATTGGCAATGAAAATTGAACAACTTCCTTACTTTTCATTGGATAAATTGCATTTCTATTAGCAAGCCCAATTTGATGACCAGTTTAAACTGACGGTTCAACACGAACTCTTCTAACCATCAACTTTGCATCTAATAATATTATTTGTGGAATTATTTTTGTACATGTTAAACTTCTTTCAGCATTGGATCTTGTTAATTTAATTTGAACACTAACACCAGGTAATAAATATTTTGGTTGATCAAAGAAATCTAATTGAAGTGGGGAACAAACACTGATTGGTTTTGATTTTGAAATCCAAATTTTTCTTTTTGAGTCATTTTCATCATAACCCATTCCACCTAAACAAGTATGTTTTGTATCATGATTGTAATTAATAATAGTTTCAATCATTGCCTTGTGTGCGAATACATCATTACTTCCTTCAATTTTAGTAGAATTAAATGGAAAATTATTTTACACAAAAGTGAATTCAGTTAAAGCTACTTCCCATTCCCCATCCAAGTAAATCTGATTTGGAAATTCTACATTAAACTTTCTAGCTTCATTATTTGGAAATGTAAGTGGACAACTATTACTGGGTAAATTCACGCAAAAATCTCTTTTATTCATTTACTTTTCTAAAATGTAACGATAAATGTGTTTTGGTATCTTTGCTAAATTTTATTAATTTCCCACTATCATCTCGAATATTTATTTCAATGATGTTTATAGTTGAATACGATACTGGAAGGTACATTGGATTCTTCATTTCTAATTGTACAATTTCTCCTTGATCATATTTTTTAATCCAAACTGATTTTAATAGTGGAACTCTAACATCACCAACATTTATTGGTTCGATAATATTTGAATAAATGAACATTTGTTGATGATGATGTAATAATTTCGGAATTTTAGTGCCTAGTATAGTGCCAGTAAAGTTTGAATATTTTAAACCCAAAGATTTAGACAAATTTGTGTCAAAAGATATATTTGTAATGTCATCTGCAAGTGTTATTTTGACCAATTCATTATCTTGAATTATTAATTCTTTAAAAGGAGAAGGATTAAATGACAACAAATGACCTTGTAATTCCGATAAAGTGTTTATGAATAAATTATCTTCAAAATATTTTTCAAATTTTGATTTTTCTTCGTAACTTATTATTATCCAAAATTGTTCCATAACACCATCATCATTAAATTTTGGTAATTTTATTCGACAATGATCCTCTTCACAAATGATTGATGTAGATTTTAGTCCAAAACTAAACGCATGTTGAATATCTGGGAATGTTACTTTAAATGGAACATGAGGACAGACAATAACCAAATTCTCATATTTTTCAATAAATATGTCAACATCTGGAGTATGTTTTGGATTTATTAATTCATAAGTATGATTTTGATTATTTATTTTCAAATACTTTATTTCACTACCACTCTTTACCGTTCATAACGTATACAAGAATTACTATAATACGGAAAAGGATTATACACAAAAGTGAAATCAATCAATGCAACTTCCCATTCACCATCCAAGTAGACAGAATTTACTTGTACATTAAAATTACTAGCTTCGTTATTAGGATAAATAAGTGGACAACTATTACTAGGTAAAATCATATAAAACTGGTTTTCTTTCATAATATTTATTTAATCAATTGAGATGAGGATATCCAAGTTGGAGTTTCGTATCCATGCCACTTAACATAGTATTGTTTATATTTACCAACATTTTTGGTTTTTAAAATCTTTTGAATTCTAAATATTGTTGGGATTGGAATTACTTGGAGTTCTTGTTCGTAGAATTTTCCACTAATTTCTTTATTCTCATGATCTGCTATTAGGATTCTGTTTTGTATCTATTTTCTTTATTACATATACTTCATCGCTCCAATTGTTGTCAAAATTCTTGATGAACGGAGAAGTACTGATTTTACTAATTCTTACATGATCATTAACCTTGTATTTTGGTTTTTCGATTTTTTCTTTCTTTAATGTTTGGTTTCTGTTGTTGTCTGTAATGTCTACAGGTCTGAGACCATTTAATCCTTTATGTGGCAAATGATAATAACTAAAAATAATTTTTGGTAAAACATGTATCCAAGTTTTATTACCTTGATGCACAAAGTATTTTTTCAATCTTTCTCTCAAAGTTCGATTAAATCTTTCAACATAACAAGCTTTGAATTGCGAGAATATAGAGTAATGATTGGCTTTGATAACTTCTTTTACTTTGCTATTATAAAATTCTTTACCTAAAATACATTAAAATAAATAATTAATTAAATTTATTACCCAAATCAATCTGTAGATTGTGAGGTTGTCCATCTTTAAATAATTTTTTAATTGCAATGGCCATTTCATTAGCAGATTTAGTTTTTGTTGGAATAGCACGGGCATATCTACTGAAAACATCAATACATGTTAAAATATATTTGTACCCCTTGTTGATTCTCGAATAAGGTATCATTTCCATCAAATCCATTTGCCACAAATCATTGATTCCTCTTGTTTTGTATGGTCTGGTTGGGAACCTTTTCAACATTGGTTTATTTAAACTATATGCTATTTGGTCTGATAACCATTTTTGAGTCTCTTTTTTAGAATTAATCACTCTTTTTGTTAATTTTTCTACACCACCAAAACCATCTGGATCTTTTGGATTTGTCCAGATTGTTTTGAGTAGATTTTTGGTTAATTGATCCTTCATTATTACAACAAGATGTTAAAATATGTACAACTTTATCTGGTTTAGAGTATTGTAAGCCCATTAAGATCTTAGGGATGAAATTGCACTAATTGCGGATAAAACTATAGGAATTAATGTACCCAAGAACACACCCTTTTGTTTATACATTATTCTTTTCATTAAACTTCTATTTTTAGTGTTTACCAATGATAAAAGGGATCTCTTATGTCTTTGTAATACCACTCTTTTAGCTTTACTAATATTAACATTACCCCGAACTATATTTACAATAACTTCAAGCAAATCGTCAATAACAAATGAAGAGAAAGCTTGTAAAATTGCTATTCTTTTATTATTTTGTGCCTTTACCAATGCATTGAAATATGGTAGACTACGTTCAAATTTCATGTTTACTAATTACAATTAATTATTATTGTTTATAATTTGATCCACTTCTTTTTTAAAATCTTTTTCTTTTTTTTGATTCTTCTTTACTTTGGATTTGGTTTTACGAATAACTTTTTTGGGTTGAATTTTATTTTTGACAAGTACTTTTTTAAATGACATGATTGATAATCATTTATTTGTTTTCAATTTTGTTTATAAATCGTAACCCCTTTTTCATTAAAAATATCTGTTCGGATACGTAAATCGTCACTACATTGTTGTGTAAAGTCAAAGAATAAATATATATGGGGAACGCTTGTAGCATCTTGGAATGATTCAATTAAAAATTTTCTATTGTTTGGATAAGCTTGCCTGGCTAAGAAATCAATAATCGTTTGATCGCGAGGATTTTTGAAAATAACTAGGTATTGAACATTTAAATTACGTGTTCGATGACTTCCTCCTTGATGAAATAAATTTTGAGTTATGAAAATAACAGTAACTCCACAATGTCTACTGATTTTTGTGAACAAATTATTGAAATCTTTTTCCTTATTTGCTTCTTGATACAAATCATCTATAATTATTACATCGCCTCGACGTAACCTAGACGACCAGTTTTTATCAAAACCCTTAACTATTGTCATTTTCAATTTACAAAACTGATTTTGTGTCAATCCATGTTCTTCGTCTGCACCCCTATGCCAATATATTTTATTGAATTTTGATTTGAACATTTTTGACTGCAATAAATTACATACAAATAAAGTTTTTCCGCTCCCACTAGGCCCTACAATTTGATATACTGCATCATTTCTTAATTCCATTTAATTTAATTTAATTTAATTTAATTTGTTTATAATTTGATATACTGATTCATTTATTTTGATATCAGAAAATGATTAGTAACATTAATTATAGAGGAAAATGTGAAGTAACTGGAATGAAGTTCCCAACCGGAAAACCTCAAAATGTAGTCGATAGAAGTGGAAAATATCCAATCTTATTCTTCAAGAACGGAAAATGCAGAATAATGGGTTGCAAGAGACCATTACAGGAAGGAGATCTCAAATATCAGATTCAAGATTTACAAATTCAATCATTATCTTTGAATATTGACATGTGTTGTCGAATCAACTTGTATGATTTGTCTAAAAAAAAACAGAAAACATTTACGAACCGGAATTGTTTCCTGCATTAAGACTTGTCAAGTATAATCCACTTTGTGTGAATGTATTTGCAAGCGGAAAAGTCGTTGTCATGGGAATAAAGACACTGGAATACAACAGTCTAGTACAAGAAATATTTAATTTTATAAAACTTTTAATTAATAATCTTAATACCGACGAAGAAATACTAGATTATTTATTAAGCACTGATTGTGTTTAAATAGATATAGACGATTGTAAAAATTAATAATGATCGACGAGCAAGAAGCATACGTATTCGAAACAATTCTGATGAAGATGGAAGAACTGTTTCCGAATATGAAAAACAAACTTTCCTATTGTGCTCCTGAATACTTGGCTACACGGATCTATCAAATGACAGGAATCAACATTGAAGAAATTGTACGGATGCACTATGAATAAGTTCAAGGATCTAGTTTGAAATGTTTAGATGACTGCATTGTTTGTGCAGATCCCTCAATGTTGACTTGTCCATTTAGATGCAGATGCTGCAGAGACTACAAGAAGAAGGAAGTTGTACATATTTTGTTGGCTGAGCTAAGAAGAGCTTACTATAAGCAGATTTGTGATGATGTAAATAAATTTTGATCTTTTACGAGTTTATTTTATGTGTTTATAGTTTTTATAGTTTTTTTTTATAAAGATTTTAATTGGTGGAATTATTATTATTATTATTATTATTATTTTTATTATTATTATTATTTTTATTATTATTATTATTATTATTATTATTATTATTATTATTATTATTATGTTAAAGCTAAATTTCTTTGATCGTTATCAACGTGTATAAAAAATTTCATTATAAAATTATGTTAAAAATTTATTACTTTGAAAAATTATATTTTAAATTAAAAATTATACTGAAAAAATTTCATCTTAAAAATTCGTATATAAAAATTCATCGATAAAATTATACTGAAAATTTTACTTAAAATCATTAAAATTAAACTGAAAAAATTTTAATTAGAAATACTTAAAAAATTTAATTAGAAATACTTAAAAAATTTTATTTTAAATATTGAAAATAAATTCGAAAATAAATTTGAATTTAAAAAAAAATCGCGCCAAAAGCTCGAAAAAAAAATACACACAAAAATTTCGAAAAAAAAAATTAATTAAAATACACACAAAATTAATTAAGTTGATTACATCATTATGTAATCAAGATAATCCGAATTTAATCTGTAAATAAACCCCCCCCCTCTATTTTTTTGTATTCCAGATAGCTCCTAACTACCTACTTTCATAGACAAAGTAAAATACCTGCAGTACAAATCGGATTTCTAAATTACTCATTCTTTCAGATAATCCTTTGACTAGAGTTTTCAAATATCTAGGTCTATCTATCATATACAAAATATCCATCAACACGGCTGTATCAAGACAAACACATCTTGTTGAATTTTTACCTTAAACAGTTACAAAAACTGATTTAGCCTTTTTAAAAACACTAACAACTAATATTATTATTAAAATTTTTTTAACATTTTCAAATCTATATAAATTAAAATTTATTGTTTATAGCTAAAAGTTTTGTGTGTGTGTTTAACTTCTCATTGGTTGTTGTAATTGTTATTTCAATTTTTTATCATTATAATGAATGTACCGAGCGCAGTTCAAGTTATGAACGAAATTGAACATTATGGTAATTTATTATTATTATTATTATTATTTTTACTTGTTTAATAGATGATTATTTTAAAGTTATCAAAGAACGTGTGGAATTTTATTATCCAGATATTTATGAAATATTGAAGGATAAGCCAACATCAATGATTCCAGACTTGGTTTTTAATTATACATCTAAATGGATATTTTCCGTAATTGATGAGTTCCTATGGGACATCGAACAAAACAAAATGTAACAGGATATGGAACCCGAATATCCATGTGGTGATGGATGTCATTTCTGCGCTGCCCGATACCGAAAGTATGTAGAATGGGCGTTGAATAAAGCTCTTCGACAATATTATTATTTCTTTATAATAAAAGTTTTTTTAGTTAATGAATTTGTTTTTATTGTATAATAATATTAATAATAATAATAATAATAATAATAATAATAATAATATTAATATTAATAATAATAATATTAAATAATAGAATAAAAATTAAAAATATTAAAATACTACTTTTTTTTATAACTAGTCAATTTAAATTAAAATTTTTTTAAAAATACTATGACTTTAAAAAATTTTAAATGACCTTGAACAATATGATGGCTCATCCAATGAGCTTGAAATTTTTTTAAATGACCTTCAAAAATTAATATGACTCATCAAATGACCTTGAATAAGCAATGGACTTTGTTTAAATGACCTTGAATGTTTTTGGATGAGTCATTGTCTTTGTATTAGGAAAAATTTGTACTTTTCGAAAAAAATTGTACTATGTGTCGCGATCCCAGCGGAAGTCACCTGACAATTTCCCAGGGGTCACATGAGACCTTCTGAAAATAATTTGTTTATGCTAATCAGTGGTTTCTTAGTATCATTTTGATTACTTACTACCATAAAATATATATAAAATCAGATATGTAGAAGTCAAAAATATAATAGTTAGTTACAAAAATGCAGTGACTTAGGAGCAACCCTATTAATTTTATTGTTTGGGTCACCACAACTTGGCAAATGTTATCAAGGAGTCACAGCACCAGAACCGCTGTTTTAAATTAATAAATTTAATAATGTTATCAGTGAAATTGGTTCTGTAGAAATAAAATGATGTATTGACGTGGAATACGAAAAAGAATTAGAGTTTTAATCAGTTGTTATTTCAAATTTGGCTTTTTCGTCCAAAATTGCTGGGATTGTTTGACTGAAATCTGATCATTTAAACAAAATTCAAAAATATAAATTCAAAATGGTGACTTCATTTGTATTCTCTTTACGAATTAATTTTTTTGATTGAATTTTCTCTTATCGGTTTTCACTTCTTGATGATGTGATTTAATCTAATTCTTTGAATATTGTTAGTTCATTGGTATGTACTGCATAATTGGGTGGTTATTCTTTTGATTTTGTAGTTATTTCTTCTAAGGACTTCAAATCTTGAATTACACATCAGGATTTATTTATCCCTTTTATGTTTAAATAATTTTCTATTTCTTTCAATAACTTTTTATGGTTTCCTGTACTTTTCCTTGTATCTCAACAGATTTCATTTCATCGTAAATCTGTAAAGTTTTTCCAAGAAGACTCTGGTAAATTGTTTTTCAACCATTTTTCAACATTGAGTATCTCAGAGAAACGTCTAACTTATACGATAAATATTTAGATATTCTGGCACAATTTATAAACATTTAGTTGTTCTTCAAAATTACCCAATATTGTGATTTCCACATTTGAGTTACCGTTTTTATCGGAATTCCTAATGTTTAAAATATCCATAAATAATAATTTATATATAAAATACAAATGATAAAATATGTATTTTAAAAACACAGTGTTTTTTAACTTTAGATAAACAAAATCATTTAAAGAAGATTTTCTGATATATAAATACGCTCGGACGATAAATGAATAGTTGATAAAAATACTCTAACAGCCAATGCATTTAGATTTACAAGCAAAATTTATGTGAATAATTTGAATTTCTATTTCCTAAAAGAGTTTCATAAATAAGAAGGTCAGCATGGAAATAGTTTTTTAATTATTCTATAAATTTTAATTGGATACAATTGTTCTTAATTGTCGCATAGATGGGTACATCAAGTTTTGTATACAAAATCTAAATAAACAAGTATAAAATTGAATAAGAAACAAACAAGTATCAAACATGAGACAATATATTTAAACGAGAATTATAAGTATTTATATTTAAAGCTTCAGTGATAAGGGTCCAATCACTCTTGGAATTTGATAGGGATATTCTTATTGATGATAAACAATCGTCCGAAAAATGAAGAGGATCAACATTGTATCCAAAGTGTTCATGTAAGATCAAGAATCCTTCCTCGTTATAATGATATGCGTACATTACATCAAAACATTCACCAACAATATAATTTTTTTGAACCAAAATCATCACACAAAATGGAATATTCTTTCTTGTTAAAATAATATTTTTCATATCTTACCACATTGTAACATAATTCATCACACAATATCGGATATCCTTTTTTATCGGGATATTCATCTTCAGTGTTGTAGAAGTCATCCTCTGTATTGTTATTAGCAGCATAATTCTCACATAAAATCAAGTACCCTTTATTGTTATAATAATAACCGTCTTTTATATTACAAAATACTTCAGCAACATAATTTTTGCACCCAAAGTCTTCACTCAAAATTAAGTACCCTTCCTTGTCATAATAATAGTTTCCAATAATAAAATCTCCACAACAAAGGTCATAGTTGGTTGACCTGGTTGCTACAGAATGAGGAGTGCTTTTAGATATGGATGCACAAATAATTAATTTATTGAAATTTGTCTTCATTTTATAATTTTTTATATTAATATATAATTTCAATCATTCACGTTTTAAAAAATTTCATTTTATTTGATTAATTTGACTTTTGATTGGTAGATTGATTTAGACATGCATTTAAATGATATTTTAAAAGTTGTTATTTAATATTTTATTTTTTATAAAAATCTTTTAAAAAATTATTTTTAATCTTTGAAAAGCAGGTTTATCTTTATAATATTAAATTACAGATTTCTTATCATAATCTTTAAAAAATGTAATTTGATCATTATAAAATATTCATGTAATGCTAGCAGAATATATTTATTGAAGTAAAAAAAAATATAAGTATTAATCTTTGATGTACTTATTAGTGATAAATTAAAAATGGGTTAACATTTATCTACAATTTTAAAATATCAGTTCTAATATATAAATTTTATTTTTCATACTTAAAATTATTTATAAAGATTATTAATTATTTTCTAAATTATCATCAGTGGTTTTTAAAAATATATAATTACTTATTTATTATAAAAAAATATTTCATTTGTAGTTTTCAAAATAATAAGTAAAATATAATTCTAATTTTTAAAAATTAATGTTATTTAAAATTTTCAATTATTTTAATAATATTAAAAAAAACAAACATGATTTATAAAAATGATTTTTAAATAGTTTACGTATGTTAAATCATGTTTGTTTTTTTAAAAATATAATTCGATAATTAAAAAAAGATCATTCGTGAGTTTTAAATTTCAAAAAAATTTTTAAACAATTTTTTAAGATTTATATATTAAAAATACTTTTTAAGATCAGTTAATTTTTTCCCTATAAATTTAAATTAATGTTTTTCATCTATGTTCAAAAAAAAGCTTTGTGTCTGTAAAAAATTTTTAGTATATTTTTATCAAATAAATTATTTATTTTATAAATAATCATTTTAAAATTATAATAAAATGTAAGTATAAATCTTATATGTATGTTACTTTAGTATTAAATAAATAATGAGTTATGCACTAACTACCGTTTAAAATATCAGTTTTAATATAGAAATTTTATTTTTTTATTATTAAAAATCAAAAAAAATTTATAAACGTTATCAATTATTTTGTTAATTATCATCTCTAGTTTGTAAATATATTTTAAATATATAAGTAACCATTTATAAAATAATCATTTTAAAATTATAAAAAATGGAATGAAATAAGATTTACCGTATATACTCGCGTATAGGCCAAGTAATTTAGGATTAATTTTTTTTCCAAATTGTCTAGAAATGTCTGTTTTTGTCAAATAAAACATTTTGCTATTTAATCTCTTCCGAAAAATAATTTTTGCCATATTAAATTTTATGGTTCTTAGTGAATTGCATAATTTGAAATAAATTATATATTACCCAAAATATAATTTTTAATAGGTCATCTATTTTGGACATTTTTTTAACCAAATTTTAGAGGTCGGCTTAGATTCGAGTATATACGGTACTATTCGATAAAATTATATGTATTTTTTACCTTTGATTAGTTTTCATTTATGATTTTATCTAGTTTCAAGAAGTTGAGATCAGATTTTTTCAACAAGTGGTACAATTTCCATTAAATCTACACGAGGGGTAACCAACAAAATATATTGAAAATATTGTTAAGGAAAACGACAATTATCGAAATTAAAGTGCACCTAATTCATGACTATTGATATCTTTGCTGTTGAAAAATCTGATTTTGAACCCAAATAGAAATCAAGGACCCAAACCAATTCATGTAAGTAAATTTTGACTTTGTTAATAAGATACGACGGGGCAATGAAAATCGTCATTGAATCAAATAAATGTAACATGTAAAGTCAAATTATATCTGCAAGTAAAAACAAAAAACTTCCAATAAAAATTATAACATTTCTATCGTAGAACATCTTTCCGAGAAAAGAAAATTGTAAAACTTTCTCACAATTTTTCTGTAAGAATCACTAACTGAAAAATGTATTTTTCGTATAAATTTAGAAAAAGGTATGGTTGATAATACCCTCGTTCTGGTGCATATATTTGTGAATAACTATAATATACAGACATCGCACAATCATTGAACATGTAACTCAGTTAAATAACTTCTCCGCACTCACATTCTGAGATTGTGAAATAAACGTAATTTATTAAACAGTACTTTCTACTCAGCTCTACGAGGAGATGCCCCAATGTCAGTGAGAGCGACATGCGCTTTAAAAATATATTAATTATAACATTTTTCAACATTTATACAATTGGACAAAGCTCAACATGGAGCAAGCCATTAAGAAACAATACGGCAAACACAAAAGTCAAAGAAAATCATTTTTACAAATATTGTTGGGATTTTTTCAACACATATGTTCACCATAAGTTTCAAAATTGTCCAGGCTGTGATGTGAGAATCTCATCGGATTTTATCATTCCGGCTTTGCAAAACGATGCTAGTTCTCAGCAACATTGTTGAAGCTGTTGGATGAATCAGCTTGACAGATTACTTGAGATTTTATCTGTCTAATCACTCGCAAATTGGAATGCAGTGCGGCAGGAGTTTAAGCAGTGTCCGTGAACTGAAGTCAGCACAGGCGCTCCTTTCACAAGGAAGAATCTGTCTTCAACATTAGGGATATTACGATCTTCGATTTCATCATTTGCAGAATTCCGTCTCCTATTATCTAAATTACTGCTGCAAAAGAATATATATATTTATATAAAATAAATATTAGTAACTCGTTGGAGGGAAGGGCATCTAAATATCTGAATATCTATTTATACAAATATATACTTTTATACACCAAACATTTATACAAACATTTAAAGGTTAAATGACACCATTGCTAGCAGTAATATATGATCTTAGTGAGTTAATTTTTAAATAGATACATCTTTTCAGAGTCTACTAAGATGCCAGTTTTGTGAAAATGCCAGCGACGAGCTGAATGTGCTATGTTACTCAATGCACATTCTTTCAGTAGAGGTTTCAGCTCGGTACGCTTGACTCCGATTTTCACGAGTATTTCAGAAGTTTTTAGAGGAATCGAACCTAGTGAACCAAAAACACAAGTGTCAAGTTCAACTTTGAAGTCAGGTTTGACAGCTTGGATCTGATTCTTAAGAGAATCATACTTGCTCAGATTCAGCAAATCCACTTGCTCAAAATTATTGACAGAGTCACACGGACATTTCATATCAACAAGAAAGATTTTCTTTCTGCTCAAGTCGGTGATCATTAGATCGACGCGTTCCTTGGAGTTCGGGACAAGTGAACAAACGTGATCAACCACGACAATCAAGTTTGAATTCTTAGTGAGATTTGATGCGATAAGTTTTAAACAGTCATTGTGTCGTTCGGCACCAAGAGTCAGATGGACCTTACACGATTGAATTGCGTGTGACATTGTCTCATCTTCAGCGTGACACAGTCGACAAAGTCTCTTATCACCTTTGTTATGATGTTTCGCAAAGATGGAAAGAGTGTTTGTGCGAGCTCGATGGATGAAGTTCCAGGCAAATTCTGATAACTCACTGCGAAAGATTGCCTTATTTATTTTTGGAGAAAGTTTCACAGCTGAAGCTATGAAGTTCGAGACGCAGCTGTTTTCCCACTTAGAGAGGTACGAGTCACAGAGTGCCATGTGTAAAACCTTTGATGTTGTTTTTCGAAGGTCCGAGGTTAATATGGTAGTGCCACGCATTGCTGTTGTGATGTAAAGCGATGGTTTGTGGTCTTTGACTATGAATGATACACTGATATTGTGTGTCTTTTCGAAAAACGCAACCGCAATCCGAGCCCTTTGAAAACGAGTTTTTCTGCCAGAATGGTGAGGTTTAGACTCTTTACCATTGAACCAGTCAAGACTTTCTTGCAATGACGGTATTTTGATTCCTAATCGCGGACCAGTGACAAATTTTAAAGAGTCAATGTTGATCTGTCTCGCATAGTCACATTCTGAAGTTAGTAGTCGGAAAAAGTGGGTGATGGTCTGCGTGTGATATTCATCAAGAAGATCAACGCAATTTGCCCCTCCGTTTTCAGTTGCGTTATAAAAGTAACTTACTTCAGACTGATTAGGCAAACACAGCATTTTTCTAAAACAACCTCTTAATTGACTACTGATATTTACAGAGCGATTGCTGTTTCCATTGGATTTCGAAAGAGCACTGGTCTTGATTTCTCGAGTTCTAAAGGGGAAGATCAAACGAGAATGGACAAAGATCTTATAAGCCTTTAGCTTTTGCCAACCTAGCAACTCAGAGTTAGCAAGTTTTCGAGTGTCAGAAACAGCTTTATCAAGAATGTCATAAGGACTCTGATCAGGTTCCTCACCGACCGGAACACCGAGGTATTGATAAAATTCCTTTGACAGTAATTTCTTGATCTTTGTGTTGTTGATTAATATTTCACTGTCAATGTGAACCTTTGGAAGTTGAAGGTATCCACATTTTTCAGGCCGATACTCAAATCCTATTTCAGCTGCAGTTCTAACAGCTATATTTGTGATTTTCTGAAGGTCTTCAACGGATTTAGCGATCAGAGCAATATCGTCAGCATAGGCAAGAATCTTGACAGGAGATTCTCCAATCATGAAAGGCTCACAGTCAGAACGCGATACTGCCTCAAGTACAGGGTTGATGGCCAATGCAAACAAAATCATCGATATAGGACATCCTTGTTTGACACCCTGTTTGATGGGAATGTTCGGAGTCAATATGGGGCCACAAGTGTAGAACGTGCTCGTGTCGAAATATAACAACTGTAAAATGGACGTAAAATCCTCCCCTACTCCAATGAACCGAAGTAAGGACCACATGTAATCATGTGGGACACTGCCAAAGGCATCTTTGATGTCAAGCCAAGCTATAGCAAGTGGACAGTTCTTGCTGTATTTTGAATGTTCGAGAGCAGCTGAAAGAATCGAGTTGTGTTCAACGCATCCATCATGTCTGGAACCACCTTTCTGGCCGATATGTAAAAGATTATTGGTATTTATCCAGTAAGTCAAACGACTCGCAAGACATGAGGCGAACACTTTGTAGATCACAGAAAGTAAGGCAATTGGACGCCAGGATGAAACATCATCATACTTTCCATCTTTATTAGGCTTAGGAGTTAGAAGAGTTTTGAAGCTTTTCCAACTGTCTGGTATTATTTTATTTATAATGATTTTATTGAATAAAAAGGTCAGTAATTTACCCTCGGGGTCAAGGAGCAACAAATCGCGGTATTGAATGCCATCAATACCGGGACTTGTGTTGTCAGCTCTCTTGAGTTGAAACATTATCTCAAAATTTGAGAAAAGCTCCAGGTTAAGAGCTTGTTTGGAACGTTTACAAAATTTGAGCGGATTATTCCAATTTCCTTGAAAAGGTGATTTTATAAGGAAGTTTAGGACAATTTTCTGGAAAGTTGGTCTTATGCTGACATTTGTGTTGTTAAAGACTTTATCGACCGTCCATTTCATGTCAGTCATGAATTTTCTTACTAATATCCCTTTATTTATTTTTTGGGGTCGTGTTTTATTACCCAAATACGGCTTGTGTTTTGATTTTACGCGGTCAGGGAATTGCCTTATAATAATATCAATGATTTCATTGACTGTCAGGTGAGAAACATCGTGGAGAAGTTCGTCAATCTTGAGTTTACGTTGTTCCAAGTTCAGGCTGCTCTTTTTTTATTTTTGTGATTTTAGTCAAATCTGACATTAGAATTTTTTTCGATTCACTGATTATTGGGAGTAAAGAGCTGATGTTGGTACCTATCTCGCGCAAGTTTAAGTTAATCAAGGGTAAATCATTAGCATAATTTTTAATGAAAGCGCAGATGAGTAGTTTACTCACAAGACCAGATCCCCGAATGTCATTGGGAATATCACCCATGTTTATGACGCGCCCAGGTGTTTCCTTAATCTCGTTGATTTTATTTCGAAAAATTCTGCAGACTGATTGATAACTCTCTGTTCCACACAGAGTAGTAGGGTTGATGATGTAGTATTCATCAGTGTTATAGTCTATTATCAAAAGAATTTCTCGATGTTTAGGGGGGCGCAATTATGGCGAATATTACTTGTGCTTTAATGAGATCCTCATAATTTAAAAATTTGGTCAAATGTCGTGTGCAATCATCAAGAATAGCAGTGCACATTGTCTCATTTAGTAGCATAAAGTTCGAATTTAGTTTCAAATTACTAAAATATTTTGCAGTTATTTCCTCGTTGATTTTACAGTTTATTGAGTTTAAATTCAAACAGATCTCATTTGCTTGTTTAATTTTAACTGATTTTAGAAACTCACTGGTTCTTGTGTGGGAAACCTGTTTGCTAAAAATAAGACTTTCGATTAATATAATGAAAGCAGAAGCAAAGAGAAGTGAGTCGTCAGATGTGATGGAAGCGTGTTCGATGTTGTGTTCGCTAATGAAGATCACTTTTCTATTGGAGATGATGAATTTGTTGAGGTATTCAGTCATATTTTCTCCAATGGCAATTAGTCTTTCCGTTACTATTCTGTCATGGAAGTTGAAAATGTAACTGTTCCCTAACACAAGAGAGAAAATAAACAGACTCCAATTCGAGTCATTTGGGACAATACTGATGATGTGATCTATTCCAGTGAATTGTCTAAATGTCACATTTTCTCTAATGAATGTGAGGTTTTGGGCGACAATGTTCATTGTTAGTTCTGGAGATAGAACAGTCGTATTGGTTCTCGTTTTGAAGTATTCATCTAATAGGGATGAAATACACGAATTCTGTTTAAGGAGAAAAGCCTGGGTAGCACTGCTAGTTTTCCTGACCCCCATTCCGTTTGATGATTTCCATGAATTTCGGTAGGCCACCTCCTGAAACCTTTTGATCTTTCTGTTGACAGGAGAGTTGAAGTTGATGTACCTCCTTTCTGATGATGTCAATAAAATGGTCAGGAAAGCTTTGCCAAACTCCACTTATCATCATTGCGTAAGCACAGATGTAAGGCCCACAGTCGTAACTATTTTCTTGGTATAAGAAATTTTCATGTGGGTGGAAGGTCATGGCAGCTTTAAGATTGAAAAGCTGATTCAATGCCATTGTAACTTGAAGTGCATATGTTTTGTTGATAAACCTATGCCGATATTGAAGGATTGGATCAATAAAGTAAGATGTCAAGGAGTTCTTACAATATACAAACAAGATCCAGTGAGTTTTGTCAATATTTAAAGGGCATAAAATTATTTGCGCTTTGAAAACCTTTTCCGGGATTGGAAAAAGATCTTCACCAGGGTTAGTGCGCAAAATCTCAACGATGAAACAATTTATGGACGCAAATTCAAGGCTACTGATGTGATTTTCTAGGTAAAGATCAATATCATCATCAGTAAACCAAATCGTAGGATCACGAACTGCTTCATTTAGAGGGTTATTTATTTCGATGATTTTTATTGTGCTGTCTGCATCAGTCTCCTCAGAGATTAGAGCAGATTTTGAGACTGATGCAGGCACGCACCTTCATTTGTTTTTCGCCAGTGAATTTCTGGCTTTTTTAATAGATTTAGTGTTAAGATGGTTTTGTTGGGTCCCACTAGTAGTATGAATTATTGACTCGACCTCGTCAATGTCAACTTCAAGTCTGCGTTTCACTCTGGCATGTTCAGTAGAGCCAGTCTCTACAACGCTGATATCAACTATCGAACCAGACTGCGTTCCTGGATTTATTTCTACAGACTGAGTGGTGTTCACCAGAGTAATCAAATCAGATCTGTCTGCTATTTGCTTGCTATTGCTAACAGTTAAAGTAAGGAGGAGACTTTGTATTATAGAAAAGATATGCGTAGTCATGTTAGTAGTGCAAATCTTTCTACAATGCAGTGGAATCCTGTAAGAATATTTACTACCTAAAAGGAATTTCTTTTTGTCGCGAATTACGAAAAAGAGAAATCTCTTGGCTTTTGCAATCGTTTCGTCATCTGGCTCTGACTCGATTGCATTGATGTTGTTGCTCAAGTTCTGAAGAGCTTTAATTTGGGTAGCCTTTTGAGGGTATACTTTATCGATTTCGCTCAGAAAGGAATTTATGTGTGTTATCGTTTCAGGCGAGATTATGTTGTGTAGCCTGTCAATTTCGCTAGACAATTTCCACTGTCTGAGCCTTAAAAGTCTCTCTTTGCAACTCGAGCTATGATAAGATAAGGTAGGTATCATCTCAACTAAGCTCGGTGCCCATTTCTCAATTTCGTCGAGAGAGAGCGTGTTGTATGTTTCTATGTCCGAGATAGAATATAATGACAGACAATTACGAACATAGTTACAAACGTAATCACCATATGATCCGTTTGATGTGTGTTTGAGTTCACCTTTTAATTGCAGATAATTGAGGTGAAAAATTATATCGATAATCTTTTCCGAAGATTTTGGTTGCGAGAAAAGAGATCTTAATGTAGTATCTTTCAAACACATTTCGTGAAAATTAAGAAGGCCGATATTAAACATTATATCTGATTCACCCTCAGCCTGTGAGTGATCAGAATCTTTAGTCTCATTAAGTTTGATAAATTTACCCCCCACAAATGAGATCTGTTCAGGGAACCCATTTTCTAATTTTAGTTTATTAATTAGATTACTAAATTTATCAGTGTTGCCATCACTCTCACTAAAAAACAGCTCTGCTAGTTCTGGGAACGATTTAAAAAGATCACGCATTTGTGATCGAGAGAGTTCTGAAGAGGGCAATATTGCATTTTCTACATTAAGGTCAGAATCGCTGAGGAGGTCCAACATAACAAAATCACCATCGTGGTACTTGATATGTGATTTCATCAAATAATCCGGGAGAGCTCTTTGCTTTTTTAATAAATTTAGAGTGTTATTAATCTGTTCCCCCCGAACTTTGGCGTTTGATATTGTGGCCGTCTCAGAAAGTTTGGTTGATAAAACAAACAAGAACCTTTTGATGGCTGTTGAGGCGCCAGTAAATTTCAATCTATTATTGTACGAAGTTATGATATTGGAGTCTATAATTGATGTTTTAAGAATGGTCTCCTTAACTAATGGCTCCGTTTTATTATTAACACTGAAATTTATAGAAACGCAAATATTACCGTTCCTATAGAAAAATTTTAAAAATCCATCTATCTTTAAAGGGTTTTTAGATGGAGTTATTCTAATCAGTTCATTATTTAAGTTTTGAAATTTCTCGACACTTTCTTTTGTCTTTATTTTCTTAATAAGGTTTGGAAAAGAACGAAAAAGTTGAAGTTTTTCACTTTTGTTTAAAGTTCTAGAGAAGCACTGATAATTAAATTTTGTTTTCTCCAAATTTCTAGATTTGAAATAAGGTGAATTTTTTCTTTGTATATTAGAATTTTTATTTTTAAGTTTTCTTAAAGTTTTTGAATTTTTAAGATCAGTTTTATTCAAATTTACACTTGAAAATTTTTTTGTAGTGTTTAAGTTATCTAATTTAATGTTAGATAATTTATCATTTTCAAATTTTGGTAAATTATAATTTAATTTATTTAAATTATTTTTAATAGAAATTTTTAGATTAGATTGCCCATTATCAAGCGCCAAAAACACAGCTCGAGGAGAAGTTCTAGCCTCCGAATCACAATCCTGCATATCTGCAGATTTTTCAGAAAAATTTTGATCAATAAAGATCTTCTTTTCTTTAAAATTATTTTTATTAAAATAATCTTTGTATTTAATGCTTTCTTTAGCGCTTTTATCATTTAGATTAAAATGTTTATATTCTAAATCATTAGCATTAATACCTAAAGTTTCGGTATCGCTAGCTTTAGCAATTTCGGGTAAAATTTCTAGATTATCAGTGTTTGTTGTTTTTTGAAAATCCCTATTAGAATTATCATAATTAGGAATTATACTATGACTTCTAAATAACTGCTGAAAATCATTTATAAATTTAAGGAAACTATTATTAAGAATATGAACATCATTTTTATAATTAGCATTTAAAGAAGAATCTAAATTTTTACTGCCAGCAATGGTATCATTTAAATTAAATTTATTAACATTACAATTAATAAAATCATTAAGTAAAGTAAAAGTATAAACAAACTTACTTAAATCATTTCTTAATCCAAGAATAATAGATTGAAGATCCATAACCAAATAACCAAACTACTGTAAGTTGTAAGTAGTCACCTGACAATTTCCCAGGGGTCACATGAGACCTTCTGAAAATAATTTGTTTATGCTAATCAGTGGTTTCTTAGTATCATTTTGATTACTTACTACCATAAAATATATATAAAATCAGATATGTAGAAGTCAAAAATATAATAGTTAGTTACAAAAATGCAGTGACTTAGGAGCAACCCTATTAATTTTATTGTTTGGGTCACCACAACTTGGCAAATGTTATCAAGGAGTCACAGCACCAGAACCGCTGTTTTAAATTAATAAATTTAATAATGTTATCAGTGAAATTGGTTCTGTAGAAATAAAATGATGTATTGACGTGGAATACGAAAAAGAATTAGAGTTTTAATCAGTTGTTATTTCAAATTTGGCTTTTTCGTCCAAAATTGCTGGGATTGTTTGACTGAAATCTGATCATTTAAACAAAATTCAAAAATATAAATTCAAAATGGTGACTTCATTTGTATTCTCTTTACGAATTAATTTTTTTTGATTGAATTTTCTCTTATCGGTTTTCACTTCTTGATGATGTGATTTAATCTAATTCTTTGAATATTGTTAGTTCATTGGTATGTACTGCATAATTGGGTGGTTATTCTTTTGATTTTGTAGTTATTTCTTCTAAGGACTTCAAATCTTGAATTACACATCAGGATTTATTTATCCCTTTTATGTTTAAATAATTTTCTATTTCTTTCAATAACTTTTTATGGTTTCCTGTACTTTTCCTTGTATCTCAACAGATTTCATTTCATCGTAAATCTGTAAAGTTTTTCCAAGAAGACTCTGGTAAATTGTTTTTCAACCATTTTTCAACATTGAGTATCTCAGAGAAACGTCTAACTTATACGATAAATATTTAGATATTCTGGCACAATTTATAAACATTTAGTTGTTCTTCAAAATTACCCAATATTGTGATTTCCACATTTGAGTTACCGTTTTTATCGGAATTCCTAATGTTTAAAATATCCATAAATAATAATTTATATATAAAATACAAATGATAAAATATGTATTTTAAAAACACAGTGTTTTTTAACTTTAGATAAACAAAATCATTTAAAGAAGATTTTCTGATATATAAATACGCTCGGACGATAAATGAATAGTTGATAAAAATACTCTAACAGCCAATGCATTTAGATTTACAAGCAAAATTTATGTGAATAATTTGAATTTCTATTTCCTAAAAGAGTTTCATAAATAAGAAGGTCAGCATGGAAATAGTTTTTTAATTATTCTATAAATTTTAATTGGATACAATTGTTCTTAATTGTCGCATAGATGGGTACATCAAGTTTTGTATACAAAATCTAAATAAACAAGTATAAAATTGAATAAGAAACAAACAAGTATCAAACATGAGACAATATATTTAAACGAGAATTATAAGTATTTATATTTAAAGCTTCAGTGATAAGGGTCCAATCACTCTTGGAATTTGATAGGGATATTCTTATTGATGATAAACAATCGTCCGAAAAATGAAGAGGATCAACATTGTATCCAAAGTGTTCATGTAAGATCAAGAATCCTTCCTCGTTATAATGATATGCGTACATTACATCAAAACATTCACCAACAATATAATTTTTTGAACCAAAATCATCACACAAAATGGAATATTCTTTCTTGTTAAAATAATATTTTTCATATCTTACCACATTGTAACATAATTCATCACACAATATCGGATATCCTTTTTTATCGGGATATTCATCTTCAGTGTTGTAGAAGTCATCCTCTGTATTGTTATTAGCAGCATAATTCTCACATAAAATCAAGTACCCTTTATTGTTATAATAATAACCGTCTTTTATATTACAAAATACTTCAGCAACATAATTTTTGCACCCAAAGTCTTCACTCAAAATTAAGTACCCTTCCTTGTCATAATAATAGTTTCCAATAATAAAATCTCCACAACAAAGGTCATAGTTGGTTGACCTGGTTGCTACAGAATGAGGAGTGCTTTTAGATATGGATGCACAAATAATTAATTTATTGAAATTTGTCTTCATTTTATAATTTTTTATATTAATATATAATTTCAATCATTCACGTTTTAAAAAATTTCATTTTATTTGATTAATTTGACTTTTGATTGGTAGATTGATTTAGACATGCATTTAAATGATATTTTAAAAGTTGTTATTTAATATTTTATTTTTTATAAAAATCTTTTAAAAAATTATTTTTAATCTTTGAAAAGCAGGTTTATCTTTATAATATTAAATTACAGATTTCTTATCATAATCTTTAAAAAATGTAATTTGATCATTATAAAATATTCATGTAATGCTAGCAGAATATATTTATTGAAGTAAAAAAAATATAAGTATTTATAAAAAATGAATATATTCAAAAACGCGCAAGAAAAGTAGTGTACAATAAAGACTATGTCCATTGGATAGTTGGCTTTCAAAAATTTTATACCCCTCTTAACCCTAATTTTTAGGTTAAATTTTTTTATTTTTTAAAATTTAATTATTAATATTATATTTATTATTATTATTATTTATTTTAATTGTTTTTTCTTCAAATATCTAATTTTTAAAAAAGTTTAAGAATAAATTTTCAATGTAAAAATAAAAGAACATTTACTGATTATTTCTCGTCAAAATATCCTATTAATAAATTTTTGTAAAAAAGATTTACTAATTAATCATAGATAAAAAAACTTTCAATAAAAATTCATAGAAATATTTTTCTTTATTTAAAAAAATTTCAAACTTTGTAGAAATTTGTTGGGATATTAAATATTCGTCGATGGATAGATCTCTCGATCCGACTTCTCGTGTTCGATAAGACAAAATCCCAAAAAAGAAATCTTTATTCATAAATATTCACCACAAGATACAATTATTTGCTTTTCGTAAACACCGTAAGGCTATCATGTAATAAGTCACTACAATCTGATTAACTTCTTATCTGTTTACTAATTCAAGTCGTTTCTCAAACTCGTTAGATTTTTTTCTTCGAAAAACTGGCAACTTATTTTGTTATGAGTTCCTTTTATAATTTTGGGTTACCATTAATTTGGATTAGTGCTAGGGAAAATATTTTTTCCCGTTCGGACAATTTATTGCCCATTTCACTAATTCCGAGAAACCCATAGAGCTTACGTTCAGCTTGGCATCCATTGATTAATGGGTTCGTCGGCAAATAATTTAATTTATTTATTTATTTTTGGCTCCTGACCTTTCATTATACCTCATCTCAATCCAATAGTATTTGAATAGTTTTCAAATTCAAATTTATTACCGATTATCACTTTTCCCCGAAAAATAGTGATTTTTACTTTTTTCAAAATTTTCATTAACTTTAATTGATTTTGATAATTTTAAAACCTATTTTAAAACCTAAGCAAATCTCCCCTCTTTTATTAGAATTCGTCCACGAATTCCATTTCTCATATAATATTTATATAATAATAATAATAATAATAATTATAAAAATGAAGAAAAGGAGAGTGATGTCCAATAATGGATATTAAAAACCTTGTTTTAATATTCCGAATTAGACAAGTTTTGAATTAAATAAATTATTATATAAATTATGACTTTTGAAGAGATTGTAACTATTGTTATTATTATAAATATTAATATTATCATTGTATTATTATAATGTAAACACTTAATAAATAAAAAAATTAAGTATTGAAAATAAATAGTCATATTTTATATTTTGATATTACTATATTTTTACAAAAATATTTCAATTTATTCAAAATAATATTTAAAATAATATATAAATGTAATAAAAACTCAACTAATTATAAAACCTGAAATTTAAAAACTGATATAGTAAATTTATTATCAAAATTAATTTAAGAATTCAATCAATAAAAAACAAAAGTATAAAATTAATATTATTATATTTTATTAATTAAATATTTTAATAATTATATATTTTAATTTATTAATTATATATGTTACTTATAATTTTCGTTTTTTCATCTTACTTTCAGTATTTATATCGTCATTTGGCGGGGAACGTTTCATTACTTTTTTGCATTTATTAATATTATTTTTATTGAAACATTTATTAGTTTCTTCATCTATATCCGATGATGATGACATTGACATATCTGATTGCTCAGCCTCACTTTCATTATCACTGTCAATATCACTGACATTTTCATCTCCTTTCGAATCATTATATCCATCATTAAACAAATCTCTATCCTTTAATACCGGCTCCTGGTCAACATGGCCGGCTTCATATATTTTCTCCCTTTCATCATTAGACAAAATCTCCTCATCGCACGAAGAGTCACTCATATAATCAACTTCATCTCCTTGATGGTCATCAACATCGCTTTCACATTCATAATTATTTCCTTTGCCATATCTTGCGCGATTAAATACAGCAATTTTCTTTAGATTTCTAATGTCTTCTTTTTCAATTGTTTCTGAATCGGAAAATTCTTCATTAAGATTTATATATTAAAAATACTTTTTAAGATCAGTTAATTTTTTCCCTATAAATTTAAATTAATGTTTTTCATCTATGTTCAAAAAAAAGCTTTGTGTCTGTAAAAAATTTTTAGTATATTTTTATCAAATAAATTATTTATTTTATAAATAATCATTTTAAAATTATAATAAAATGTAAGTATAAATCTTATATGTATGTTACTTTAGTATTAAATAAATAATGAGTTATGCACTAACTACCGTTTAAAATATCAGTTTTAATATAGAAATTTTATTTTTTTATTATTAAAAATCAAAAAAAATTTATAAACGTTATCAATTATTTTGTTAATTATCATCTCTAGTTTGTAAATATATTTTAAATATATAAGTAACCATTTATAAAATAATCATTTTAAAATTATAAAAAATGGAATGAAATAAGATTTACCGTATATACTCGCGTATAGGCCAAGTAATTTAGGATTAATTTTTTTTCCAAATTGTCTAGAAATGTCTGTTTTTGTCAAATAAAACATTTTGCTATTTAATCTCTTCCGAAAAATAATTTTTGCCATATTAAATTTTATGGTTCTTAGTGAATTGCATAATTTGAAATAAATTATATATTACCCAAAATATAATTTTTAATAGGTCATCTATTTTGGACATTTTTTTAACCAAATTTTAGAGGTCGGCTTAGATTCGAGTATATACGGTACTATTCGATAAAATTATATGTATTTTTTACCTTTGATTAGTTTTCATTTATGATTTTATCTAGTTTCAAGAAGTTGAGATCAGATTTTTTCAACAAGTGGTACAATTTCCATTAAATCTACACGAGGGGTAACCAACAAAATATATTGAAAATATTGTTAAGGAAAACGACAATTATCGAAATTAAAGTGCACCTAATTCATGACTATTGATATCTTTGCTGTTGAAAAATCTGATTTTGAACCCAAATAGAAATCAAGGACCCAAACCAATTCATGTAAGTAAATTTTGACTTTGTTAATAAGATACGACGGGGCAATGAAAATCGTCATTGAATCAAATAAATGTAACATGTAAAGTCAAATTATATCTGCAAGTAAAAACAAAAAACTTCCAATAAAAATTATAACATTTCTATCGTAGAACATCTTTCCGAGAAAAGAAAATTGTAAAACTTTCTCACAATTTTTCTGTAAGAATCACTAACTGAAAAATGTATTTTTCGTATAAATTTAGAAAAAGGTATGGTTGATAATACCCTCGTTCTGGTGCATATATTTGTGAATAACTATAATATACAGACATCGCACAATCATTGAACATGTAACTCAGTTAAATAACTTCTCCGCACTCACATTCTGAGATTGTGAAATAAACGTAATTTATTAAACAGTACTTTCTACTCAGCTCTACGAGGAGATGCCCCAATGTCAGTGAGAGCGACATGCGCTCATTTTAACATCGAATCACAACTATCAACCACATTTATAATGTTCATAATTTATGTAAACGCAACTATTGTATTGTGCTCACACTAAATAATGATTTGCATGAGCTTTATCACACATTCTATTTTGAAAGGGATTTTGAGTAAACATTTTTTGTCTTTGGACTAAATTCAAAATTAAATCTGAAATATGTCTAATAACGTAAAAGATTTGATTAAATTTGTAAATCTTTCCAATAATATTTTTACTACTGAATTATTAATCAGTAGATGTTCGAATAATTTTGAAAAATTAAATATTTCTAGAAAAATATTTGTTTACCAAATTTAAAATGTATTGGATGAAAATATTTCTAAAATTTAAAATAATATTTTTACAAAAATATTTGTTATTGTAGCAAATTTGTTGGAAGTTCTTGACCAAGTAGAATATTTTTTGCAAATATTTAATACAAAATTGTAAGTAAAATAAATTTAATGATATTTTCTTAAAGGGGTGTCGAAACTTTAAAATCTTATAAAAAGACAAGACTCGTTTGTCTCAGAAATGGTTTTTACCAATTTTAAATTAAAGTCAGTGGAATAGAAAATTTTATATGACACGGGGAAAGTTAATTCAAAGAATCTGAGGCGCAAGAATAAAATGATAATAAAGATTGAAAAATAGAATTAAGCTACATACAGAATAAATTGTGGCGGGGTGGGCTCAGGTTCCCTTTTCCAGTATCCAATATGCAAATGTAAACTGTTCAAAAGTAAAATAGTTACGTAAGGGATGTCATAAAGCAACCAAATTGCATTTAATAAACATTTTGTTGACATTACATGAGATAAAACCAAATGTCCTAAATTAAGCTGAATTTTAATTAAATTTTAAAATATTATTTTCTTCCTCCTCCTCACTCCTTCGATCCGAATATTCGTATGTTCTCTATATATTTTATCGGATGTGAGTCAAACTGATTCATTAAATAGTTTTTTTTGAGTTGATCGATCAACCCCAGAGGTTCCTAACCCTTACTCCTTTACAAGAAATAAAAATTATAACGCCTTCTCCTTCATATTAGTTATTCTGAATTATAAAATATTGTAAACATTATTTATATTTATACTATTCTTTTACTAAGAGTCTAAAAGTTTAGAGTTGGCTAAATAAATAAAATGTTTATTTATGAAAACAGTAAAGTTGAAAGGTTTTATTATAAATTGTTTTCCTTGTGTTAGCACATCCGATTCTCTCTAAACTCGCAAGCATTCCATTTGAAAGGATCCATTGCCTATTGTGTGTGGTTCCATCTCGTAGAAAAATTTGTGGTACCATTATTTTCATTGTCGAAATCCTGAATGTATGTATCTCGATAATCAGTGCTTTTTGATAAAGATAAGGAAGTAACATTAAAATGTTTGAATGCTGAACTTGATACTGTATATGATCCATTACATTGAGTTTCAGATTGAAAAGTAACAAGTAAAAAATTACCCATTATTTTATATCCGAATATTTGTTTCTTATAGAATGATGATACAACTTGACCAATTGCAAATGAAACAATTTCCTTGGTTTTCAATGTATTGTTGGCGAATAGGGTTGATTTTTATTTATTTTTTCTAGGGTTTTTGTGCATCTACCACTTAAACGCCATCAAGATTATAATATTCTATCCCTCCTATGTACCCATAGCGATTGCCATGTTGGTACTGTACATAGAGGTTGAAAATTCATGAGCAGGTGAGCTCCATTTCTAGAACTACTCCTCGTGATATTTTCACTTTCGGGGTTCTTGACTGCCGATGGAAGGTCTTACGTCTTTCTCTTTCTTTATCCTTGTTCTTACTCTTCTATTCCTACAATTTACATACTTATTTGTCATGTTCCCATTATTTATAAAGGTATCCTTCAAAATTTTGAGCAGCGTTCCTCCCTTATTCTTTGGTAAATTTCCTATTTCATTTGTTTACTCACTGTGTTGACTACATTGGTCCTAGTTTACCTTTTATCTCTACCTATATTAAAAATTTGATTAACAGTTCCTTAACTCCGGGTATATTTCCATGATTTTAAGTAGTTACAATCCTCTGCGGTCACTTTAAAAAACACTACTTCCTTCTGCCACATTACATCATTCAACTATTTGAAAATGCTTTCACTTTATGTTCCTACACTATCTCATCCTTTTCTACTTGATTTTCCGATTAATTTTCCGACAATATTTTAAATTTTCCATACAAATCTTTATTTCTCTTAACTAAAGTCGCACTTCCCATGATTTTAAGTGCTCACTCCGGCCGACGTTTCCATCAGACGCTGTGAATTTTTTTAACGGTGCCCTACGGGGAGGGTCCTGTGCCATTTTGCCAGGCTTCGTCGCGGACAGACCGAGATTTCAGACAGGCTCAACCCGCGATCGCAACTAGGGAACTTAATCCACCAGCCGGATTCGCCGATATGCCTATCTGAGAACTATTTCGATACATATATATATATATAGATAAGATTTTAGGGGGACAAAACTTTAACTTCAAAATATATATTTATACAGGAAAACAATACTTACAATCCACAGTCATGCAACCAAATTGGAAAAATTGGCATAATTGGCATAAATTGGCATAAAAATTTTGTCTAAAAATGACTCACTGTTAGTCTAAGAATGTCTAAAAATTTCTACAAATTTTCTGCCTGACTAAAATTGTCTAAGAAAGTCTAGTAGTCTAAAAATTGTGAAAATGACTGCTGTATATATAGTGTTTTTGTGTCTGTGTGCGACCAATAGGCGATTTTTCGCATTTTTTAGGGTTTTTTAATTATTTTATTAATGTCAAATTATTTTTATAATTTTTTATATATTTTTCCTTATTTTTTGATATCTTAATTTTTATGTTATTGGGTTTTATTTTTATCATTATTTTCTTATGATATTCTCTTTTACCCTTAATATTTTATTTCTTGGTCGCCGCTTCTGCCTGTGTTTTTTCTAAACCTTATTTTGCAAGGTTTTGGCAGTTTATTTTATTTTTCGTATGTTTCTTTCTGCAGCTGTAGGCTTTTTTAAGAATTTTAATTAATTATTTGTTTTATTTAATTTTGTTATATTTGTATTTTGTTTTAATTAATGTTTTATTTTATTTTTGATCTCTTCTTGCGGTGTGTGCTTATGTTACAGCAGCCATATTGACAATTTCCAAACGACATTAATTATTTTGTTTTAGTTTATACAATTTTCACCTTTTTGTTTAAATTGGTTTTGTAATTTTGTTTTAATTTTAGCTCTGAGCTCAACAGTATAAATACGGTGTTTAAAATTATTACCAATTTGATGACCTGCTAATACTGAAAAATCTATTTGAACTCGCTTTACTAATAATTTAGCATCAACTAATTGACAAATAGGTTTCCCCGTTTGAGAAGTTAATGAGAATGATGAATCAGATCTTTTTAAACGCATGTGAAAATTACCATCAGGAAGTAAATATTTTGGTTAGTCCATGAAATCAAGTTGTAATGATGAAAGTATGGTGTATAATCCAGAGTTTAAATTCAAATTTTTCTAATATTATCACTTCCATTTTCAAAAGTAGCAAGACATATATTTTTATTATCAATATTATAATTCAAAATAGTTTCAATAAAAGCCTTGTAAATATTTTGGTAAATACTTGTGAATTACACAACATCATCAGAATTATAATTCAAAATAGTTTCAATTATCTATAATAAATATATAAATATATGTGAATATATGTATTTTTATCACATCAATCTTTGATATTGTTAAAATCAAGTATTGCATATTTTTAATTATTTGGAGCCAAAGTGATTTTATTGGCATTTGCCTTATTGGTAAAGTCATGCCACTTTTGGAAGATCATATAGACAAAAAATGCATTAGAGAGGATTGGTTAAATAAATAATAAGTCACGACGACAACCAATTCATTTGGAACCAAAGATTGAGAAAGCTATACAGAATCTGTTTAAAAATGTCATTAATAAGAAATGTAATTCATCATGGAATACACTGCTGGTTTGTGTTTGGAAGAAAGAAAAACAAGACATCAGATTATTTCTAAATTTTAGACAGTTAAATCTGGTTACTGTGTTACTAAATTCAGTTACCCAATGCCAAAAATATCGGAGATATTAGATAGATTGGATGGAGCCAAGCATTTTACTTCAATATACCTGGGAAAGCTTATTATCAGCAGAGCTGTAAGAAGAGTCGAAAGAAAAGACAGCATTTTCAACCACAACAGGCCAATATTGTTTCTAAAGGATGCCCTTTGGAATGGCTGAAGGGTCAGAGTAGTGTGTTTAGTGAGAAAACCAGCCTACCAACTTTTCACACGGTCAAGTTGAAAAAAAAAACTTTTTCTAATTTACCATCACGGCATTTTTCAATTTAGCTACATTATAAAATAGGTAGATATGTCCCATCTGGCACAACTCTTGGAACCCCCCCCCCTTTAACAAAAAAACAACAAAAATATATATATAATATAATATAAACACAAAAATTACAAAAATAATGAATAAGAACCAGAACGTATATAGGTATACATTTGTTGGGGTTAACAAAATGCACAAAAGTAAAAATGGAAAATTAATAAAAACATTGATATTCGAAATAATAATTAAAAGGGCAAAATCAATTAAAATTTTAAAATAAATATTTATCGGGGGAAACGGGTATGGCGGAGGCCAAATGACGAGACGAATTCAAATATAATAAAATTAAATTGATTGGGGGGTCCTCAGAAGGAAATATTTAATAAGAATAGAAATTAATTAAATATTAATTGGCTAATGGGAAACCCGAGCTAATGGGAAGTCCGAGCCAACAGAAAACCTGAATAATGTAAGAAACCCGGAACGTCAACAAAATTTCTAATTACGGAAAGCAAAATTGGTTGACGAAGAAAACCCGGTATAAAAGAGAAACATGCCACTAAAATAATTATTGTAAACAAATGGAAACCCCGAGAACCCAGAAATAACTAATTTGGTTTTGGACTGAGATGTCAAGAATGCCAAAACCAATTTATTTTGCGGGTGACCTGATTTGCGAGATGAGTATAAAAAGAAAAGGTAGATCAACAAAATTGAAGTTGGTCGAAGAGAATATTTCAGAGAGCGGAATAAAGAAGGTAATAAACTTAAAGATAAATCAACCAGTCAAACTAATTGCGTACCAGACAGGGACATCTAATTTTTGAAGACGTATTCCTACGCATTGAATTTTGTGAAATCGAGCAGAGTAATTGTGTAGAGTATTGTGAATTGAATGTTTTTGTGAAAGTTGTGAATAAAGCTGTGATATATAAATTGGAAATAAATCTTATTGTGTTGGGTAAATTAAATCGATTAAAGAAGGACACCAAGGAGTCAGACCTGAGCACCGACTTTCTTTATAAAAACCCAACATATTTGGTGAGCCCGACATGATCAAAGTCGGTCAAGAGATTGATAGTAAAACGAATATTATTCAAATAATATTATCTAGGGAGTAAAAGTCGTTGAAAATTTTGTGATGTTGTGAAACTATTGGAAATTTGAAATATAGTGAATCGGTGAAGTGAAAAAATATATATATATATATATATATATTATTACGAAAATTTATTAGTAAAGTGAAAGTTCAAGATTAAAACGAAAGGTAAATTTTATAATTGTAATAGTTTAAAATTTAGACGACTGAAACCTGTGTTGACCAGATCATTTTGCAATTTGAGAAGCAAAAGAAAAGTTGAAATCATAATGAGTACTTCAAGACAATTCATCAATACCAATAATAATGACGAAACACCCTTGTCTACTGTTATAGCGGGAAATAGCAAAGAAGTTAATGATTTTGCAAGTTGCCAAAAACTACCAGTCACTCAATCCGGAGGAGATCCTGTGGAATTTGTCGACTTTACGGCGGATTATTATATGTCCGCAAATTAAAAAGGCTTTATGTTATGTTGATTTTAATAACTTTGATGAGTTAATTAATAAAGCAATGAAAATTGTACTGAATTTGAAAAGCGCACAGACCAAGTCAGAATCGTTTGCAATCATCACTGAAACCAGAGAGAGATCAATAAGTCCATTTTGAAATAATCGCCTCCAACAAGCAAGTAGCCCATCACCAAAGTTTAGGCCAAAGTTTGAATCATATATGACGATAGATATTCGGAAAGACGGAAAATAAAGTCCAATTCAATGTAGTTATTGCCAGAGTCTGGGGCACTATGTTAATCATGGCTAGTTCAAGAATAATGTGCAACGAAGCCCAAAACAATGGCGATCAGATTGGGTGAAGAGTAATGGTCAGAAAAGTTTTAATAAAATAAACACAAATGAATAGCGAATTAATGTTAACTCTCAATGCTATAATTGTGGAAGAAAAGGGCATATCTCACGAAATTGTTTTGCCACATCAAGATCTCCATCAACATCACCTTCACCCCAGAGAGATAAATTAAATCTTCAAGGTCAAATTCGGTGTCACTCATGCAGAGGTTATGGACATATGGCCAGATCATGCCCAAAGAATGTAAATAAATTTCAGGCGCCAATATTAAAGAAATCAATTAGATTTCACAGTGACAAATCGCAGACAGACAATGTAGCTTTTTGTGCAACCAGATAATTTCAATGAAAGAATGGAAAGAGAAGTGAGAGAAATGGGTCGACGTGATGTCAAAGTTCGAATCAGATGATGAATATGATACTCACATGATGTATGATTCGCAAGAAGAATTGACTGAGAATATGTTGAAGATGAGAAACATAAAAGATGATTTGCAAAGTGAAAAGGCGACAATGATTCTTTCCAAAATTTGAAAATTAATGGAAAATAATGAAATAGATTCGACGAAAATATTGAAGTCATTAATAGAATTGAGTCAATTGTCTTTGAGTATGAGGAAGTTAAAGAGTGTAATTAGTTTGTGAGCAAAGTACTATAATATGAACTCAAAGCATAAAGATGAGGTCAAAGAATTAATGAATATATTTGGAGAATCGTTCAGAGAACATAAATGGTTAGATTTATTTTTGTTGATGTGATTGATGAAATTAATGAAAGTGTGATCTGTTGTCGTTGTAAAGTAAATGATTGTGTTAAAGATTTGAAAAAACGATTAAAGGAGAAACATGAAGGATGGATAGTGGAGTTAAAATTTAATGATAGGTATTTAGAAAATGATGAATTTTTGATAGATTGTGGTATTATACCGAGAAGTAAAAATGAGTTACAAATAGCAGGTATGATTAGTGATAAGATGCTGAGTGAAATTGGTGAAAATGAAATGGTAAAAAGGAGTTCGAGAGAAATTTTAAATGAGTAAACCCTTTCGCAGCGGCTTTCCTTTGTAGGTTTTTAAAAATTTTTTTATATATATATTATGTTAAGTACAGTCTGAAATTTAATAATTAAATTTTATTTTTAAAACAAATATCAGGAGAGGGCCAGGTGGGGTGGGACAAATATGTCCCATTCGTCCTTTATGATGGGTCATATATGTTCCATCAGCATTTTGAAACAAAAAGTATCTAAATAAAAAATCAAATATCAGAATAAAAAACAAAACAAATTCATTTATTTTTATCAAATATAAATAAAGTAAAGGAACATTCAATGTAATAAAAATATATTATTACATATTTATAAAAAATTAAATATATTATAAATGATATGCACAAAATAGTCTTTACATAAAGAAATTTAACATTCTTTGCAAATAGTTTTTGTCCTCTTTTCCTTTTATGCTGCTGCACATTTTGTAGACCGTCTCCGTTTCTCACCTTCTATTCGAAAATGAAGACTTACATTTCCAAAATATTTTCTTTTTTTAGATAAACGGCCATTTCTGTCGGAACGCCGAATAGCTGCAGTTTCCGCTTCTTCTTGAATAAGACTTTCAGCCAATGAAACTAGGAATCCAAGAAAAGGTTATTTTTTCCGATTGAGTCCAAGCATTTACGACTGACATCATTAGAAGTCGATAGAAAATCTTTTTCCACCACTTCTTTGATTTTCTATCAAGTTCATAAAGAGTTGACATTTGGTCTGCCCTATCTACATCACCCATCATATCTATATAATCTTTAATCATCTGTGTGCAGGAAACTTCAGATTTCTGCCCATCGTTTAGTGTTTTCATTACCTTTGTAGTAGATGCAGTATGACAGTTACTCAAAAGTAAAACTTCTTTTGTATCTTGCCACTTTGTAAAAATAAGTCCTGAACTATTAACTTTGAATATACATTCTCCTCTTTTCAGTTTCTCCGATAATTCTGGCATATTTTTTCTATTAGAATTACATGTTCCCAATCAGCAAAAGTAAGTGTTTCTAACAAAGTTACACTTGTGAAAAATCGATCACAACACACTGTTACATCTTCTTCACGAATTGTTCTCACTAAATTATTAACAACACGTTCTCCCAAAGTGCTTTCAACTACATTTACTTCTCTTCCAATATAAATATTGAACTCATATGTATACCCAGTCAAAGAATCACATCTTAGCCACATCTTAATACCTCTCTTTGTGGGCTTTATTGGCATATATTGCTTCAATGACGACCGAGCTTTGAATTTGGTCATTGACTCATCTATACTTTGATATACGCTATCTTGGCGATTATTTTGGAAAGACGTTTTTAGGCATTCCACGACGTCATCTATATAATAAGTTTTAGAAGCATCAGCTGGTTTCTCAGGACTGGCAAAATAGATTTTAGATGATAATACTTTGAATCGGTCTCGAGATATTGCTTTCTTTATCATCAAATTCCCCAACGAATAATTTGTTTACCAGTAATTCTTCAAACTTGGTAGGTGATTGTAAGACATTACAAATATGAGCCCCAACATAATCTTCATTTCACCAACATCAGTTTTTGATATATTACCAACTCTGGGTTTTTTTGTTTATAATCTCCAAACGCTCATTTGTGCATTTTACAATGTAGTTATCAAACCTTTTGGAAAAAACTTGTAAAACAATTCAGAGTAGCTATAGTTACGTGATAAAATGGTGTTATATTGACGAAAGCTTGGCAATGTTTTTTTTGGTTGCAAAGAATTGTCTGGGTTGAACCAAATATGTGGCGGATGAATCAAATTCAATTTGTATTCGTTTTCAACTTCGTTTGTAGATATATCAATTTCATTTGTTGTGGTAAAATCGCCATCTTCATCAAAATCACTTTCTGCAGAATCTGAAGTTACACTGCCATCTTTGCAATCGTCCACCGGATTAAAATCAGGATCAATTTCGCTGTCAAAGCTTTCCAAAAGATCATTACTGGCTGAGCTATCTGAGAAGTCGAACAAATTTTCTTCAATTTCTTTTGCATTCATTTTTTATACTATATATATAAAAAACCAAATTAAAAATTAAAAAACTTTACAAGACTATTGAGAGAAATATGTCCCGCCAAAAAAGACTTGTGGGGCAAATATGACCCACGACCTAAAACTTTTAAAAATCTGTAAAATATAAATAAATATAGTACTTACCTTATATAAAATACTCTCAATAATTACGTTTTTCACTAATTGTATTATAAAACACCTTTATCTTTAAAAATTTAATATTTATTTTGCTAAAACAAGCATTTATCATAAATTACAACTGCAGTTCACAATTTCAAATGCAAGACTAAACATGAATAACTTTAATTATTTTAATTACCGTTTAAACTTTATATACCGTTAGATAAGATTACAGAAGACGATTTGGGATACATATATCCCATATTATATGGAAACTTTTAAATTCAGGTGTTTTTAATATTCTGCTGGGACATATGTGTCCCAGCAGCTGCGAAAGGGTTAAAGGATAGTTTATATATTGGAGATGAAAATGAAATAAATAATAAATTAGAACTAATTGAGGAATCGGAATTGGAAACAGAAAGTAAATTGGAGATTGTAGAGGTGATACGACCATTTTTGTTTGGAAAAACTAGATATGCTGAAAAGTTGAAAGAATTAATGAAATTGGGCAGAGAGTTGAGGGAGGCTAGAATTGAATTAAAACAATTTGTAGTAGCAGTTGATTACGAAGGTTACGGCAAAACTGAGTATACAGAAGAGCATTGGTGCTCAAAAGTCAAAAGACTAAGGAAGAGAGCTGCTAAAAGTATGGGAAAAGATGGAATTATTATATTGACACATAAATGTGAGGAACTTAATGATGATGAATATTTATATGATTGTGGATTTGTACCCCAGGCACTAGATGAAGATGGAAATTTAAGAATGGACGGAAACGTAGGATACATAGTAAATCGTTTAATAGCGGGAAAAGGGTTAAGATTTGAATGGAATAATAACTCAAGTAAGTCAGATACCGAAGAAGAAGAAGGAGAAATAAAAGAAAATAAAGGAAACACGGAAAAAGAAGACGAAATAATTGAAAATATAGAAATTAATGAAAATGAAAATGAGGATGTTCAAAATGAGTGCGGTACTAAAGATGAGTTTATAGAATTAGAAAGGCAAAAGAAGCTTAGGGTATCGGAAAATAAGGTAAACGACAAAGAGAAGAATGTTAGAACTTAGGTCTCGTTAAAGTAGTGTATCCGATGTTTGAAATAGAAATAGAAGTGGACGATGAACTAAAATGGATAGTTAAAGAAATGAAAAATTGACTTCCTGACGTTGTTCAGAAGTTTGGCCATGTAGATACATTTTGTGAGAGAACAATAATTGAAGACTTAACCAAAGATGGAATTAATGAGGAAGAAGTAGCGCTAACAATTTTAACCTATGCTATTTTAGAAATTTGGACTCATGCATTTGTAAAGTCGGATGACTTGGATAATCTGATACATATTGCTGCTCGATTAATAACCGAATTTTTGAAGAGTTTGGTGATGGAAAAAAGTGGTTGGAAAACGGTGTACCCACCGCCTTCAATGCAAGAAAATGGTAATTTGGAGTTAAATTCACCACCAAGACAGTTAAATGAAATAGTTAGACCAGAATGGAGGAAAACAATGGTTTTTCCTTGGTCCATGTTTATGATGATCATATTTTTTGCAATAATTACACATTCAGCGTCTTTCGTTGCATACGACTGCTCAAAAACAGAGATGGGAAAGATTTATTCAGTGGTGGATATGTCAGAAGGCCCAGATGCATACCCGAGTAAACTAAAAATCGAAAATGATGTAAAGTATTATGTGCACCCAAAGTCGGATTTACGGAGAGCTCCAGTGAGAGAATGTATTGTCAAACATACAACGTTTGTGTTCTATTGTGGCAAGTGGAGTCATACGTCATTCATAAAAATGTATGCTATACCCAGACCAGTTGAGATTCTACCAGAAAATTATCTATCTGCTTTTTAAACGGAGGAGTTAAAAATAATCTCAAAAATTCGATTAAGAGCTAAAGTGAGCCATAGAATACGAGAAACAGTAGTTGTGATAGGTTTACTGAAAGCAAATGGAGATTGTGAATGAGAACCATACAAAATGAATGGTAAAATTGTGCAAATCACAGTTGTATTGGAAAAATATTTAACTGAGTTGAGAGAGTTCGAAGGAGCCTTTGATGATGATACAGGCAAATTATAAACATACCCATTTTGTAATATGAGACAGACAAATTGTCAAACTGGAGAATCAATCTTTGTCTATAATGTTGAAATAAATAAATGCAATTTAGCACATCTAAAAACCATGAATTTTAAACAGTTAATTGAAGAACAGTTTAGAGAAAGGCCTGATAGTTTTAATGCAAACTATAAATTTAATAATACAATTAAACAACCCCAGTGTCGACGAGACAACCTAGTACAGTTCTAATGTTAACCTTACCAGCAGATGGTACGCGATTCATAAAAAAGGATATTATGCAACAAATTACAAAGGTGTTTATGTGTCAAGGAATATTGTTGAAGAAGCAAAGGTTAAACTTCATAGAGACGATATAAAATTAACTCATTACTTTAATAACAAAATTGATTATTTGTTTAATTTTAGTCAAAACATCATGGAAAATGTATATCAAGAAATGATATTAAATGACTGCAAGTTAAACAAAGAAATTCTCCGAAATCGTTTAGCAATGGCGGTTACAAATCCAAATTTAGTAGCACCCATGTTAGTATCAGAAAGTGGAGTGTTTGCGAGAATATTTGGGTAAGCATTATATAGTTACAAATGCAAGGAAGTCACTGTGAAAATTACTAAATATGAAAAATGTACAAATGAATTACCCGTGAGTGTCCGAGGGAAAGTGGGATTTATGGAACCAATAACGTGACTATTGCTGGATGAACAAAGTAAACCAAAGATTTTACAATAAATTCGATTACCAGGTCCGTTGTATCGCTTAACTTCAGATTCATGGATAGCATTACCAGACTATCGTGGAGTCAAAACGCCAGACAAATTGGAACTAACGAATTTAGAGTATCTGATCAAGTTTACATCGTTGAATAAAATGGCACAAATGGGTCTTTATGCGAGTGAAGATATTGAAGAAGTTTAAAGAAATTTATTATTTCCATCTAAGAAGGAACGAGTTATCTCGGAAATGATTGACACGATATTACCGAATGGAGAAGGAAAAGTTAATTACGAATATTTGTTAACACCTGATCATTTCAAACGAGCCACCTATAAAACTGATGGGGTATTACGAAAAAAGCAAAGTAAAATCAATAAAACACCAAAATGATAAAAGTGCAACATTAATTAAAAGATTTACAAAAATTCAAAAGTAGTATTGATCGGGGGAAATTAGTATGGTTGAACGCCAAATTGAGAGACGAGTCCAGAAATAATAATAAAAATTTAATAAGGGGTCCCTAGAAAATAATATAAAACAAAAAATGGAATTAATTAAAAAAATTAATTTCTAATGGGAAGCCCGAGTCAGTTGGAAGCCCGAGGCAATGGGAAACCCGAGAGATGAGGAAAACCTGGCGAGCAAAGATATTTTCGGAGAGGGAAAGTGAAAAGTACAACAGAACCAGAGTCGAGGTTTTTGTTGGAACCAATGCCTAAATTGAGTGGAATTCATACTCTTACTCGGTGGTACACCCCGACGTTTGTGCCAACAGCAACGGTATATCCAGGCGAGAAACTGAAAGAAATGAAATAAGTCGATAATTTCGCAGTGGAATTAGAAAAGATAAAGATGGAAAAGTAATTAAACAAAAGTTTACGAAAAAACCAGCTCCATTAAGTTACATCAATAAAGTTTTTTTTATCAATATTTGGACAAAACAATTATGGAACCGAGAATCAATTGAATCAGTTCTTAACCGGATTAATGTGTATTGGGAACCTCGGAAATCCAAACAAGTAAAATCGATTTTTCAACACTATGCTATAGATACATTAAATAACCCGAAGCCATTTATAAAGTATGTTGATTTAAAATTATTTCAGACATATACTGCCCTAATTAATTATATTGAAAAATCCATATTTGAAAACGGAACGGATTGCTACAATCAGTGGGTCAAGATTCATTCCGATCAACAAACGATACGAGTAATAAATGAAACAAATCGAGTGACTTTCGATTATTTCAATCAATCCATAAAAGTTACCAGATATGCTAATCTAAATCAAAGAGCTGTTATATATTACTTAGGGAAAATTCAATCGGTACTAGAAGGCTAGAATAAATCTCAAATATTAACTTTTCGACGGTATTCATCGACATTAATCTCAAAACTAGTGTTTGTAAAAATCAAATATTATCGACGTTATCTATTTTTGACTTCTGGAAACTAATATTTGTGGAAGACAAACTTGTTCAAATTCCGCATCACGGTATTGAAAATAAATATCTACCCGAATCAAACCAAGTTATTCGAACCCCACAATCAGCCAATGAAACCAACTTTTCGTATACCAATGTGTCTGCTCCAAACAATAAAACTATATCATTAACACTAAAGGATAATGAATTTGCTTGCATAACACTATTTGTGACGATCATTATTATAACAATATGTGTCGCGATTCTCATTGCCATTGTTCTATATGAATTCCGATTATTGTCTAAATCTTCTGTGAATCAATCCATGACTTCAATACCTTGGATTGGATATGAAGAAACATTTTTGTAGTAAGACATAATTTTGCATGCAATTTGATAAAGTAGTAATAGTGTAATAGTATTTAAATCAATTATTTTAAGAATAATATTAGAATTTTGTGTGAATCTGCACTTTTTCGTTAGATCAAGAAAAATCAATTTGAATGGCTGATGCGGGATTAGGGATAAGGAAAAATAAAATGCAAATATTTTTTTAAAAGTATATAAGATAGGGGTGTATATGAGTATATATATGTAAATCAGAAATAAACAGATTCGAGGACGAATCTAAATTAAAGGGGGAGATATGTTAGGGTTAACAAAATCCACAAAAGTAAAAATGGAAAATCAATAAAAACATTGATATTCGAAATAATAATTAAAAAGGCAAAATCAATTAAAATTTTAAAATAAATATTTATCGGGGAAACGGGTATTGGCGAATGCCAAATGACGAATCTCCTGAGCCATGCTCAACTTCTCGTTGCACCGTAGAAGAAGCAATTGGCTGTGATGAATGGCAAGCGAGTGTCGGCAAACCAGTTTCCATCTCGCATGTTGACCTTCTTCTTGCAAGGCTTAATGTTACATTTCCAAAAAATGCGTGTGCCAAAGTAGAGCTTGATTTCGTGGCTATTCGGACATATTCCATTGGCTGACAAGATACCCTTCTCTTGAAGAAACGCAACGGCCTCCTCCTCAGTGATCAGCGAGTTAAAGATATTCATTCTAATCAAAAAAGTTGTATGATCATTTTCAAATAACCTAAAATACTAACGATTTTGAGCATACTTTTATTAGAGGGAGTAATTTTCATTGAATATTAAAGTTAAGAAGAATTTATAAAAATCAATAACTAAAATCCAAAAATATTTCAAATTTATTGACACTATGGGCTAAAACGAAAACATTTACTGGGGGTCCCGAAAAAGAACAAGTACCCTTTACTAATAAGGCAAATAATTAAAGAGCAATTAAAATTTATGAAATATTTATTGCAGATAAATATTTATTTAAATGTTATCAACCAATCATATTTTATCTAAATAAAACTTTATTTCGAGAAATATACAATTTTAAAATAAAATAATTAAATAAAAAAAATCATCAATAATATCAATATAATGAATAATAAAAATAATTCAATTAATTCTAATATTAATTCAATAAAAAGCGAATTTTCAAAAGATTATTCAAAACAAATGTTTGTGAAATTTAGGAAACGAGTTGATGAAAAATTGGACATTTTACAATTCATGGAAGATTCTACATCTAATTTCAGGTTCAGTAAAACACCAATGTTTATGCAACAAATCGTCAATCGGAAACCGACAAATATTCACAACAAACCGGAATTCGGGTTAGGAAGTTCATATATGAAAGAGAAACATTGTAAAGAAATCGGAAACAAAACCCCAGCAGGACATTTATTGACAATTGATAAAGGCCCAACTCAAAGGAAATTCAAAACCTTTCCCCAGCAAATGAACACAACTTGTAAATATTTACTATTTGTCCGCAAATCCGAATCATTATTTGAAGCGCAACCAATTGAAAATTGGTATAAAATGAATAAATTCACGAAATTAGATTTTGAGAGCATTGAAGAAATCGAGCGTGAACAAATGAAAATCGAGGAAACGGCAAACAATTTATCGGCACGATTTCTCAATAAGTACGACACGGAAGGAAAGGAAAACAAAACTGAAACTGGGAATAAAAATGAAGAATTTTCCGATTCAGAAACAATTGAAAAAGAAGACATTAGAAATCTAAAGAAAATTGCTGTATTTAATCGCGCAAGATATGGCAAAGGAAATAATTATGAATGTGAAAGCGATGTTGATGACCATCAAGGAGATGAAGTTGATTATATGAGTGACTCTTCGTGCGATGAGGAGATTTTGTCTAATGATGAAAGGGAGAAAATATATGAAGCCGGCCATGTTGACCAGGAGCCGGTATTAAAGGATAGAAATTTGTTTAATGATGGATATAATGATTCGAAAGGAGATGAAAATGTCAGTGATATTGACAGTGACAATGAAAGTGAGGCTGAGCAATCAGATATGTCAATGTCATCATCATCGGATATAGATGAAGAAACTAATAAATGTTTCAATAAAAATAATATTAATAAATGCAAAAAAGTAGTGAAACGTTCCCCGCCAAATGACGATATAAATACTGAAAGTAAGATGAAAAAACGAAAATTATAAGTAACATATATAATTAATAAATTAAAAAATTAAAATATTTAATTAATAAAATATAATAATATTAATTTTATACTTTTGTTTTTATTGATTGAATTCTTAAATTAATTTTGATAATAAATTTACTATATCAGTTTTTAAATTTCAGGTTTTATAATTAGTTGAGTTTTTATTACATTTATATATTATTTTAAATATTATTTTGAATAAATTGAAATATTTTTGTAAAAATATAGTAATATCAAAATATAAAATATGACTATTTATTTTCAATACTTAATTTTTTTATTTATTAAGTGTTTACATTATAATAATACAATGATAATATTAATATTTATAATAATAACAATAGTTACAATCTCTTCAAAAGTCATAATTTATATAATAATTTATTTAATTCAAAACTTGTCTAATTCGGAATATTAAAACAAGGTTTTTAATATCCATTATTGGACATCACTCTCCTTTTCTTCATTTTTATAATTATTATTATTATTATTATTATATAAATATTATATGAGAAATGGAATTCGTGGACGAATTCTAATAAAAGAGGGGAGATTTGCTTAGGTTTTAAAATAGGTTTTAAAATTATCAAAATCAATTAAAGTTAATGAAAATTTTGAAAAAAGTAAAAATCACTATTTTTCGGGGGAAAAGTGATAATCGGTAATAAATTTGAATTTGAAAACTATTCAAATACTATTGGATTGAGATGAGGTATAATGAAAGGTCAGGAGCCAAAAATAAATAAATAAATTAAATTATTTGCCGACGAACCCATTAATCAATGGATGCCAAGCTGAACGTAAGCTCTATGGGTTTCTCGGAATTAGTGAAATGGGCAATAAATTGTCCGAACGGGAAAAAATATTTTCCCTAGCACTAATCCAAATTAATGGTAACCCAAAATTATAAAAGGAACTCATAACAAAATAAGTTGCCAGTTTTTCGAAGAAAAAAATCTAACGAGTTTGAGAAACGACTTGAATTAGTAAACAGATAAGAAGTTAATCAGATTGTAGTGACTTATTACATGATAGCCTTACGGTGTTTACGAAAAGCAAATAATTGTATCTTGTGGTGAATATTTATGAATAAAGATTTCTTTTTTGGGATTTTGTCTTATCGAACACGAGAAGTCGGATCGAGAGATCTATCCATCGACGAATATTTAATATCCCAACAAATTTCTACAAAGTTTGAAATTTTTTTAAATAAAGAAAAATATTTCTATGAATTTTTATTGAAAGTTTTTTTATCTATGATTAATTAGTAAATCTTTTTTACAAAAATTTATTAATAGGAAATTTGGACGAGAAATAATCAGTAAATGTTCTTTTATTTTTACATTGAAAATTTATTCTTAAACTTTTTTAAAAATTAGATATTTGAAGAAAAAACAATTAAAATAAATAATAATAATAATAAATATAATATTAATAATTAAATTTTAAAAAATAAAAAAATTTAACCTAAAAATTAGGGTTAAGAGGGGTATAAAATTTTTGAAAGCCAACTATCCAATGGACATAGTCTTTATTGTACACTACTTTTCTTGCGCGTTTTTGAATATATTCATTTTTTCATCTTCCTATAATATGCATTGAACAACTAAAATCAAATAATATCTGCTAGTAAAAAAATCATTTACACACGTTGATCAAAAGTGTTTCGACAAAACAATTACCGGTTCATTGCTATAAATTTAGAAAAAGTATGGTTGATAATACCCTCGTTCTGGTGCAAATATTTGTGAATAACTATAATATACAGGTAGTCCCCGACTTACGACCGAGATAGATTCCTAGTCGAGTTTCATCATGAATAACTAAAGAAAAATATTAGATACTGTACTACTAACTTTTAGGATCAGGAGAAATGAAACTACCGAAAATTCATATAATGAAAATTTTATTAAAATTTATAAAAGGAAATAATAACCCAAAAATATATATTAAATGTGTACTAATAACACATATTATATATGTAACAAAACAAAAATACATAATAAGAAATATATATAATTAAACAAAAACATTTTATTCAACTTAGCGTTATTTTCGTGTCGTCATCATGTTTACTTATTACTAGAGAGCAATAAGTAAGTTCCGCGAAAATGAAAAAAACTTGATAGTGTTCCAAATTACCAGAAAGTTTGAGAAACACTGCTATAGAAGAACATCTTTCCAAGAAACGAAAATTGTAAAACTATCTAACATTTGTCTGTAAGAATCGCTAATGTAAAAATGTATTTTTGGTATAAATTTAGAAAAAGGTATGGTTGATAATACCCTCGTTCTGGTGCATATATTTGTGAATAACTATAATATACAGACATCGCACAATCATTGAACATGTAACTCAGTTAAATAACTTCTCCGCACTAACATTCTGCGATTGTGAAATAAACGTAATTTATTAAACAGTACTTTCTACTCAGCTCTACGAGGAGATGCCCCAATGTCAGTGAGAGCGACATGCGCTCATTTTAACATCGAATCACAACTATCAACCACATTTATAATGTTCATAATTTATGTAAACGCAACTATTGTATTGTGCTCACACTAAATAATGATTTGCATGAGCTTTATCATACATTCTATTTTGAAAGGGATTTTGAGTAAACATTTTTTGTCTTTGGACTAAATTTCAAAATTAAATCTGAAATATGTCTAATAACGTAAAAGATTTGAGTAAATTTGTAAATCTTTCCAATAATATTTTTACTACTGAATTATTAATCAGTAGATGTTCGAATAATTTTGAAAAATTAAATATTTCTAGAAAAATATTTGTTTACCAAATTTAAAATGTATTGGATGAAAATATTTCTAAAATTTAAAATAATATTTTTACAAAAATATTTGTTATTGTAGCAAATTTGTTGGGAGTTCTTGACCAAGTCATATATTTTATGTCAGAATATATCACAAAATTATTTTATACACCATCATGTTTTATGTGAGTTAAGTCACTGAAAATCTTTATGAACATTATTATAATTTTATATCTATACGGGCAATAAATAAATGAAAATTTTCAGAATTATTAAATGACGTAAACTATGTAATTTAATTCAAGCATTTGAGTCCAAATTAAAAGTGTAAATGATTTCTTGAAATAACTCAACAGCCTGTAAAATATCAAGACACGCTAAACAAATGCCTTTTTGTCGATGAAATTGATTCAAACTAAGAAGAGATCCTTCAGACTATATTGGTTACGAAGTTCGTCTTTGGAAAGCATTTGAGCCAAAGAAGAATTTAGCCATCTATTTGGATTTCATGTTGCGATATAGTAAATAAAATAACGGGTGCACGGATTTTTCTGAAAGATAAAAATAAAGTCACTTCTTTTTCAAAAGACTTCTATTTGGATTGATGCCGTGACAAAATGATCAAATGTTCCCAAAATTGCGTGAGACGTTTTAGTCAGATTAAAGCAGTTTTCACACAAGTTTCTATTCTTGATTTCCCTTAGTAAATCACCTAAGACCTCGAGACACCTTCCTGTGTAATCAAGAATGAATAATAAACCTCAAAGGTAATATGAAATTTTGATACAGATTTCAGACAATATAAAAGATAACAAACGAAATATAAAGTGCTCCAAAAGCAATGAAAATACTTTCAATATTTTGTATTTGAAGATAAATATCAATTGAAGATAGTTGATAAAATAAAAAAATCGGATCTATTTCTCATCCATAAAGTCATCAATCTAAATTAATCATTAATATACTTGAAAATTTATGTCATGTAGAAATTAAATAACTATTTCACTACTTGCGGGGAATGTAAAGAACCGTCCACAAACGTTTTGCTATCGTTATAGTTAAATCCAACTCATTTTTAAAAGACTTGATTTCCATTATAAGCTTTATTTCAATTTTATAAAAAGTGCCAATAATCAATTATTTAAATTAAAAAATAATTAAAATATCTTAATTGTGATAGTTGATTTTCAAAAATTATTATAATAAATAAAAAATATTGGGAAAATAAAATAATTAATTAAAAATAATCCAAAAAAAATCAATATTTTCTGGGGGAAATGGGTTTGTGCCGATGCCAATTGACGAGACGAGTACGAAAATAATAATATAAAATTAATTTGGAACCCCTAGAACAAGTTATTTAAAATATACAAATTAATTAATTAAAATGACGAAAGCAAATAAATTAAATTAGGGAGAAATTCTCCGAATTGGATAAATTTAATTACGAAGGGAACTGATTATTCCCTAATGGGATTTATTTCGCAGTCTTCTCCGTGGGAACGGCCGAAGCAGTCAAAAGATGAACGTAAATTGTTTAACTAGTTCCCCGGGAGTCCAATGTAAATTGCCATAAATCAGATTAGTTGTTTGAGGAGAGATTTCTTATATAAGGGAGTCTCAAATCAACAACGGGGACACAAATAATTTTGAAAAATTGCGAGTAACAGAAAAGTTAAAAAGATTCGCGGGATTGAAAAAGAACTAGTCAGACTTGTCAAGGATATTTTAGTAGTTAATTGAAAAGCCGGCTTCCCGTGGGGATTCCTGCCATTAGGATTCCTACCAACATTCGAATCATTGTGAAATTGTTAGTATTGAATAAAGGTTTTCCTGTGTTGAGTTATTCCAGTATCATTTAAAGAGCACATGGAGTCAGAGCAAACAGTTATACCGAGCCAAATAAAATTATAACTCAACAATTTTCTTTAAAGGTTCAACAACCAAGTAAGACTAATAACCACTGCAAATCAATAATGAAAACAATAAATTGACAAAAATAAGGAAAGTTTCGAAAGAAAGCATGTAGATGAAAAACTAAACCAGATGAAATTCAAATGAGATGCATTGTGAATTTCGTTTGTCGTCTCTGTATGAACAAATTTGTAGTGTTGTTGAGTTTATGAATCGGGTAAGCACGCAGACTAGAGTTTTTTTAGACTTTTATGTTATTGCTTCTAGTTGGATAAGCGATTGTCGAATTTTGTGAAATTTTTATTATGGAATTTTGTTTTGAAAATTTTGCCATTTAATTCGTTGAAATACTTATTTTTTGATTTGGAATATTTTGATTTTATTTAATAAAAATGTTAATCATGGCTCAATCTCGAGTTATTGGACACGTTAAATGGTTTAACTTAAAGAATGGATACGGATTCATATTGGTGAAGAAATGCTCATCGATACACTCAGAATGGAGCTTTATGACAGAGATAAAATTAAACAATATGAATCTACTTATTTGTATCAAGATCAGCGAATTGTTAAATGGAAACGCTTATCAGAACAATGATGGATTTTCTTGTGACTGTAATGAAATGGGAGTTGTGTAGAAAACCTGAGATACGAATCAACAATATCTAAAGCAGTTTATATCTCACCAGATGATGACAAAAAGACTGCCGAAATCACTCGTGAAACGTCTGTGTTTAAGTAGCGCTTATTTTATAGTAATTTAAATTTATAGATTTGTACTTGATTAATCGAATTCCTTACAAATTTAACGTGACCCAGATAACAAATAAAAAACAAATTTAATTATTAAAGAACGAACAAAATTTATTTATGACATTTGCGGGAGAAAAACTGAGAGACAACAACAGCTATATTTGTGAAATGAAATAAGTACAACAGAATGATTTGCAATGAAATTTGCTTCATTCAATTTTCAACAACGAGCCAGCGGCATAGCTCACCGATGACGAGTTCTGAGACCGGCATTGCTCGGATTGGGCATATTTCACAAATTTGAATCTCCATTTGGAACTCGGTGTAATTTCTCGAGCGAATTTCACGATATTCATAAGAATCCCTATCGGATGTCGGCCACAAATTGTATTGTGAAACTGTTGTAGATAATCGGTAAATTTCTCTGGTTCAAGAGTCTCAATAGCGTCCATGCCCTTAAACTGTAGTTCAGCCTCATTCAATAATATGCTTTCCTTACCATCTTATCTAAATTCTCAATCGATTTCCAAACCTCTCCAAATTTCTCCTCAAAAAAAGTGTAACGAAAACGTTTGCCTGAAATAAATTTCTCTTGAACTTTTTCACTGATACCAAAATTGAATATATTTCATAAAATTTTGAAGGCATTCAATGTAGGTAAAATATTTTGCGTAGCCCTTCTCATGTTTTGTAATCATAAATTACCAGCAGTTTTCCACACAAATAAAGTTTACTATTACAAAAAACAACTATTTTAAATAAGGACATTAATTATGGGCACCGACATAAATTAACGGAATTTATTATAGGATAACAGAAAAATTATTTGTAGTGAGAAAGAATAAAAATACAACAGTATGATAAAAAAAATACGCAAGAGGACAAAAATTATGGACAGCAATCTTATTAAGGGAAATTTTAATTAGAATATTTCATAAAATTTTGATGGCATTCAATGTAGGTTAAATATTTTGTGTAGCCCTTCTCATGTTTTGTAATCATAAATTACCAGCAGTTTTCCACACAAATAAAGATTTACTATTACAAAAAACAACTATTTTAAATAAGGACATTAATTATGGGCACCGACATAAATTAACGGAATTTATTATAGGATAACAGAAAAATTATTTGTAGTGAGAAAGAATAAAAATACAACAGTATGATAAAAAAAATACGCAAGAGGACAAAAATTATGGACAGCAATCTTATTAAGGGAAATTTTAATTAGAATATTTCATAAAATTTTGATGGCATTCAATGTAGGTTAAATATTTTGTGTAGCCCTTCTCATGTTTTGTAATCATAAATTACCAGCAGTTTTCCACACAAATAAAGATTTACTATAATAAAAAACAACTATTTCAAATAAGGACATTAATTATGGGCACCGACATAAATTAAGGGAATTTATTATAGAATAAAAGAACAATTTCGTTCTCTAATGTTTTTTGGGTGCACAGAAAAAAGCCCATATAAAAAAATTGAGTTTTGATAATTTTAGAATTTGGAAATTTTAAAGTTTTTTTGCTGAAAAGGAAAATTTTTCCAATTTTTAATATAAAATTTGGAAAATTTTTGCGCAATGGAATAATTTAACATGTGTAATTGCGCAGCTTAAAGGGAACGTTAATTTTAATTATAAATTACGTTTTTTGATGCTTTTTACATTGCCCATAATTTCTAGAAAAACTTGCTCGTTTTTGTTTTTTAAGTGCCTATCAATTGAATTTATGAAAATGCACTACTTACACTTGTTATCATAAATTTCCAGCAGTCTACCACACGAATTAAAATCTATAATTTGAAAAAGGACATAAATTATGGATACCAACATAAATTAAGGGAATTTACTATAGGATAGCAGAAAACTATTTTTAGTAAGAAAATAAATATTTCAAGCGCCTTTATCACATTTTACCTTTTCACGAGTAAGTCAGGAACAAAAAAGGAGCAGTGTAGAATATAATTTATTTAATATAATTCCAATTTAAAACATTTAAAAATTATTGAAAATGAAGAAAGCATCGAAAAACATAACTTGTAATTGAAATAATAATTTTAAAGTCAAATATCTGACGAAATGAAGTCAAAAAAATTGTTTTTCAGATATTATGTATGAATGAAATCATTTTAGAAGAGATTTTAAAAAGTATTTGTATGAAAATTTAACAAATTTTACCATTTTAAAAATAAAGCTTGAATGATCTGAAATTCATAATAAATACGACATTTTAATTAAAATCTCGCATAAATTCGTCAATTCATTATCAGCATAATTGTCATAGTATTGGTTCATTGTAGAATTCAGTATGATGTTGATCATTACTCAGACAAAACGATTTTAATATTCGATTAGATAAATTATGGATAATTTATATTACTGTTAATTTGTAAGTAGGTTATTTTATCACAACTGAAAAATGGCAGACTCTTACTTTATTATATTATTTCTGAAGCTTGTAATTAACTAACTGACATATATTTTATTGAAGCTTATTCTACTGAGCCAAAGAACCTTTTGTCTTTAATAAATTTTCAATTTACTGAAAAACTTGATCGGGTTTAAAATGGACTATAAGAAGTGTTCAAATTTTTGGCTATGTTGGAAAGCGTAATATGGATAATATTATTACTATGGATAAGGCATCGTTTTCACTATAAATTTAACAGTTAAAACGGGAAGCTGAAGAGTGAAAACTGTCTGGAGAGTTATTTTCTAATGTTATCAACAAGTCAACGAAAAGCGCTCATATTGAAAGTGTTTTGGGATGTTAATGGGATTATTCTGGTTGATATAAAGAAAGTGGTATTCGAATGAGCAACTTCTACTTCTCTAAACTTGTGCAACAAAATAAGTAAGATTCAAAGCAAAATCATGATTTGTGGTCAGATAAGCATAGTTTCAATAGTCGCAATTGATGATTTTGGACTTAATGTGCTTAATGTCTAAAATTCGTGCCTAAATAATTAAAAAATTTTTGTTGAAAAATAAATATTAAATTACATTAAAATAATTGTATATTTGTATTAAAAACAATTAAATTACTACAGTAAAATGGTCGAATAACAAATAAATTCTATTGGCTTGTAGTGTGTGACAATTGGATACATATTTGGTTTCATAGAATCATGTTGAGTGATTAATTTTCAAGTTTTCAAACTAATTTTTTTCGTTTAACACAGATTTTTAAAAATTATTGATTTTTAAAACTTTCATTATATTGACTAAATTATTAGAGCGCGATTTAAAAAGAAATTCGATAAGATAAACGAAAATGATCTGATTTTTGATAATAATTGATTATGCACTGTTTAAAATTTTTGGCGCGGATTTTAAAAGAAAATTTTATATCTTCACATTTTTAAACGATTTTTCTTATTTTTGGACGAAATCAAAGTTTTCAAATTATGAAATCTAAATTTTCGGGACATCGATTTCGAATATTTTAAATTTATCAAAAATCAGTTTTGTAATTTTCCAAGTAATTTTGGTCAATTAACACAGAATTAAATTTTTTACAGGAAAATCTATAAATATTTTAGAAATTATTGATTTTCACAACCTTTAATATATTGATTAAATAATGGCGCGCGATTTCAAAGAAATTTGATAAGATAAACGATTAAATTGATCTGATTTTTTTATAATAATTAAAGTTTGAAGAGTTATTAAATTTCTGGGGCGCGTTTAAAACAAAATTTTAATATTTTGAAACGATTTTTTTGGATTTATGAATGAAATCAAATTTTCAAATAATAAGATAGAAATATTCGAGATATTATTAATTTTGAAAATTTTAAATTTTATTTAAAAAAGTTCGATAAAATAAACGAAAATGATCGATAATAATTGATAGTTTTAATTTAAATTTTTTTAACGATTTTTTGAAACGATTTTTTGGATTTATGAATGAAATCAAATTTCAAATAATAAGATACAAATATTCGAGGTATTATCAATTTTGAAAATTTTAAATTTTATTTAAAAAAGTTCGATAAAATAAACGAAAATGATCGATAATAATTGATAGTTTTAATTTTAAAATTTTTTAACGATTTTTTTAAAATTTATGAATGCAATCAAATTTCAAATTATTAAATCAAAATTTTCAATAAATAATTCATTGATGCTTATGAAAAAAAAATCATAACTCAATTGTTCAAATCATTAGGTTCAATTAAATTGATTTTGCACTATTTAAATATTTAATTTTTTTAGCGCGCGTTTTTAAACAAAACTTTAAATTTTAATATTTTTAACGATTTTTTTGATTTATGAATGAAATCGAATTTTCATATTATGAAGTCAAAATTTTGAGACATTATCGATTTTGAAAATTTTAAATTTACCAGTAATCAGTTTTGTAATTTTAAAAGTAATTTTGGTCATTTAACAGACAATTAAAAGGTTTTATAGAAATTATTGATTTTCAAAAATTCCTAATTTTACAAGATATAGAAAATATTTCCCGTAATATTTTCAGTTCATTGAACCGAGAATAAAATTCTTTACAAAATGATGTAAATTATGCACGTGTATTGCATCTAAATTGCATGTTACTATTTATAGACATGTTGTGTGATTAATTACGGGTATGATTAAAATAGCCGGGTTACTAAGGGATTGCAATCACAATCTAATACTAACCTGAAATATTAAATGTTCACCAAGAGGGACCGTTTTAAAATAACCATGGACACGGTCCTTCCTAAACCTCAAAATAAATCCGTCACTTAATAGAAATAATTCATTGGCACTTATGAGAAAAAAACTCATAATTCAATTGTTCAAATCGTGAGCTTCAATTATATTGATTTTCCACTTCATTGAACGTTCCTTTAAATCTGCTTAAATTTCGGTAACACATTAAAACCTCTAGATAACTTACACTAATTTTCGTCATAAATTAAATTTCCCTAAAATTAAATCTTAAATAAGGTACGACACAACCTAATTTCAACTCTGCCATTATCAATTACAAATAATATCTCATTGGTCTACTAGAACATATTGGTGTCATGAAATCAATAAATTCTAGCCAAAATCATTTCGTTTTCAATTCAACACAACATAAATTTGAAAAAACATTTCATAAAACGTATATTATTAAGGTTAATCAAACAACCAATCAAATCAATCTTCATTCTTATTAGTCAGCTAATCAGAATTTAAATATACAATAATGAAATTAAGCAAAATTTAATTCAAAATAAAATTAACTTAATCGATGAAATAAATTTATTAAAGGAAAATAGTAAAAATTAATATTCTATCAAACAAATAAAAACCAACCCCAGTGACAGAAATCCGAAGAAATCACAAACAGATTGGAATTATCCAAAATATAAGGTGCCAATATTTTCCCATATTTCTCCTCGCGGGACGGGCTCAGATTACCGACAATTATTGGAATGATTGTGAATTTACCTTTCCGGCTGGATTTGATATGAGATTCAGATTTTGTCTTCAATCAATAAATTACCTTTCCATGATTTTTGCAACATATGGCAATTGCATTTCCAATGAATGCTCATCTTCATCGTGATTGAATTTCGCTTGCCCAAAACTATTTGTCGCTGTTAATTCACTATAAACTGAATATAACATTGAAATCTTGAAATATATAATTATATACAGTGATTATTTTCGATTAATTGAACATAAATGCTCGAAAAATTAATACAACTTTCTTACTCTTTTTATCAATGGGAAGATTATAAAACGGTGTTTCATACTCATCAAAGCTACTTAAGACACAATTATCCCCATAGCTGACATGATGAGAAGGACCCAATATAAACACACGTTCTCTAAATAGGAATATGAATGATATTAATAAGTGATAGATACATTTGTAAAGGATCAATCTGCTTATATGCATATGCAGCAGTAGGTCCAGAATATGTATAGCCTGCATGCCTAATTTTTAGATTAAATTTTTCAATAAATTATATAATATTATAACGGAGTAATAATTGCACGAGCAGGACTATGGGATATTTTAGAATCAGACAACCATTGCACTAGTTCCTGATTTAAAGAGTTTTCTAATAGATTAATTACAGCATATTTATATAAAATAAATAATACTATTGTCATTATACCAACTACCAGAATGTGTAGCTCTTCTTATGGTCATTTTAAAATTGGCAATAATATTATTTTTGAAACTTTAAAAATAACAAAATAATATATTAAATAACTAAATTAATAAAACAAGTGATAAAGTAAAATTTTAATTATTTATTTATTTTTTGTTGGTGCTATTGAAACATAATTACTCTCATTAATTGTAATGATAATTTTACAGAAATTTTATTTCAATTATAATTTTAAAATAATTATGTTAAATAAAAGAACTGAATAATTCATAAAATTAAATGGAATAAGGGTTATTTTCAGAATATTAATTATGTATAAATTAAATCAAAATTATTTTATTTTCCATTTGTCGACCTTACCGAAGAAAAAAATTTGTTTATGTTATTGCAAGGATTTATAATCATATCAAATTTTATAAATTAATAAAATACTTATGTTATTGTGTTTTAATTTTTAGCCGCTTCTTTTAAGTGGTAGGTAATTAGGTAGAGGAATTTTTCATTTATATTTTAGTAACTCTATGTAAAATTATTCTGCAAGGTACTCTTAGGGAATAAAATTTCATAAGAATTCACATCAGAAACACACAAAGAAAAACTAGCCATTAGGCAAATGCCACAAGTGACTTTGGAATTGTGTTATAATTAGCAGTCATCATCAAAAAGTTATCCATATCCCCATGATTATTAATACCATGATGAAACAATGAGTTCAAGAGCTGCCTTAGAATGCTCACTCTCATTTTCAATTATGGTGCGTGCAGTTGTTTAAAAATAGCAATAAAAATGTCAATAAATTTAATTCATTTAAAACAATTTCGTAAATATAGTTTTCATAATACAATTTAAAAATTTTCAAGCAATATAATGCAAGCTAATATCAGTTATCAAACGGTTTTATTGTCACAATCAACGTTGCCCAAAATTCGGCAGTCTTTCAGAGATGCCCGAGCAACCACGCGAGTTTTAACCTTTTTATCTTATTTTCTCTAAAACTTTAGTATAAACCTAGTCAAACTGATTCGAAGTATTTTGAGATTTGATAATGTTCAAACTTAGTGAGAAAGAGTTGTAAGAGAAAAATTGGCAGTCGTTTATTTGTTGTTGGACGACTTTATTGAACATATTCAATAATCATACGTACCCCTGGTGCTTCGATAACAATTGAGGAGCAGTAAAGAAGACACTTTAACAATAGGAAATATAGGCTACCTAAACCAGCCAAATAAGGCATTAAACTTTGTCTTATAACTTTTCGACAAAGCGGCTGGAGTTTTCCACATTACAATATTTTTACATCTCTTCAACTCAACTTTAAAAAGAGCATGAGTACAGTGGGAACCTACATAAAATATTAAGTTAGTTAACTAAAATTTATAGCTAATGAAAATTTATAATGAAAATAGGACAAGTGTCCATTTGGAAATCCAACGTGTAGGTTTTTGCGAAAACTTGCCGGTTAAATATCTCAAGTAATATAGTTGTCCTTGTTTATAATTTTGTAATTAAATTTCCATAATGTGAATCAGTGAAAACTTTGATTTTGAATTCGTGAAAATGTTTTAGAGAATGTGTCAGCTTTTCAAGAATTTCTCATTGTATGATTTCTTGGGAATAATCAGATTGAGGTAAAAACAACAAACATATATTTTAATCTTTTAACATGTTAGAATAATTATGTTATGAAATGATGAGTTTAAAAGATTTCTCATATGGTCAAGTTATTATGGAAACTTTTATTTCTCAACACAACTGCACATACAATTTGATTATTGCACTACAAGTTGCAATCTCTTCATATAGAGATACCTGAAAGTTTATTCTAAAAAGCTTCTCATTCTTACAATAACCAATTTTTCTAATCTTTGTTATTTTGAATTTACTATAGTTGTCAAAATTAATTTTTGCTCATATTAACTTTTTAATTAATTAATTAGTTAATTAAATTTTTAGGATTCCAGAATTATTCTTCATTTAGCCGTTTAATCAAAAGTCAATAATTAATTTTAGCACGAAATTTATTGTTTTCCAATTCTAATTAATTTTAATTTTGATTAATTTAATAAAAAGACTTGAAAAATTATTTATTAAATCATTTATGTAATTGATGTTGATTACCCAAGAGTGCCATGCGCATTTGCGTTGTTCTTGGTTTTCTGTGATCAAGGTCATGAAAAATGTTGCAGATCATCAGCCATTTAAGAATCGCTTATAAATATCATGTAAATGAAAATGTCTGATCGCTAATAAAGAATTTAAAAGAATATTAATAAATGATTAAAAATCGTTTGTAAAATTTTAAAAAATATATAAAATCATCAAAACCAATTGTTAAGGAGAAGAAACTGATGGCAAATTCAAAGATGGAGATTCGGGATTTTGTACTTTATCCGGGGATCTTGTTTTTTCGTGCATATTTTTGGCAACATGATAGATGTGACTGATATTAGGTCGAGAATTCGGATCGGTTTGTATGCACCTATCAACAAGTCCTCGGAGCTAGAATGAACACGTTCAAATAAACCCTCAACAATCAATTATAACTTCAGATGAATATATTCTTGTCGGCAGCGGTGGATAGTCACTTTCTTCTATACGTTGGCAAAGGATAGCTAAAGTCAGACTTTCACCGTAAAATGGCGACTGCAAAGCTGCCATTTCATATAAAACACAGCCCAATGACCAAATGTCTGACTTCATGTCATACCCGGTTTCAAGAATCCTCTCTGGTGACATATAATATGGTGTACCAACTAAACAAAGAAATTCTGAATTGAATGCAAAATTCAACAATTTATCTACCTAATGAATGGACATTTGAGGTTTGCGTGCTGAAAAATCTCCCTAAACCGAAATCTCCTAATTTAACCTCGCCCTTAGATGTAATAAATACATTAGCTGGTTTAATATCTACATTAAAATAACGGTTATGTTGCAAATCATAAGAAGTTGTTGGAACCTCGGTGCATAATTCTTTGAGAGTGCATATATTCCAGTGCACTGCATATTTGGACAAAATACTTCCAGATTGTTCTTTCTGGAATAAGTCGTTTCTGTTTATTGAAATGCTAAATACAATCTTTATCTTCAATTTATTATTATTATTATAATTATTATTATTATTATTATTATTAATATTATTATTATTATTATTATTATTTATTATTATTATTATTATTATTATTATTATTATTATTATTATTATTATTATTATTATTATTATTATTATTATTATTCATATTATTATTATTATTATTATTACTTATTATTATAACTTATTATTATTATTAATTATTATAATTAATTATTATTTTTATTAATATTATTACTATTTATTATTATTATTATTAATATTAGTATTTATTATTATTATTATTAATATTATTATTATTATTATTATTAAAATTTAAATATTTTCCAATTAGGTTATAATCATGGAATTCATCTTGGAATGATTGGTGAATTTTATAAAAAAACAATACAGCCTAATAAATTTTGCCGCCGATGACAATGATGCAAATGAAAAATTCCAAGACGTGGATTACTACTCTGACCAAGATGAGGATGTTGGGCATTTTGATTTATTTGTTTGAGACTCTCATTTGAATTTTTAATATGAAAATATATGTGATATTCAAGAAATCCGTATAGATATTTAATTAGTTCTTACAGAAACTCGTAAAGTAAAAGCTCTTCTGTAGGAAGTAAGAAGACAAGAAACTTTGCTTGTTACTTGATTGCAAGACTCATTAGAACTTCATACGCTTTTTCATGTTTTAAAATTGAGTAAATTCATAAATACTTCTTTAATCGAGCTTAGTCTAGGACTATTATGTATCAATGGTTTAAAAGAAATATCGGAAGTCCTCCAGCCTAAAGAGCTTGAAGGCAAATAGTTAAATAAAAAGAAGTATTCAGTTTTTTATTAAATAAATTCCAACACGCTAATACAAATCTTGGAAATAAAATGATGGATGCCTTAAAAATAAAAATAAATGAAAGGCGAAACAAAGATTGTTTATTGTTTTTTCTTGATAATTATCCAAAGTTTCAGACTAATAATGATTTCACATATTGTCCATAAAACTTAGTTAATCGTTAGTAAAAAAGCTAGTTGAAAGGTTGTTTAATGAGCCTGAAAATCTAAATGAAAGCATCGAGCAAGAAATGAATTCATAGCATGAAGTATCAACTTCAGATAAATTTCAGAAAACAATAAATTCTGCTACTGATATTCGACAAGCTGGCAGAATATCAACGTTGGAGAAGGAACTATAAATTATCGAAATGTAAATAGCGAAAAAAGAGGATTTTATAATGAAAACCAGTAGCAGGTTCTGCGAAACAATCAAACACATCGACGTCTATTAAAAGAGTGTTTTAAGTAGCATCTAACTTCTTAACTAAAGTACAAAATCAATTAAAATGGAATCCTTTTATAGATTTTTATTTCTTAAATATTTTTATTAATAAAATATAAATGATTAAAATACATATGCCAGTTTTTTATTTCGTTTAATACTCAGGAACCCGAATATTAAAAAAAATAAAATTATTCGATTACCCGGTTAGTATATTCAAGTATAAATTCATAAATATAATATGTCATAAAAATGGAAGTTAAAAATAAAAGTAGAATTTTTTGAGAAATTTGTGAATGATAATAATCATTACATAATTTCTAAAATTTATTTCTAAAATTTCTAAATCTATATTTGATAAACTTAATCGCATTTAATTGTCAATTATTATTAGTAATCAGCGAGCTCCAATATATCTACTGGTATGTCGCATAGGTTTATGGTGTGTCACTAACTGAATATTTAAAAATATATAAAAATTTAATAAACTGCATTTAAAACTTCAGAAATACACAAAGGTGAAGGTGGCCTGTAGGTATTTGTGTTATCGGGACCAAATAGGTTAAATTTAATAAAAAATTTCTTTCCGCAAAAACTAAAAAAATAAATTATATTTTACTTATCAATTTGACATCAACCTATGAAACTGTATTTGATAACTTGCCAAGTGAAATTCTAAATCAAAACATCTATCATAAAGTTCAGATTTCACTCAAACATCTAAATACATTTTCGTATATATTTATCAAGACAATATATTGTTGGACGTACAGGAGTTTTAAACTAGGGTATTGTTCATCTCATTGCTCTAACCTTCACCTGCAGGTTCTAGGGATAATTTACCTGATACGCCGCACGATTTTAATAACCATTGCGCACCCATGATCGAAATCATGTTGGAACTGTGCGCAACAGCCGAATGCCATTCGAGCAGGTGAGCGCCATTACTAACACTACTCCTCGAAAGACCTTCGTTTTTCACGGATTATTAGCTGCCGCTGGAAGGACTTACGCTTATGCCTATCCACCCCTATCTAATTCCTACTTTTACCCTGATCACGTTGAGAAAATCATGGAGAATGGTGGTGCCCAACCCGCTCTTGTAAACCCTTTTCAACCTTCATTGCCGTCGGTACCTCATCTCTCATAATATAAATTAAGTGGAATAATGTACAACAGAAAGAAGAATAAAACAAAATTTCAGAAACACTATAGATAAATTGTATTAACCAAAACAAAATAATAAACAAAATATCATTAAGTTACTACACGGAACATTAAGCAACAAAAACATTCAAATCACGAATGTCACCGACCACATGCGAGTCCGAGCTGTCAACCTAATCTTCCTCGGCATCCATGTCTGTCGGAAAACGCTTCCTTTTTGCCGGACGATACGGCGGGGGATCTATTCGGAAGTCGTCGTTTCTCTGAGTAGATGGTCCCGCGATTTCACCTTGGGGACCGACATTGGGTACCTCGCCCGTGAGAATGGCGATTTCGTCGGTACCCAACCCCAGTCGATTGAGGGCCCGTATCACCCGAGGTGGCTCAACGTCCTCATCCACGATCCCGAAGTCGCCTATTTTGGTTGGGCCTGTGGCGAGCCGTAGAGATGGTCGAGTTCATCGTGGTTTCGACTGGCGGAGGGTTTAGAGAGGACGGAGTGCTGACGACTGAAGAGGAGGTGGGGGCTGTTGAAGCTGGGTGGTCCTCGATGTTGGGGAGATGATGGGCCGGGATGATACAAAGTTGACCGGCCCCGACACTCCCTGGGACTTGAGTTCGCAGCTCTATGTCCGTAAAAGCCTGTCGAAGTGCCACCGACTGTTCACGGATCAGGAGTCGCTGGCTGCGTGACTCGACTACTAATTCGTCACGCGCCTGAGTGAGCCGGAAGATCTTCTGTCTGAGCTCCCTGACAGTTTCGGGTGGAGCCCAGGTGCCCTTCATTCTCTCGTATTTGGTCTTGAGATCCTGGTGTTGTTGCTTCAGGTCCTCGTATTTATGCCGGATAGCCACTATGGATGGGGGCAGTCGGGGAATTCTTGACGGATGAGTTGATTCAGTGTTGTTATCCATACTATAAAGAAGAGAAAAAGGAAGCATACAAATAGAAATTATTGAGAGATGAAGTAGGTGGACGGAAGTTCGGGGTGGAATCTTTAGTATTTATTTAACAAAAACTTCTTGTTTTGCTTAGTTTCCTACCCCATTACTCTATGTGACATGAACCTATCTCACCCATACTACCACATCGTCTCTTGTCTACACTTTAACCGAGCTTATCTAAATTTTAAGTGCGTAGCTAAGCCTAACTGTTTATTTGGTAGTTCCTAATTGTAATTCAACCAGGGTCATCGAAATTAAAATTTACCAAACTAGCGCGTTCCGCTAATTATCTTTTGAAAATTAGTTTCTGATTTAACTAAGATGATTTAAACTTTTCCTTATCAAAATACCTAAGCTAGATTAATTTAACGGCACTGATCAGTTGTACTACGCCTATGATTGTTTGGAATTAACTTTATGAGATTTAATAAGTTTATTTAATTAAACGAAAATGACCAAAATATAATTCTACCATGATTATTTAACATTTAACATTACAGAATTGAATAATTTACTAATGCTTTGATGATAGCTAACCTATAACCTAGCTAAGTTTATCTAAAAGTGGGTTTACCAAAGTTACAAGATTAGTTATCGTTACATTTAATATTCGAAAAATACCTAGATTATAATTTAGCAATAGAAAATATCGTTATTTAAAATTAAAATAATTAGTCATTTAACGAGTGAAACTTTTGTTGGAAATGTTGGGGGAACCTGGAAAATAAGTCTCATTGTTGCTCGTTAGTTAAACTAATAGTATTTTTAGATATAATTAATTTACTGTAAATGGAGAGTTTATCAACAACAAACAAAAAAAATTTATTGGGACTTACGGATTTTTAGCGAGTAGCGAATAAAGAAAATTTCCAAAATTCCTCAAATTATAACTATTGTTGATAATTAGCAAAATTTTTATTGATCGGAATTGGTGTCAACTCAAATAGAATGAAATTCTCAGCTTGCCTGTCTATGCCTATCGACGTGATTGGTCTAGGTGTGCATCTCACTACAGCATTCAGTCAACCGTGAAAATTTCAGATTTCAGAATGTCAGAATTTATTGGAATTTCTATCGCAGTTAGACTCTAGAATTTTTATTACGGTTCGATTTTGGAATTTTGTCGTTTCGTTCTCCTAACTATGCGGACTCCTATTTCAGATGCCAGGTGATTTATACAAACATTTGTGGTAGATATTTGGTTCATCCTACGTCAATTTCCCTGTGGAAGGCCAGTCATTTAGGAATTTTCTGCCTCTATTTCATCGGTCAAGATAGATTATAAGTGCTACACTCGTGTACTATGGGACATCCGTCGAAGAGTGCTGACAATTTGTATGATTTAATTCTAATTTTTGATTCTAAAATAAATGATGATGTTGTTATTTCTTTCCTATTATTTTCAAATTTGTATAAAGATTTTCGGCTAACATTGACCTAAGCCTTATCCCTGCTACCCGTTACTTGCTCGTGAATTTTTGTTCGAAAAATGAAAATTTTCTGATCAACCCGTGATCTTGCTTAATTTCCCTTTAACTGGAGTTGTTCGCACTTCCCGAGATTTTAAACGACTCGCTCCGGCCACTTTTCAGCAGCCGCCTCGAGTATACAACGGCGCCCTGCGTAGCGGCCCTGTGCACAAGGCCAGACCCGACTGCGGACTGCCGAGGGGTTCACGAGGCATGACCCACGAGCTCAACTAAGGGTTTTCACCCACTAGCCGGCACACGGTCCGTCCCATGAACCATCTATTGCAATACTATACTATATATCGTTTTAATGGTCGAACTATAAATATAGATATATGAGATTATTAATATGAATTAACAAAACATTACACATCAAGAAGTTTAATATTTTTGATAAAGAGTACATTATTATCATCATAATACATGAAGATCTATAAATGACAATAAAAAATTCCTTACTCTCTTTAAAATTGGTGATTCTGTATTAATTTCAAATTTTCAGTAAAAAGCATAAGATTAAAAGTAATGAAATTCATCACTGTATTTATACTATTTTCATGCATGTGTGCGACCAATAGGCGATTTTCCGCCATTTTTAGGACTTTTTAAATATTTTATTACTTTAAAATTATTTTTATTATTTTTTGTATATTTTTCTTTATTTTTTGGTATATAATTTATTTTATGTTTGGATTTTATTTTTATCATTATTTTCTTGTAATATTATTTTTAGCCCTTTTTATTTGTTTTCCGGTCGCCACTTCTGCCTATGTTTTTTCTAAACCTTATTTTGCAAGGTTTTGGCAGTTTATTTTATTTCTTTGTATGTTTCTTTTTGCATCTGTAGGCATTTTCCCGAATTTTAATTGATTATTTGTTTTATTTAATTTTTGTTATGTTTTTATTTTGTTTTAATTATTATGTTATTTATTGATTTTTAGTATCTTTGTGCGGTGCATGTTTATGTACAGTGATTCGTTCCATTACTTCCACTCTTTGACTTTAATTTTTATTTTTTGTTTAAATTGTGGCTCTGAGCCCAACAATATATACAAAATATGTTAGATGTGCAGATGAAGAACTAACTAATCGCAAATATCTTCAGATATAGAAAGGATTTTTAAAATCTTTAGGTAAAAATTGTAGGCCTTAAAGTTATGTATTGGCCACGTAAAGATCGTGTAATTATAGTTATCTGATGATAACATGATAATGGAATAATAATCAGTGGTTAATAATCGCGCGAACCGTTCCTTAAAATTTTGTAGGTTACTAAATGTCCGCGCGAACTGACTACTAGTATTACCAAATGCAGCATGACTTTGCCTTTACAACAATTTCCAATTTGATTTTTGTTTTTAAGTGTTCACGAGTGTAGTCACAAGCGTTTTTAGGTCGGTCTAACCGGTTCCTGAATGGTTTGAATCCCATCACTGGTAATAATCATATAATGCTTAATGATAAAATTAAAAAAACTTCTTTTGATTTTCACCTCTGATTAATTTTCATTTTCCAATGACATAAATTTTTTTTGACTGAGTCAGTAAAGATCAAAAAATCATCGATATCTTCACTGATTCATAGTCAAATTTTTTTAATGTCACTGGCTTAATGATAAAGTTAAAATAATTTTTTGAAGATAAATACAATAAATCAATTTTGAAATAATATTCCTTAAATCAGTGCTTCCCAACGTTTTTCAGTTTACGGCAGGTAACTATTTTGTAAAAATATAGCGGCACACTAAAAAAATATACTACAAATTTATAGAAAAAAAAACTGTTAAATTTCTTGCAGAGCCTACTTGCTTTTTACTTTACTGAATTTTCAACTTATTATACTTAATTGAAAAAAATAATAATATGTTAATTATTTAATATTAGTAATAATATTAGTCGAACAATATTTATCACTTCATAGATAATTTGTAAGAAAAATTTTAAAAATCCACAATTATCCTACGGCGCATCGCAAATGTTTCACGGCACACCAGTGGGCTGCGGCACACTGGTTGGGAAGCTCTGCCTTAAATGACAATTAAATAATATTTATCTAATGGATTCATCATTTCCAAAATGAATCAGCTATAAGTCGGCAAAAATATGCATATTTGTCTTTTAATTAGATTTTCTGTATTTTTTAATAAACTAAAAAGTAAGTTTTTGATCCCCGAAGTTTATACATAAAATGCATCCATCATCAGATATATGCGGTGGGTTGGTTATAAAGCACGTCGTTTAAATAGAAACAGAGAATAGGCAGAAAAGTAGTGTAGGGATACAACAATAACATCAAAAACATATACGAAACGATACCAAGCAGATTTTGGTTGATTAGATTCATGATTTACCTGAAATAGTTTTGAGAATTCCTCATTCAATCGGAACTTTCAAGAGTAAGATGTAATTGCGACGGTATATAAGGCTGATGTGACTGTCGAAGATTGAGCGATAATGCTGACTGATGCGATAAATGCTGATTTGTGAGCTCTGTAATGACAATTGCATTTATGGAATACCAATTCGTAATTTATTAGCACTTGAATTGTATCAGTTTGCGAGATCTATTATAAATTCTATTATTTTTTTCCTTTTCCTTGTAATTGTAAATTAAGTGCGTTGTAATGGCCCATAAAATTCGTAAGAAACGCTAATATTTTTACCAATACTGCAAATTTCCATTTGTTCATGTTTTCTCTCTATGTGTCCAAAAACCTAATAATTTCAGGCAAAAGATTTAGAAATGTTTCTTAAAAGCTTCCTCGGCTGAGTCACCTAACATGGCAAAAAGAAGTAAATCTTCATATTCCGAGTCATTGTCTTCAATTGACTATGTACAATAGCATACAAAGAAAAAACATATACAAAAAGAAAGTAACTTTGCTCTGATTAGTGGCATGATCTAAATACACCTTAGCACTGATAACGTTCCAGAATTTGAGCATATGCTAGATCTGCGAAATCATAAGAAGAGTTTGAAATTGATATTCGGTTTTGCATTACGAAACGATCGATGAAATTTCTGTTGTTGATTTGAAACTAAAAGATCGTCTAGACCAGGGCTTCTTAAACCATGGGTCGCGACCCGATTTGGGGTGGCGTAGCAAAATTCTGGGGTCGCGGGAGATAAAAATACAATTTAACAGAAAATGTTTTTTAACTTGTAAAATTATTGTTATAAAGATAAAATAACAATTATCGTAGATAAATATATCATAAAATCTTCTAGTTCGGAAAGATTGTTTGTACCTGCATTTCTATTAAGAGTATTGTAATAACTTGAATAACATTTACTATGAATTAGAATTAGATGTTATAGGAATTTTAAAAAAATATAAATTTATTTTTCTTTTATATTTGTATGGGGTCGTCAAGAAACCCGCAATCATAAATGGGGTCGTGAATTACAAAAGTTTAAGAAGCTCTGGTCTAGACTGATGCAGAAATTGAACAAGCAAGTGATACGGATTGATAGTACGATTACTAGAACATCGTGATATTTGATCGGATGATTCAATATATCAAAAATTCGTGTATTTGAATATAATATTTATATATATATATATATTTCAATAAGGCCGTTGATTAGTTCAACAAAAGGTGCATAAACGGGCTTAGTCACATGTCTAATTTTAAATTAATGTTTCATCATCTGCTAAATTTCTAATACACATTTTAAATTAAAAAATATTAAATTAACCTTGTAAATTATTTTAAATACCGCGATCGACTGCTCAACTGTTCACGAATATGAAATTTATATTTTATAATTTTGAAATTGAAAAAATAAATAAATATTAAGTTTTAAAATTTATATTTTATATATATATATCAAGTGTATTAATAGTACATCTCATCTAATAAATTTGCCAAGTTATATTGCAAATAATTTACTTGATAATTATTTTGTCTCGTGTCATTTCATACACAATGATGAGCATATTATAATGAATAAATGTTGGATTTTAATATACAAGTAGTAATATATTAATAAACATATTAACCTTTATCATTCGTGATAAATCTCCCGCATCTGCCAGTTCGAGAACAATAATCAACTCATTGTCTTCGATAAATGAAGATATTAACTTTATAATGTGTGGATGATCTAATTTCTAATTTATTACGGTAATTTGTAATTAATTTTGAAATTTTGGATCTCACTTTAAGTAAGTCAATTTCTTTAATACAATCCCTCCGAGTTTTGGCGTCCATCATTTCAAATATCTAAATTACAATAAACTCATTGTAATTATGATTGTTATTTACAAAGCCTAAAAGTAACATTGTTCACTAATTCTATTATTTATGTAAATATTGGGAATGCAATTAAGTTAATTAATTAAAGTGATTTAATAAATAAATTAATATTATTAACGATTTGATAATATATTGTGTGGATTTTTGTTGTTGTTTGATGCTGTTTATTGAATTCCTTTTTTATACATTTTCCCATTGAAAGCTATTCCTTTGTAAAGTAAGTATACATAATAATATCGAGAAAAATAAACTTAATAAAATCTAAATAAACAAAAACTGTATTCTTATGTATTCCTTATAAGAAAATCCACATGTATGTGTAACTAATCCATCTTCAATAAGTAACCTCCTCTCATCCATATTTTGTTTGTTTTTAGTAAATAGACAATTATTTATAATTACCGCAATTCTTTTGCTATAAAAATTCCCCATAATTTCTTTAATACAATATTCTTTGTCTTCCTCAAAAGCCCGTATTCCGACATAACAACATTATCTTAACAACGGCTTAATTGTCATTTATCTGATATTTCTATTAACAAATTTAAATCGACTTTTAATTATGGATACAATAAATACGAAAAGCATTGTGGCTGATAATGTCATTTTTTATTTCATAAAACTTCATTCATTTTCGTTGACATGATCAGAAATTAATTTGTGCTGTTTAGAAAATTAATTTTCATTTTTTGTCATAATAAAAATAAATGAAATTGCAACAAAAGAAAGCAGATTAAATTTGACTAAACGAATAAGGTTTCATAATACTATTTGTGAGGTGTTTTCAGCAGATAATCGAATATTTTCGGATGATTTGTCAGAGTGATTTAAAATGAATTTAAATAATTAAAATAATAAAATCAGTTTTCTATTAGTAAAATGTTAAAAATTATAATTAATAATTTTTTGAATTTAGTAATGAATTTTCAAAATAGATGTGCATACTTAACCTTGATTAAAATTTTAAATGAAATTCTTTTTAATTCAAGCGTTTTATTAAATAATTTAGGAGATTTAAATTTAGTAATGAATTTTGAAAAAAATATGTACTTAATTAACTTTTATTAAAATTTTAAATATTGAATTTCTCTGATAGATTGTTTTGAAATTATTATGTTTAAATATTAAATAATATTGAATCATAAATAAATTTTTGGAATGAGTTCTTTTAATGAAAATTTTTTCAGGATAATTAAAAAAGATGTTTTAGCAATTTCTAACACTTGATGTGACAATTTCTGATAAATATTAATAAGAATATTGTGAAATATTGAAGTTGGTAATGAAAATATTGGTTCAAATGCATCATGTCACAATAAAAAGATTAAAATGATTGAAACCGTAGAAATAATGAAAATGGATACAGAAAACAATGAAATTATGATGAAAATAACGGAGAAATTCCATGTTAGAATAAATAGCTGGGCTAATGAATGTTTTATAGCTGAAATCGATGTGGCGATAGAAAGATAAAGTAACAAATGGCAGAAAATAATGCAAATGGATTTAATGCTGATGATGAAAAAGAGAAATTATGGAATTTCAGAATATATAAATGGAGAATAAATGTAAAAGTTGAAAAATGGTTGCAAATATGCCAATTTTTCCACACAATTTGTTCTTGTGACACACTTGCTGTCACTCTCCATGCATACAAAGGGGATATTAGTTGTACAAAACCAAGTTTGTATTGAACGCATTTTCATTGTAATTTTTAGAATCCTTAATTTGAATACAGACAAAAATTAACTTTTACAATTAATTTTGTTGGGATAATAAAAATTTCGTCGTTGAAATTTAAATCTAGGTCCACTCCTCGTGTTCAACAATCAATTAAATGAAATAAACTCCCAAAAAAAGAAATTTTATTTTCAAATACTCGAATTGTACACCAAAAAGTAAACACCTAAAGGGTATCATCCAGTTAAACCCAATTCAGATTTATAACGGCTTCAAACACTCGTCTTTATCGCTCCAAATATCCATGAATAAGTTATTTGAACTCTTAATTTTGTCTTCGGTAACTGGCAATTTTCTTTCATTGCCAGAGAGCGCTTTTATAGTACTTTTGCCAATAAATTTTGGGAAAATTCTAAATATTTGGGCGAATTAAATATTTATTGCCCATTATTTTAACTCCTGGAAGCCCATTAAGATGACAATCGGGTTGTTAAAAATAAAAAATATTTCAATTAATTAATTTATATGGAATCCTAACTCGTTTATAAGACTCAAATCATTTTATTCATCTTCGTAATATCATTTGCCACCGGTTATCACTTTTTCCCTTAAAAATTAATTTTTACTTTTTCAGTATTTTTAATTAATTTAGAAAATTTCTAATTTTAAATTTTGCATATTTATAATTTTAAATTTTGCATATTTTGTATAACCCCAATTATTTTCAAAAAATATAATTTTCTCGCAATTGAATTTTCAAATAAAAGCAAATCTCGACAATAGTTATTTATTAATTTATCACCTATGTCAATGCAATAATAAAAAAACAAATTATAAATTTATATCAATTTGAAAAATAATATCAAAACCGTGAATAAGGAATTAATTATTTTAACATAAGTAAATTTGAATAACTAGCAAAAATTAAAATATCCTAAATACCTTAACTTTCTTTAAGGCAATTATTTTATCATTTATTTCCAAGCAGCATGCTTGGTACACAGTACTAAATTGTCCACGGCCAATTTTCTTTTGAATTTTAAATTTCGATAAATTAGAGAATGCTTCAAGTTGATAATCCTGATCATTTTGACGATCTACTTGCATCGGATTGTCGATTATATTCTATTTAGTTGAAAGCAATTAATTAAAGTCTTATACAATTTGAAAACTTTGAAAACTTACTGGTACAGTAAATAAATTTCTTTAAATAAGCTTATCATAAAATATAGTATGTAGTTATGTAAATAAATATAACCTTGAAATCAATATATAAAACAACCAATCTAAAATATTAAAATTTCAATTATTATTTAAAAAATAAAATACATTAGAGTTCCTTGTAACTATTAACTTTTTTGGACGCCTTAAATAAAATATAGTATTGGTTTTGGGCGACTTTGGTCGACGTTTTCGTTTAAAAGGTTAATATCAAATAATTAATATCAATAAATTCAACGTAATGTTGGGCTCAGAGCCAAATTTAAAACAAAAATTACAAAACCAATTTAAACAAAAAGGTTAAAATGGTATAAATTAAAACAAAATAATTAATGTCGTTTGGAAATTGTCAATATGGCTGCTGTAACATAAGCACGCACCGCAAGAAGAGATCAAAAATAAAATAAAAACATATTAATTAAAACAAATTAAAAATATAACAAAATTAAATAAAAACAAATAATTAATTAAAATCATTAAAAAGCCTACAGCTGCAGAAAGAAACATACGAAAAATAAAATAAACTGCCAAAACCTTTCAAAATAAGGTTTAGAAAAAACACAGGCAGAAGAGGCGACCAGAAAACAAAATATTGGGGTTAAAAATATAATATTGTAAGAAAATAATAATAAAAACAAAATCCAACAATAAAATATTAATATAACAAAAAATAAAGAAAAATATATAAAAAATTACAAAAATATTTCGAAATAAATAAAATAATAAAATAAATAAAATAAAAAAATCGCTCATTGGTCGCATACAGGCACAAAAACACTATATATACGGCAGTCATTTTCATAATTTTCAGACATTTTTTCAGTCAGGTGACTACTAGAAAATTTTTTAGACTTTCTTAGATGAACCGTGAGTCATTTTTAGACAAAGTGTTTATGCCAATTTATGCCAATTTTTCCAATTTGATTGCATGACTGTGGATTGTAAGTATTGTTTTCTTGTATAAATATATATTTCGAAGTCTTGTTATTTTGATTTTATTCTGGATGGTCGTGGAATCTTTTGGTGCCACTGAAAAGTCCCCCTAATATCTTATTTATAATAAGTATTTTAATAGTAGTCCATGGGACAGATCTCGTGCCGGCTGGTGGGTTAAGTCCCCTAGTTGAACTCGCGGGTCATGCCTCGTGGACACCTCGGTAGTCCACAGTAGGGTCTGGCAATATGCACAGGACCTCCAGGCAGGGCATCGTTGTACAACTAGTAGCGACTGCTGAAAAGTGGCCGGGGCGAGTAGAAAATAAAATTCGGGAAGTGCGACTTTAGTTAAGCGGGAATAAAGTTTTGTAGGAAAAATTTAAAACTTCGTCAGGAAATTAATTGGGAAATCAAGTAGGAAAGGATAGGATAGTTTAGGAATGTAAAGTTGAAAGAAATTTTCCAAAAGTTGAACGATATAATCTGACAGAAGAGAGTAGCTTTTATTGAAGTGATCGCAGAGGGTTGTAATTACTTAAAATCATGGGAAACGTACCGGGAATTAAGGAATTGTTGATTAAATTTTTAATATAGGTAAAGATAAAGGTAAACTAGGACAAATGTAGTCAATGCCGTGATTAAACAAATGAAATAGGAAATTTACCGAAAAATAAGAGAGGAACGCTGCCAAAATTTTTGAAGGATATTTTTACAAATAATGGGTAAAGATGGTGAATAAGTATGGAAATTGTAGGAATAGACGAGTAAGGACCAGGATATAGAAAAAGAAAGACGTAAGACCTTCCATCGGCAGTCCAGAACCCGAAAGAGAAAATATCATGAAGAGTAGTTCTAGAAATGGAGCTCATCTGCTCATGAATTTTCAACCTCTATGTACAGGACCAACATGGCAATCACCATAAGTACATAGGAGGGATAGAATAATAATCTTGCTGGCGTTTAGAGGGTAGATACACAAAAAACCCTACAAAAAATAAATAAAAACCAACCCAATTCGCCAACAGTAAATATTTTGCGAAAAAACTGATGTTGAGCCAGCACTGAATTTTGTTTAAATGAATTAGAAACAGCACACAAACATAACATGCAGATTTAAAATCAGACCCATAAAACATCAAGTAAACACCTTAAAATGCGAGAAAGATATAATTAAAATATTTGGCAAAAACTGATTAAGCCCATATTTGTTTAACCAGCACAATAATGCCTGTGTGTTTTTGAGCGGAAAACTTAAGTTTAGAAAAAATGGAAAAATTGAAGAAAAATAAAATAAATTTAAATTTTTTTACACAAAAATAAAAAAATTTAATTTTAAATCAAAAGGAATTAAAAAATTATAATTTTGGAATATTCTAGAAAATTTCTAGTTTTACCGCATCAAAACACACACACGAACAATCGTGATATATAAGGCAGTGATGGATAGAGAAATTTCAGTACATTTTTAAAAATCTACTACGTACTCTATTATTTCAAATTTATAAAAATCTTAATTTTATTCAGACGCTTTATCATATTACGATTAAAATTTTTGTATTTATCTATTATTTTGTTCATTATCATTTAAACATATTTTTTTTGTGTACATTACTATATGAAAGGCGTTGTAAATTTGTTTTTGATCTAGAGACTATTTTGATCGAACCACCATCATGAGGATTTAATTTAAAAAATTTTTTTTTGCGTTGCTTGAACGTTATTTTGTTTGTACATACCATAACCTATACGCACACAAGATAATAAAAATAACGTTACCGGATTTACGTTTATAAATTCCAAAGAAAATCACAAATTTTGGCGAAGGTCATTTGGAATTTTAGTTTTCCATGTTCCAGGAAAGCTAAGGAGATCTACAATTCGAAATATAGATTAATATAAAAATTAAAATAAAAAACTTACTATGCTGGATGTATCGGTGGAGATTGTTCATGGTTTGGAGGGCCTGCTTCGTCAGAAAGACCTAAAATGCATAAAATAATAATTAAAAAGTATCTAAAAAATCAATATTTACTTATGATATAGGAATTGGGAATTGTTGATAAAGTTGCCATGGCAATAAGTGACAAGCAGGATGGAATATATGTAATTAAAATGGCATATAACGAAATTTCTCTTAAACCGTCGAGTTTTAAGGTTCGAAATGATAGCAGGTAATATACAATAAGACGTTTTACCTATAGTAAAATTAATTACCATTGGTGGGTTACAGGGTTTCGTTATTTGCTTATCTTCATGGTTGCCCCAGTAACGCCATACAAAATTTTTCTCTGACTACCACTCGACACCCGTTGCTAGGCAACGTTGGAAATGTGCTCGAGCGGATGGATTGTCCGCAAAAATTGAGTGCTATCGCTAATACTGTAATTGCTCGGACAACCCTCGGGTCCAACGAGCCGTCGTTAGAAGACACATGCTCGATTTTTTGTAATTGGTCCCCTTATGTCATGTATTAGAGTCAATTAAATTACAGGGATTCGATCATGCTTGTCTGGATCCTCTTACATGAGTTAACAAAATCAGACTACGAAATGTATTTCAATTATGAGAAACAATGTTTGCCATTTTGATTTGGATTAAGTTAGCGATTTGGCGGCACGACGCCTAGCTCTCTCCTTGCGTCCGGAACGGGGGTAGGTATTATCGGTTGTTGCAGGATTCGAGACCGAAGTTGAAGCAGCTGCCGACTCCCAGTAGGCTAACTGAGCCGGTGCGAACACGAGCGGATAGGTAACAGCCGCTCCCTCTTGACTAGCTGATAGGGCGACCTCCAGTCCTCGTATTTGCGTACGTAAACTCTGATTTATTTGTTTTTCTTCGGCCCATCCTTTCTGAGCAGCCGTGAGTCTCTGATATAAGGGTTTGATTTTTGCTGGATCTATCCAGGTGGTTCGAATTTTATGTACCTCTCGGGTTAGTTGGATTATCTGATCGTATAGGTTCGTGTTATTTTGTCGTGCTATAACTAGTTCTGTTTTCAGGGTTTGTAGGGAATTCATGTCTGGAATTGATAATATCAAAACAATAGTTGTTACCATAGAATAAACTAATTAAACAAAACTTTCTTAACGAATTGTTACAACAACAAAAAAAACGAAATTAATGTCTACTCGAACAAATCTTTATTTTAGCAACAAATTTTAAACTAAATGGGATTCACAATGTTAATATCATAAGTCCGTGAAGCCTCTTGCTACCCATTCCTCTGGGGAGCAGTTTGGAATGATCATTACCGGCCTTTTGGTGTTCCTAACCCGGTGGGATCCCGTCATCTGCAAGTCTTTCCGGTGCATGCCCGTCTCTTTCCCGGTGTCTCCATACAGGGATCCGCGTGGCCGTGGGTGATAATAGGTAGCGGCAATCCGGCCGGTTTCGAGGTCCTCCTCGATGTTTGCCAAACATTGATGGGCCCGAGCCACTCGTAGGTCCACTTGTTGTTGGTGATCGAGAAGATCGCCGAGTAGACTCCGTGCGTGTGCGTAGATCTCTGCCGTGGGGTGCCACTCTTCCCAGAACGGTTCCGGTACCTCGGGAGTTCGGTTAAGGCACTCGGATCTGTTATTGATACGTTGGAATTCGCGTGGGGATTTAGAGTGCCAGTAAAGCTTCCAGGCTTCTCTCCATCGTTCGGCGAGTTGCATGGGAATGAGATCTGGGTCTGCACATCCTGAGTGTTGTGGATCAGGATCAGCCGTCGATCTTTCGCCGATTGGGCTATTTGAAATAGTTCTCTTCCTATAATTCCGTTGTCGGTGCATTAGTAAAATCAAATTTACTGATATCAGGCGAGGGTTTATATACTATTGATTGTTTACTCTATGTACTACTCTAATAAAAGCATATTATTTAAATGATCGCGCATCATTCACTATTCGGCGGAAACGTGGACGTCGTTTAATTTAGTTTAGCATTTCTTAATCAAAACATTTTTTTATAATTTAGTCGTATTAATAAGTCGATCGTCGACTTTGTGAACTGAACGGATGTATCAAGGTTCAGGTTCAATTTGTATCTACATGGCTGTCATGGAAAATAGTCGGCGTTTCAGGATGATTTAACTTTGGACGCGTGTTTCCGTGGTGGATAAATTTGTCAATTTACCGATGTTTATTCGTAAGTTTCCGGTCAGCGTAAATTCTCATTTAAATTTGTTTATTTTTCAGATTAAATCTTACTGAATTGATGTCGAATTTTTGGAGAAAATATTATGGTTCAAGATATTGATGATGATGTCGACCTTCCGTACGGTTTCCTATTAACCAATGAGTTAGTTTTTTATGAGGTTTACGTTATCTGGTTACTGAGATTTTCTTTCAGGAAAAATTTAGGCTTATTGAACGGCGACAATGGAAGTCGATAAGTTGATTTCATCTCATTCTATCTCAGATTTATCGTGGGAAAGGACAACTCACTCTCTACAGCATCACTCGGACGAAGGCTATCCCTCGTTGGATTCTGAATGTTACTTATTGGAAGTGCATTGTCATGCGTTCACTTATTATTGGTGATCCCTAGCTTTATATTTAATGGATTCATCCTCGTCAATTTGATTTTCATGTACTTTTTACTCTTAGTATTGGACTATTAATTTGGATATTATTCATTTATGTTTTTGATTTTCGTAAGGTTTGATTTTTCGGTGATTTTGAGGGTTACTTCCTAATTTTTATTTATTACGTGAACAATCTCTAATTAATATTGAGAATTATAATTTCTACTTTACATGATAATGATATTAATTTGTAGCTTTTGTTAACACTAAAACGCTTTAATAATATTGAAACATCATGAATAATTTATTTATGAATCGTATACTTAATCGTATAATATGAATTGATAATTAATGATTGAGAGTTAATGGTAACTTTAATAGATGAATTGAAAATTCATGATAGGAATTCGTAGTAAAGGTTTATAAGTGACAATGGTATTTTATAATTAACAACATGAATTTGAAATTTACGATTACAAAGATGAGTTTTAAATAATGCAATTTTTCACCTAGTATTATAAAGATTTATAATTAATTAATAACAAAAATTTTCCAATGAATTTACTATTACCAAAAGGGTTTACAATTATTAATACGAATGTATCGTTAATGAAAGGGTTTACCATCAATAATATGGATCTATAGTTAACAACATAAGTTTACCATTAGTAAAAGATTTACCATTAGGAATATGAGTTTGCTATTACTAAAGGGATTTATAGTTAACAATACGATTCTACCATTAATAATATCAATTTTACGATTACCAAAAATATATTTACGATTAACAATATGAATTAATAATATGAAGTTACCATTTATAAGAGATATACAATTAACAGTATGAATTAATAATATGAATTTAATGATAACAATGTACTATAGATGATCTGAAATTCATGCTTAATATTATGAACTTTTAATATAACTTCGCGATAGATAACATAGATTGAGTTTAAAACCAATAACAACGATTTCATTTTTTATTTAATTTCCCGTCACCTTCCCTTAATTGACCTTAGGTGCATATTATGTTTATATTACAGTTAATGAGTGCCCACTGGACTACTCGGTGTGGTAATTTTGAGCCGTGTGTAATACAAGTTTAAGTCGATTTTGCAGAAATGAGAAACGAGGAAGCAGCCAAAAGACTTCTTCCTTATTTCTCGTTTCATCTATACGAATAACATTGACGTTACGACCCCCGCGTTCCGCACGCTGGGTCCTCACGGGTACATATCATCGGCGATTTCCACGCACTTACATGAATCTGTACTATGTAGATTTTACTATCTTGCAATATGTGTTGGCTGTGGGCGGGAAAAATTTCGACAGAATCATTTATTTATTAAACATATAAAAACAATTTATTAATAAATAAATAATTAAATAAATTTGGCAACGATTTAATTAAACGATAACGCCAATAAAAAACCTAACAATAAAAAAACTAACAAATATTGGATTAATGTTAAATAATGCTACGAATGAGTTTTGTTTACAGGTATGTGTAGAATGGTGTATCAAAAATTCGATTGTGCAAATAAAATCTAAAGAGAATGCTCATATTAAAAAATTGATTAATTTGAGAAAAATATTTGGGATTTCTAAATTTAGTGTGGAGAATACTGTGATAAATTTGAGTAAAATAGTGTTGAATGATGATGAAGAGCGTGTTTTAAAATTTGGTCCAAATCACTGTATTAAGAATCGCTTGGATGAAACAAAATTGTGTGCAAAAATTGAAAGTTTATATTTTCATATAGCCCGATCGATGAAAGGCATTAATGGTAATTATGTGAAGAGCTCGTTAAGTGCAAGTACGATGGAGTATATCGATAAAAACAAAAAGCAGAATATTAGGGATTTTATGACTTTAAAAACTTAGCTAAAAAAAATATAAATATCTGTAAGTTTGACAAAGGAAATGGGATAGTCATTCTTGACCATGATGTGTATGTAAATAAGTTGAATGATTGTTAAATTCTCCTCAGTTTGTGAAATTTGCCAAAGGGTCGGAAGAATGGAAAATTACCTCCTCTTAAGGATGAAGAGTTTGTGCAAAAAATGTTAAATGGTTTTATTGAGAAGAAGCTTATTGATGAAGAGGTAGGTAAGTCTATTCATCCAATAGGATCGCAGCCAGCTAAACTATATGGGCTACCAAAAATCCATAAAGATGGTGTACCTATGAGACCAGTTTTGTCGATGGTTGGTACTGCCCAGTATAAAATAGCAAAGTTTTTAGATGGATTATTAAAACCATTAATGCGATCAGAGTTTGAATGTAAGGATAGCTTTGAGTTTGTTTCTTGTATTGCAAAGCTACAAAAACGAAGTATGAATGATGTTATGGTTTCGTTTGATGTTTGTAGTTTGTTTACAAATGTGCCACTGGTTGAGACAATTGACTTATGCTGTGCGTTGTGGAATGAAAATGATTCGGAACATCACATTTTGGATAGAAGGGCATTTCGAAAACTTCTTGAATTTGCTACTTCAAATGTCAATTTTCTTTTCAATGATGAATGGTATCAACAAATAGATGGAGTCGCTATGGGTTCCCCTTTAGCACCAACGATGGCATCAATATTTTTGGCTAGTTTGGAAAAGAAAATTGCTTCTTTCCAATTTGAAAAACCTTTTGTTTATAAAAGGTATGTGGATGATATTTTTCTTATATTTGAAAACCAGAAACATGTAGAACCGTTTTTGCAGTTTATGAACAGTTTACATAAAAACATTGTATTCAAATGTGAAACGGAGAGAAAGTCATCAATTGCGTTTTTGGATTTGTTAATTCAACGCAAAGATAAACAGTATGAGACAGAGATTTATAGAAAACCAACTGATACTGGTCTTTATACTTCTCCAGAAAGCTTTTGTGAATTTAAGTATAAGAGAAATATGGTGAAAGGATTGATTTATCGTTCATGGGCTTTATCTTCTACTTTTGCTAATTCGGTAAAAAGTGTTGATAAATTGGTTGAGTTGTTGATAAAGAATGGATATTCTAAATCATTTTTATTGTTGATGATAAAAGAAACTGTTGATAAATTGATTAAAAATCCTAAGGATCCATGTTGTGGAAAGTCTGAATGTAATTTGTCGGATGGGTGTGAATTGAGTGTTGATCTGGGTGATTGTAAAAATGGATATAAAAAAATTGAGCCTAAATATGTGTTAGTATTGCCGTACTCTGAAGGCTTTACAAATTATAAGAGGAAGTTGGGTAAACTGATAGGAAATTTAGAGTATAAGATCGTCTCTAATTCGTGTAAGGTACGCAATATGTTTATTAATAAATCAAAAACTCCGGTTGGATTGTGTTCTGATCTCGTTTATCAATTTACATGTAATGGGTGTAATGCCACATACATTGGAGAGACTTCCCGTCATCTCTGTACTCGAGTTCTAGAGCATTGTCGATTGAAGGGTTTGACCAATATTAGTGAACACAATAGAGGCTGTAAAAGTGATATCGGAATGTCTGATTTTAGAATTTTGTTGAGAAGTTTTAATAGTTATTGGGAACGAGTGATATGTGAAGCATTGCTGATAAGGTCATTGGATCCAAAGATTAATGTGCAGAGTGCTGTGACTACGAATGTTTTGAATGTTTTTAAATAGTTTACGTATGTTAAATCATGTTTGTTTTTTTAATATTATTAAAATAATTGAAAATTTTAAATTGCATTAATTTTTAAAAAATTAGAATATAAGTAAAAAATTTAAAATTTAAAATTAATTTAAAATATATGTTTAAAAATATTTATTTATTAAAAAATTAAATTAATAAAAAAAATTTGTTTAAATTAAATGTTAATTCATAATATTTTTAGTTGGTTTTGAGTACCTGAAGATGATAGCTGTGCTATCGAAATATATCGTAAGAAAGGTTTTTTATTGGCGTTATCGTTTAATTTATTAATATTAATAATATTTATTAAGTATATAACAAATGAACATAAATTACCCTCCATTCCATTCCATACAAATAAAATTGTCATAATATTGCATAGCAAAATAAAAATAAAAATACCTCTCCCCCACGCAGACATCCAAGCAGAGCTCTACCGAGGTTGCGAGGATGTGACGTGGAGAGAGGGCTCCAAAATAAAACATTTCTCACCTAAAAGTAAAGTTTTAAACAAAGTTCAAAGATAATTTGAAAAAATGGTTTTATGGTTTGAAACCGTTTTTTTGGTTTTGAAAATGGTTAACTTTAATGTGAAAATGGATCAGTATTTATACCTATTTTCTGTCCCTAATCTCGCATGTTAAATTTGATGCAGTAAAACAAAATTCGACCTTGTTATTTTCTAGTGAATTCTATTCTTTAATTTTATTATCTTTCGATTTATTTTACTAATTTTTCATTTAGAATTTTTGAATTATTACTAATTCAAATTTTTGATTTAAGTTCTATTTTCATGAACTTTTATTAATTTTTTCAATTTTGTCGAATTTGTTGTGTTTTCTTGTTATGTTTGTGTTGGTATCGTGCGAATCTTGGTGCGTTTGTTATTATTTTAATTTATTTTTATGTTTATTATTTTATATTTAATTCTCTTTTTTCTCATATTTGATAGGGTTTAATTGATGTTTTGATAGGTTTATTTAAATTTGCATGTTATATTTGCATGTGTGTTACCGATCCATTTAAACATTTCTCAAGGTCGTTTGTGTTCTGGCCCAACACCATATATAAATTAAAATTTTATAAATTACTATATAGTAATTTAAATTAAATAATTTTATTTTCCAACGATAATAAATTAAAATTTTAAGGTTTTAAGTATAGTTTTTCATTAAGAAATTAAGAATAAAATTTTGACATTTTAAAAATCAATTTTATCAATATTATTATTATGATTATTATTATTTTTAATGATTGTTATGGAAATGGTCATTATTGTTTATATTATTAGAGTATTTATTATTATTATACTATTATTATGGATATGAGTATAAAATTCAAATTTTAAGTAATTGATGACCGCATTATTATGGTCTTTGATAACATGTTGACCTTGCGAAACTTTGTGAGAATAAGTGGACCTAGAGAGGACCTACTCTCCCTGAACTTATAGGACAAATAAAATGCGCGTGCCCCATCCCTTCCCTTATCCAGAGAGTATAATTCCATCCCTAAGGAGAGTGTCGCCGTAGAAATATATGGGATATTGAATAGTGTTACTCATAATTTAAAATTTCATAACCAATTGTTCATAGAGTTAGGGATATTAAATTCATTTTCTTTTAGTGGAGTTAAACCGAAGACTAATAGAAGAATTTCGAAGAGACATTTCCGAATACCATCGGGAGGCGTTAAATCAAAGTCAGAGAGCGAAGGCCATGGTGAGGAAATGCCGCCATATTGAACAGACCTGGCTCCGTCCAGAAGCGGTGTCCAAGTTGAAGGCGGAGATGTAAGTGTTGAAGACCAGGCTGGAACAGAAAGACGAGATCCTGAGGCAAGCCGGAGAGAAGGCCCAGACGCTGGAGAAGGAGGTTAGGGAATGGAAGCTAAGGGACGAAATTCGCACGGGAATAGTGCAGAGTGGCGCGACACTATCGGCCGAACAAGAGGCCATAGTAATTAGGAATGTAACGGGGAAGGATATATGAGTGAAGATCCTCACTCCAGGGCCCTCACGTAACGAAATCGGAAAAGAAATCGGCCTAGCTAGAAGGAGCGTGAGAGGTTGTTCAAGCTCCACAAAGCTCGCCTGATCGGACATATTCTTGACGCGAACGGTTTCTGAATACCGCGCGTTCAACATTCTTGACTTGGTGATAAATACTTTAATGTTGTAATTGTCGATAAATTTAAATAATGATTATATTGGTGCTGATTTTCTAATGTCTTGGTTCTATTCTTGTTAAATTTAATAAATAATACATTTTAAGTTTGAATCTTCTTTCTCTTAATTTTATATCGATAATATAGGTTGATTTTTAAAAATTTCTGTTAATATTCACTTAATTTCGGATTTTCAGTTAATAAATAATATACCATAAGTTGAGTTTTATCTCTTAATTTTATATTATGTCGATAGTGTAGATTAATTTTTAAAATTTCTGTTAATATTAACTTAATTGCGGATTTTCAGGTAATAACGATTATAAGTATCAATGTATAGAATAATAGAAATTTTGTTTTATATTATAGTAGATGAATACGGCCGTAAGTGGCTAATATTTATTTGGATTTTCTCTAAATTTTCCTTTAGCAACTATGTTGATTCGATAAGATTTACCTTATGTTTTCTAACTAACACGAGGCACATCGTAGACTGAATTTACGCAATCTTATTAAAAACTCGAAATATCGTTAATCTATTTGGAACGATACGGTCAGTTCAAGAAGGAACATTTAGACGATGTCCGACGAATACTGAAAAATATTATCTAATCCGTTTCCAACACAGAAAGGTGCATCATAAATCGATACGGTTAACCAATAATCAATGGAATAAAACTCTACTTGATGAAATTCAGATATACGCCAACCCACAAGAAAGACAAACTGTTGTGTTTTACGATTTTATGGTTGATGATATATATATATATATATATATATATATATAACTTGTCGTCGTATATAAATTTTAACGGTATTTAATAGTGATAGAAAATTCTGGTACTCAGTGGAAGGATGACGAACTAACGACATTGACAATCTCGACTAAATTCGCGGGACGTTACCGTGAGGCACTGTGGGATCGGGGATATTCCCTATCCACGTATGGCACATCCGAGTGGTCTAATCGAAGCAAGATCCGACATGACGAGGACGTGGAACTGCCCAGCCTCGCCATAAAGAGGAAGCCAGGGAGGAATCCGGCTCGCGAAATTCAACACGAAGCCGAGGTAGCTCTCCATCGGTTCGAGCACCTCGAACGAAAGTATTGCTGGAAGGCCAGCCTGCAGCGCAAACGACTGATAAGAATCAATGAGGACATAGCCAGTGGTCGAATACCGAGTTCCGACGGATACCGGCCAGAACATGATGTATCATTTCATCCAGGACACCCAGCCCTGTTGGAACTCAACGCACCGGTACACCTGGAAATTCCTAAACGCCTCGAGCAACCCGATATTCTGGAAGCACTTGGTGATAGGAAGAGTGAGGAACACGCCTATTAGCGACGTCCTCTAAATCGAGAGGTCAAACAAAGAGATTTTGGTCATAGAATAGAAAATTGAAACCGTATGGTGATGTAGACGTGTGAATAATAATAAATGTGTTAATTGTTAACTTTGTCTTTCGTTTGGTTGAAATATTTATGATAGTTTTTTGTTAAGATAATGTAGTAAAAGTGAGAAAAATTTAGTCAAGACAATTTGATGAATAATTAACTAAAGACTAAACTCGTCCCAGGATTCGTTATGTTTTTGGGTGTTATAACTAATGTGACTTATTTAATTGTTGGATGATGAGAGTAGACCTATCACCACATGTATTTTAAACAAATACTTCAAAGCAGGGCCTGGGAAATACAGGGTGAACGTACACGCTGAAGAGCGAATTTAAAATATATGAAGAACAAATCCCAACAATGCTTAACCCAGAATAAACTATCAAGCCAATATTGATAATCTTTGTGATCTATCTAAACAATTACTATGACAAATCTATGTGATTTATCTGAACAATTATTATTTTTTTATATGTGATATTTGGTGTAATATTTGATATTAAATTAAATTTATGTATAGTTTATGGAAATGGGTTTTATAATTATTTTTTAAAAATATTATAATAAAATGAATAATATAAATTAAACCTCAAATAAATAATTTTATTTTTCAGCAAAACATTAAGATCTTCCAACAAAACCTTAAATAAATAAAATGAATTCCTGGGAATATAAAATAAACAATTCAAGCAAATAAAACCCTATTAAAATGAATAATTCCTGGAAATATAAAGCAGATAAAACCCTAAATAAATAAAATAAATAATTTCTGGGAATATTTGGGTAAATAAAATCCCTTTTTAACAAGCAAACATTTCAAAACCAAATTAGTATAAATATTAGAAAATTTTCAGTTAAAAGATCCCTTAAAATTTTAACCAAAAAAAGCAGTCTTGCAGAGTTAATCTTTACAAGGCTTTAAAATAGAACAGTCAAAAACGTTCAACACTGATTTTTTGCATTCACTACATATCATACACCTACATACATACTAACACTTACACAGCAAGCATTAATTATCATTAAAAGAAAAGGAAAATTCTAATATTGAACTTGAAAGTGATCTGAATATAATGAATTGGTAATTTTTATTGTTATTCAATAAATTATTTATACAAAGAGTTTTATCTTTTCATTTATATAAGAAACACCAGTGAAAAGTTGAGACCTCACCAAATTTCGAGACCTCAACAAATTATGCTTATTAATTCAGCCATGAACGCCATCAAGGACATCGGCCAAGAGTTAAGGAAACTGAGAAGGTAGAACGTAAGCCTCCATCAACAATGCGTACAGCTCAGTCGGGAGCTACAACGAACAAGGGCTACGTGGATCAAACTCTCTCGGGTAAAACGCCTATATCAAAAAATCACTGCGGCCAAAAGGGATGGCAAGAATAGAAGCCCTTGAATCAGGCCCAAAAGATCCAAATTCGTGGACTCGAAATTGCTGTAGTGGCAAGACAAGAAGGTAAACCAAAAACCCACACCAAGCCAGGACGAGCTGAGAGGGAGCGTAGGAAACTCCAACAACAAAAGGCCAAATAGAGAGAATGGTGAATAATTTTTGCAGTGAACATTATGAAAAAACCATTTGATTCTTGTTTGCAAATACAAATGGTTTTGAAGTTTTAATAAATATTTGTATTCACCTCATTTATAATTATTTGATTCGATTATCAAGTTAGTGACTATAAAGTTTCGTTCGAGGAAATAAACTGTAAGCTGAAAGATGTGAAGAGAGTAAAGGACTTAAATTAGCAAGACGATCATATACCTTCTATCGGTAGCTCGCTGGATCAGCTACAGTTTTGGAAACAAAGCTCACCTTTGACGGTCTCAGAACCATTGGTTGCATTACCAACGTTGCCTAGCAACGGGTAACCAGTGGCAGACACATAGCATTATATGCAAGGGTCATGGTTACAAACACCACTAACCCCACACTGGTATAGTTTGATGTTAATTGATAAAACAAATAGTGAGCACAACCAATTGTACTGCTAAGCCGTGGTATTCCAGCGGGTTTACTGACTGTTGTTAGAACACATGTATCCGGTTTCTGTCCTATTGTATAATTGTCATTCTCCATTCGAGACAAAGGGATTCAAGACTCATTGATTTTAGATTACGACAAAATCGGTGAAGTAAGATAAATTTCAATATGAATACATTAAAACTTTTTAAATTTCCTATTTTTGTGAAAGTCTCAGTATCATTAATTGTGATGGTGTACTTGGAACATTTAATACAACTGGCCATTTACGCCCACTGACATAATACGTTACTACGGTTCTAGGGTCTAATTCCCCTCGCACACCATACAATTTATGAATCACCACCATACACCCATGGATAATTCCATGTTGGTAATGTGTATGCTATTCGAACAGGTGAGCATTGTTACCAATACTACTCTTCGAATAACCTTCGACTTGGGTTCAAACTGGCCGCTAGAGGGTCTTACACATTATTCCATAATCCCATAATCCAAAAATGTATTCGACTCCCTAAGCTTAAGCAACTAAACATGACGGTGAAGATATCAAATGCCAGCAAAATAATTAAAGCTACAAATCCGGTGCCTATCATCTTTTACTCATATTCAATCAATTTTTCCTTTTTACTCTGCCGATTTTCATTTAAATTTTATCTTCCTCCAAAGGAATATTATTTTACCTACTGAAAGATTCTGGACCTTGACATCCTACTCAGTATTTATTGCTACTACCGTGGGTAAATTACATATTGGTAGGGATCGTGGATTAATTAAAATAGTATTATAATTAATATTTATTTAATATGGGACAAGAGATTAATAATTTATTTCTACTACTGTGAGTAAATCAACTTCTATACAGTAATTACATTAATTTTAAATTTGGTCGTATTTGATAACGAAATAAAAATGTCAAACATATGTTTTATTTTTCAATCAGGCACCTAAAATAACATATCGAGTCAGCATGAAAATTTCAATCATAAGGCAAGAACAGTCAGCAAAAGGGAAAATAAATAAGGCAAAGGATTTTCAGGAAAATGTCAGCGAAAAACAAATCCACGACCGGAATGATTCGGCTCTCTGTCGGTGTTTCTCAGCGATGACCTTTACGTTTATTGTTTGTAGGAAGATTACTTAATTCATCCCCGTCAATGTCCACGGGTAGACATCGGCGCTTTGGATATCGCGATACTGGATGTGGATCCTATGGGCGGGAAAGATCTGTTCTCTGTCCTCAAGGTGTAGTTGGTTCTACAACCGAGATGATTCGCGGGGACAATCGTCTGCTGGATTGCCCTTCTTCATCCAGAATCGCTCGAGAAGTAGTGGCGATGTGTATGTTAGTTGTGGCGACTCGTGACCATGTGAGGTGATCGTAATCTGAGCTGGAGTGGAATGAAAAAACTCTGGTTGGAAAGGAGCGTAGATTATGTCCAGGTCGTCGTCGTGCCTGGGAGTGGCCTGTTTCGTGGATACCAAGTCTTGGATTTCTCTCAACTCCGGGAGTCCGTCATTCCTCAAGTTTGCCTGAAGCAGGGCGTTTTCGGCTCTACGCCTCTGCCGCCAGCGACGGTTTCGATTGGATTTGTGCCGTCTATTAACATGTAGGATTCCATCTGCAGGAATATTACTGTCATAGTTGATTGGTGAATTTTCCGCATTGATCGGCAAATGATATGCCTGGATTATATTAATCTGCTGGACTAAGTTTCTGCTTGGTAGGCGAGCTTGTAGTTCCTTCTCTGTAAAAATCTGTCGGAAAGCGGCGGTTTGTTCGGATATTGTAATCCGTTGGCTTCTTGTCTCTATGATAAGATCATCACGGGCACGAGAGAGCCGCGTGATTTTCTTATATTGCTCTTTGGTGGCCTCTGGCGAGCACCAAGTACCTTTGAGCTTCTCATATTTTTCTCGGAGAACGAAATTCTCCCATTTAAGTTTTTCCAGTCGTTGGGTCATAGCCACAGCAGACGGAGCTAAAACAATTCTGGGTATGCTTGGCAAGTTCATTCTTATGGAATATATAGAATAACTACCAAGAGAAATTTTGAGTGAATTGTGTGAAGAAACCAGAAAATCCGAGCTGTTACTGATATAATTTGAATTGATGAACACGTATTCCTGAATTTTGTAGGGCTCGCGATTTGATCAAATTTAGTTGAGTCAATTCAATTCCAATTTGCGGGAGATGTTCGATAATAGAGACTATGGGTGTAGGAAACTTCGGTTTCTTGTAGGATAGAAGAAGAGAAGAATCTTACACACAAATTTCCTAAAAGTGTATAATTTACTACTAAATATTGATTCAATTTAATTACTTTAAAATAAACGCTAATTTAATAAAATTGATTGTTAATATGTTATTATCTGAATAGTTTATGACAGTATGTCGCGATCAGTTGACCGGCCTTCATAAAAAATGATAAAGCAAAATCTATCGTGAATGTCGATTTATGCGCATTTTTGATATTAGTTATTTATGGGTATAGCACGAAAATAAATTTAATGAAACAACAAACAGCTTTGGGTCGTCATCAATTTTTGGATTAACTAGCTGCAAAATATCTTATCATTCACCACTTCCCTTACTCGCGAGTAGATCAGTCTTTCTTATACCTATTTCCATGGATTAAAAATATTCTTATTCGTTAGGATTCGAATCCCTTTGTCGTCGCCTTATACCGGGACATTTGGGTCTAGATTTTATGAAAAATTTGGCTGACTGATGCTTTCCCACGTCCCCCAACTATGATAAGATGTTTAGTTTTAATAATTCTTAAAATTGTTACCATATCACTAGCTACCCGGTCAAATTGAAAATCAGAGAGGATTTGACAAAAATTGTATGCTTAATGATTCGTTAGTGATCATTCCTAATGCCCTTCGTTCGTGGCGCCCTTCCCGAATTTTAACCTGCTCGTCTTGACCAACTTTTACATCAGCGTTACGAGTTGTAAAACGGTGCCCTGCGGGTAAGTCCTACGTCTTACGACTAGGCCTCGCTGCGAACAACCGAGTTGTCAAGAGTGCACGGATAGCAGCCAAAACTAACGAAAGTCAACTCGTTAGTCGGACCACCAGCCTTTTTTTATATATACATTTTACCGGGACCTCTCCATAAATAAGAAAATATACATCATGAGCATCCAAAGTATAAATTACGTTAGAATGGTTACAAAAATTTATTGCGCATATAAATTACAGAAATGAAATGAAATACAATTCCTTACTTCGAAATAAAAATTTGAAATCAATCACAAATTTTGTAAAGTAAAAATGAGTTAAGTAGAAGTAGTTTTTTTTGAAGTTAAAAATAATGAATTTGGTCAGTGCTTACATAGTTGTTTCATGCATGTGAGTGACCAATAGGCGATTTTTGGCCATTTTAAGGGCTTTTTATTATTTTTATTAATTTCAAAATATTTTTATAATTTTTTATGCATTTTTCTTTATTTTTTGATATATTATTTTTATGTTATCGAATCTATTTTTTTATTGTTATTTTTATGTAGTATTCTTTTTAGCCCTTAAAACTTTGTTTCTTGGTCGCCGCTTCTGTCTACGTTTTTTTAAACCTCATTTTGAAAGGTCTTGGCAGTTTTATTTATTTCATATATGTTTCTTTTTGCCTCTGTATGCTTTAATCGATTTTATTAATATTTGTTTTAATTAATTTTGTTGTGTTTTAATTTGTTTATTTGATGTTTTTATTTTATTTTTAGTTTCTACTTGCGCTGCATGTGTATGTACAGTGGTCATTTTCCTTATTTTTATTTATTTATTTTTGTTTTAACTTACATAAAAATTTGTATTTGTTTTAATTTTGGCTTTAAGCCCAACAATTGCTTGTTTGTGAAAACCTCTAATTCATACAATGAATAAAGATTTAATTATAAATTTAATTATATATTACTTTTGCATTAATATCTTTTTATTTAAATCAAAAGGAAATTTTTTTATAAAACTTGACAACAGACATAAAAATTTAAATTCTATAAAGATATCTAAGAAATTGTATTTTAATAATAAAATTAAACAATATACTAAATTTTATTTTTCAAACACTACTGAAAATTTACGATGGTAACGGATATCTACAGCGGCGAACGAAATACTCTGCGGATTGGGTCTGGCTCATTGCTTCTTCTTAGTATTTCGGCACGTCTTTACGAAATTTCTTAAAATCTGCTTTATTCGATTGTATTATAACATTAAATTTTAAATATCACTAATGATCTACATTTATAATTAGTAATAATATATTATAAATAAATATTTTATTCGAATATCAGGTTTTTTGTTCTCTAACGTCGATGTGAGCTCGTCAGATATAAGTCAAACCCCCCAGAAAAATATTAAGGCTAAATTTTTTAAAATTAAGTAAAAAAGTAGGTCACGGTCATTTTAAGGTCAAAAAGTAGGTCAAGGTTGCTTTAAGGTCAAATTTAATTTATGAAATTTATATAGTTTATTTAAGTATATCATAAATTTAAACTATATAGATCATTTTAATAATAATATATAATAATATATAGTTTATTTAAGTAGGTCATTAACTTAAAACTATATAGATAATTTTATTAATAATAATTTAATGTATATTTTATTTAATTTATATAATGTAGGTCATATATTAAAAACTATATAGATTATTTTAATATTTAACCTATATGGTTTATAATATATATATATAGTTTATTTATATAATCTATAAAGTTTATTTTATGTAGGTCATATATTTAAAACTATATAGATTATTTTAATAATAATAATATTATTTACAATTATAGATTATAAAAAAGTAACATATTTTTTACAAGTAATTTCAGTAAACATTAAAATTATAAAAGATCAAAATTAATACAAATCATTTTAAAAACGATAAAGATTTTCGATAAACTTATATTAAATAAAAATTTAAAATTCTAAAGAGATTCTGGCACAATCAGTTTTCCAAATCGGGATCATGGCATCGTTTGAATCGATCTTATATCCTTGGATTATAATATTATTAAACCAGCTTTCGTTTTCTTTAAATTGAATTTCATCGAATGCATCATGGAAGCGGGTTTTTGATTACTGATGAATATATTTTCATTAAAATTTAGCTTCTTATTGATTTTGTTCAAGACTTTATTGACAACGACGACATCTTCTTTTGTTAAATGTCCAATTAGTTTAGAATATTGGGAAGTTGGCGAATTTATATTCTACTTCGTTCACTAAGAAAACATTTGATGATTGTAAAATATCTTAATATGTTTGACATCATTTTCTTTCTTCGGTTAAGCATTCTTAATTTTCTTGGAATCTTCAAAGGTTTTCTTTGTTGGACTGACTTGTTAAAAAACTGATTGCATATTTAAATAATTATTATACCTCGATTTGTCTTCGTATCTATATTTGCAAATATTTGAGTGCAACCAATCAAATTAATGTAATATTATTTTGCAAATGATTTGTATATATATGTGTGTGTAACATGAATCATGACCTCTAAATAATCTTTGTCAATGTGAAAATGTTATGAGTATTACTTTGCAAAGTTATTGCATCTATTATGCATATTCTTTGTATGATACATTTTCTCTTATTACATAACGAATAAACATGGTTTCTAATGAAAGTCAATAAAAAATAAAACAATATTTCATAATACTGGTCAACAAAATAATAAATCAATTAAACAAAATATTTATTAAGAATCTACAATAGTAGAGAAATGAAAATTTCTCAATTCATTTCTTAATTTCAATATATTAAAGTTTTTGACCCGTTCGGTACAGCTTTGGAAATTGTAAGCACATTGATCATGTTTGTTCACCATCGGAAAATCATGGTCTTTTGTCTTCTAGTGTTCAATAAGTATCATATTGAGGTCGATACCTGTTGCAATCCAAATTCTAAAGGATATTATTTCAGGAGCCCAGTATATTAAATCTTTCAAAATATTAGGGAATAGCTCAGTCATCTTACCGATTAGAATCTGCATAAGCTTTTCTAAAATAAAAAAAAAATTGACTATATATTCATCAAATCCGTTTTTTAGAAAGTGTATAAAAATTGATGACGATCTAATTGCTGCTCATCTTAATAAGGAATTGATATGTTTAGATCGACCTAGCTATATCGGTCAATCCGTTCTAGAACTATCTAAACTACGGATGTATGAACTGGAATATGTTGAATTACAGAAATATAGAGAACTTTTCAATTGTAAAATTAACATTGCAGATGGTGATACTGATTCGTTTTTTCTTGAAATTAAAAACTGTAAATTGAGTAAACTTTTACCGGCTATGATTTCTGATAATCTTATGGATACTTCTAATTATGAACCAGCTCATACCTTGTATTCGAGAAATCTTGACTCCGTAATTGGTAAATTTAAGGAAGAGAGTAAAGGTATTAGTTATAAGGAATGGGTTTCTTACTTCCGAAATGTTATAGTCTTTTAGGCGATAAAGAAAGTAATAAAGCCAAAGGTGTTACACTACCTGGCACTGATATTAAACATCAATCTTATATTGATTGTTATAAAAATAATCGTGTTTTTCTGTATCTCAAACAAGAATAGGGACTAAGAATCATCAGTTGTATACTTTTAAAAATTATAAAACGGCTCTGAGTAATAACGACCATAAACGTCAATGGGTTGGGTAAAATAAAAGTTTCGCTTTCGGACATTATTTAGGAGTCAATTTCATAAATAATGAAGAACATGAACTAGATCCAGAATGAAGATTATCCAGATTTTATCAAATAAATGTTATTTATTTATCAAATGTGTTTATCTTTTCTTTAGAGTTTGTTTGTAGTATTTTTAATAATTATAAAAGTGTTTACGTTTTATCGAGAATTTATTAATTTGACCTGTGATACTTTTAAGGTTTTATTAAATTACTTGTAAAATTTTGTTACTTTGTTATGATCTATAATTGTAAATATAATTATTATTATTATTATTATTATTATTATTATTATTATTATTATTATTATTATTATTATTATTATTATTATTATTATTATTATTATTATTATTATTATTATTATTATTATTATTATTATTATTATTATTATTATTATTATTGTTATTATTATTATAATTTTTAGTATTATTAATTTTATTATTATTATTAAAATAATCTATATAGTTTTAAATATATTACCTAAACCAGGGGTTCTTAACCTTTTTCGTCTGCGACCCCCATAAAAGAAAAACCATAATACGCGACACTTTTATATATATATTAAATAAACAAAAATAAAGGAAAATATTATTTTATAAATATTATTTTTAAATTCTTTATTACACATTTCTATGAGTACTACTTTCTCAATTAAATTCATGATCTGGTTATTCTCTTTACTTTAGATACATGAAACTAAAAAAACATTAAAAAAAGTAATAACAGTATTGGATTATTATTATTGAAAGTCGGTTCCCTCTGATTCCTCGTGTCCTTTTCGAATCAAATAAGCAAACCCAACACAGAATAATTTTATTTGAACTTTACCACAGTTACAACTCAATCCAATTTATTTCAATGTTTTGTAATTACAATTTGTGATTTATTTGCATCCTTCAACCACCGAATAAATATTATTACTTGGGTTTAGACTTTTTTACTGACCTGACTAGACTACTCGTTTGCTTCGACCACTGGCCATTTCGTGCTTTTCCATTTTCCTTTTATACTCCTGCTCAGACTGTTTTCAGACAATTGTCAACAACATTTGCTACATTACTAAATTACAAATTAGGAAATAATTACCTTTCCATAGATCAGTGGCGCCCATTTAATATTGTTTAGGCCAATTTACCCTTTTATATTATTCCGTCTATACGCCGGGTTTCCCTCATCTCTCGGGTTTCCCATTGCCTCGGACTTCCTATTGACTCGGGATTCCCATTAGTAATTAATTTTTTTAATTATTTTTTTTGTCTTTTATTATTTTCTAGGGACCCTTCACTAAATTTTTATTATTATTTCTGGACTCGTCTCTCAATTTGGCGTTCAACCATACCAATTTCCCCGATCAATACTACTTTCGAATTTTTGTAAATTTTTTAGTTCAGTGAACTCTTCCTGTTCTTGCAACGTAAAGAATTCAAATGATAAGTTCTTCCTGAATGGGTTCCTGATCCAATCGTATTCCCTATATTCCAATCAGTGGAGTAATATTTTTCAAAATTATTTTCTAGTGCAGATAGATGATTCAATATTATAATTTCAACAATTTTTGAATTTAACGCTTTTTGTTCGATGAAATCACAACAACAGGGAAACATGTCTATATTTCCACTACCAACTTTTTGTTTCCACAATGCCAATTTCTTCATAAATTCCAAAATTTTATCGTACGCGAATAAAATGTTGTCACAACCATTTCCTTGAAGGCTTTCATCAAGTTTTTCAAAAATATCAGTTAAATAACCAAAAGTACATAGCCACTGGTAATTTTGAAAAATATCTGCCATTGATGGGTTTTCTACCATTAAAAAAGTTCTCACTTCATCACTTAAATCAAAAGTTCTTCTCAACGATTTGCCTTTTGACAGCCACCTCACTTCGGTACGGTTTATTAGTTTATCAAATTGGGAATTTGAATTTTCGAAAAAACCCTGGCAAATAGTCTGCTGTTCAAAGCCCGATTTTTAATAAAATTAATGACACTCACAGCATCTCGTAGAACTTTGTCGAGTTCTGGGGATAATTTTTTAGACGCTAGTGCTTCTTTGTGAATCATACAATGGGTATATTTAAATGTGAACCATTATTAAATTTCTTTATCAATACTAATGATCCTTTGTTTTTTCCTGTCATTGAAGCTGCGCCATCTGTACAGACGCCAACACAATTACTCCATTTTAAGTTATGAGCTTTAAATGAATCATCAATTTTTTTGTAAATATCTTCACCGGTAGTTTTTTATGGAGAGGCTGGCAAAATAATATATATTCAACTAGTTTATTTTCAAAGTAATACCGCACATATAAAAGAAGTTGTGCAAAATTCGTAACATCAGTGGTCATCATCCAGTTGAATAGCCAATTTTAAACTTTTTTTAATTCTATCTAACAATTGTATAAATAAGTCTACATTTATTTCGCCAATGCGGTTTGCGACAGTATCATTTGAAAGAGGAATAAGTTTTATTTTTTCAGAAAAGTTGCTACCAAGCAGTATTTCATACATCTTCATTGCTGCTGGTTTTACAAGCGTCTCAGCGATTGTATATGGCTTCTTATCTTTGGCAATTAGTTATGATATTTCAAAAGATGTTCGTAATAGTTTAGAATCATAAATAATGTTAGCACTCAATGATTTTTATGAATTTAATTCTTTTTCTTTTCTCTTAAAAAATGCAAGTGGTTTATCTTGATATGATTCATGTTTTGTTGCTATATGTCTTCTTAGCTTGGCTGTTTTCATACTCTCATTTGCCAAGACTTCATAGCATATGACACACTTTCGTGACTGTTCACCATTAACAATGCAGCTCGAAAATCCAAATGCTAAATATATTTTTGTATTTTCTTTTTTTCCACAAAAAGTTTCGGGAGCGAAAGTATTATTAACATCTTCAATTTCTGCTGTTGCTTTGTTTTGAGCGACATTCGAACTCACATTTTTATCAGTTTGTAGTACCGGGGTGGTGTTACTTGATTGCAATGTATCGTTTTCGTTTTCACTTATCATGGTGGGTCTATAAAATTAAATTACATATTACACAACTATGTAATTATAATATTTATAAAATAGCAAATAGCTTATAAATATTACAAGAAAATAAAATTAAAGAAAAGACTTATTTTTATGTTTCAAGATTACTTACAAATATTTCAATATAATAATGTTGATTACTTTTTATATTTTTATATTTAGGTCCTAAACTATAAAAATTAAATAAACTATATACATTAAATTATTATAATTATTTAACTAAACTATATATATATAATAAATTAAATAAACTATGTAGGATATATATTATTATTAAAATAATCTATATAGTTTAAATTTATGATCTACTTAAATAAACTATATAGAATTTTAAACTAAATTTGACCTTAAAACCACTTTGACCTACTTTTTGACTTTAAAATGACTTTGACTTACTTTTTTGACCTACTTTACAAAATGATTTTAGCGAAATATTTTTTAGGGGAGGTTGACCTATATCTGACGGGCTCACATCAAACACATATAGTCGGTAATAGTTCCGATTAGCCTACTATCGTAGACGCAGTAAAAAGAGTTTAGTGACATAATTTTTCAATATTTTTTGCAAGTTGCTCATCTGCATGGCAACTTATTATCGTAAGGAAAATTCTCTGCTTCGTTATGATATTTTCGGAATAGATTTATGGATTTAAATTCAATGGCTTTCGCTATCACATGGTCTGCAATGATCATTCCATTTGGAACTTATCTTTTTCGTTACAAATTGTTCTGAAATTTATTACTTATGGTCCTTCATCTGGTAATTTTTAATTTGTTTTCTAATAAACTTTAATATGAATTATTATTGTTCTCATTATTTTAAATTATTCTATATTTTAGTCAGCTTTATTCTAACCGTAGGTTAAATAATAAAGGAAACAACGTTCATGTTCATCACAGGTTATTCAATGGTCACGAAAATTAAAATCTTGAGTTTTAGGAACATTAGAATATAATTCCACGATAAATTAGTTTGACCTTGGAAAAAAAAATTATACACTCATTGTGCATGTTACCGATTATATCTTAGTCTAATAATTTCGTGAATATCGTCGATTTTTGTAATATTTCAATTTCCGTCTTGTATTTTAATGCCGTTCTGTGGATATCACTGTTTGTTCTAACTTGTAATTTTTTCTTTTCATTCAATTCATTTTTGATAAATTAGTCACTTTACTTATTTTTCTATTAATGTGTATAGTCAGTTATATTTAGACCTTTTCCAGGGCCTCCACGCGCTCTTTCGAGGGTTGGGTGATAGAATTTAGGAAGGGAGAATACTGAGCAGTTCCAGCAAACACCTTCACCGCGAGTTCCACGCTAACCACCGGTTTTATCCGGGTAAATTGATATCATTTTAATGGGTTGTGTGCTTGTGTTCTATTAATGGATGAAACGCACTAATAGATTTTATTCCCCGCGATGGAGATTTGGTAGCAAAGTAAAATGTCCGATGAGATCATAGTAACTTCATATTCCTAGTAAACATCAAAAATAAAAATCAATAAAAACACTTTTAATTGAATTGTCATTTAAAAAATACATTAAATATAAATTGAATGAGATAATATATAAAAAACAATAAAATAAACAATTTTTACTTTTTTATGGATTCTAACTGTTATAACTTTGGAAAATGATAATAAAATAAAAATTGAGAGAGTACGTAAGATAAGATAAATAATAAAATTTGAAAAACGTACTGATTTTTGTTTGCCCATCATTGTCTTATATACTACGATTTTCCGTGTGTGTATTTTGATGCGGTAAAACAAGGGATTTTAATTTGTTGTCTTTTAAAATATTTTTTCTAAATTTTTGATTTTATTATTATTTTTTCCAGTTTTGGATTTTAGAACTCGATTTATTTTTTAATTATTTTATTTTTTCTTTTAATTTTTATATTTGCTTTCTAAATTTAATATTTAGATTTACCGCTCAAAAGTATATGGGCATTACCGTGCTGGCCAAACAAATTAAGGCCTCACGTTAGTTTTTTCCCAACACTTTTATTATGTCCCTACATATGGATTCTGAGACAAGAAAAAATAATCCAATGATTTTCGATCATAGCGTGAAGTTTAATCTAATAATGACAACACTACTAATTGTTGGGTAATCATAACGACTGTCTATTCATTAATTTCATTATTATTATTATTATTATTAATAATAATAATAATAATAATAATAATAATAATAATAATAATAATAATAATAATAATAAAAATAATAATAATAATAATAATAATAATAATAATAATAATAATAATGTTGGGGTTAGCAAAATTCACAAAAGTAAAATGGGAAATCAATAAAAACATTGATATTCGAAATAATAATTAAAAAGGCAAAATCAATTAAAATTTAATATAAATATTTATCTGGGGAAACGGGTATAGGCGGATGCCAAATCACGAGACAAATCCAAATATAATAAAATTAAATTGATTGGGGAGGGGCTAATGGGAAACCCGAGCTAATGGAAGTCCGAGACAACAGAAAACCCGAACAATGTGAGAAACCCGGAACGTCAGCAAATTTTGTAATTACAAAAAACAAAATTGGTTGACGAAGAAACTCGGGATAAAAGGGAACCCGCTACCAAAATAATTATTGTAAACAAATGGAAACTCCAGGAGTCCAGAAATAACTAATTTGGTTTTGGAGAGAGATGTCAAAAATGCCAAACCAATTTAGTTTGCGGGTGACCTGATTTGCGAGATGAGTATAAAAGGAAAAGGCAGATCAACAAAATTGCCAGTTGGTCGAAGAGAATATTTCAGAGAGCGGAGCAAAGGACGTAATAAGCTTAAAGTTAAATCAATCAGCCAAACAAATTAAATTCTTGAGCACTAGACAGGACATCTCCTTACACATTGAAATATTGTGAAATTGTACAGAGTAATTGTGTAGGGTATTGTGAATTGAATTGATTTTTGTGAAAGCTGTGAATAAAGTTGTGATATATAAATTGGAAATAAATCTTATTGTGTTGGGTTAATTGAATAGCTCAAGAAGATTTGGCTTTGTTATGGACAACATTAGCTAGATTAGATAATACTCGTGCAATGCCAGATTTTTCATTCAACTCCCGGCAAATCTTCAAATGGTGTTCATAACAAGTTATTGATTCATCGAATTTGCCCAACATTTTCAATGTATTGCCAATCACTTGCTTTATATTCACTAGAGAAATCCTCGAGCCATCTAGGTAAGTCTAAATCTAGCTGGCTTTAAATCACCATTAATACATTCAAATCATCTGTTACCAATGTTAAAGCAGTTTTATAAAATTTGATCACTGATTTAATTTCATTTGCTCTGCACAAACGTTGACCTTCAATACAATTAGCTTCTAATTCACTCTTTTCGTACGGTTCATTTGAAGAAGCCATAATAATTAACTTTTAATCTCGAACAGATAATAATATTATAAATTGCAAAATTCAACTAAATCATCCTTTAAAAATTCAAAAATAAACTCCTTACAAAATATCTATTTCTCAGAAAACTTTTTTAAATAACTCCCAATCTTTATTAAGTTAACCATTTAACTGCCTTTTAAATCAAAACATTCAACTCTACACAAAAATACATTGACTAAACAAATCAAAAAACAAAATAATTTTATATATTTTTTAAATCAAAAATTAAAAAACTCAAAAGTCCAATCAAGATTTAACAGTTAAATTGGTAATTCTATATCGTTTTAATTTCGACACCCAGAATTCCACATTGATAAAATAAGTAATATTATAAAGGTTTCTGACATAAAAAACTTTCTTTGACAAGGAAATGGAAAAATATTTACTTTGAAAAGGTACTTTTAACATGGAAATTAATAATGTAAATAAAATAGAAGTAATGATCATCTCCATATTAAAGAAATGCGAGTTTTCGGCAAAATTTTGCTAATACAACCTAAACAAATGCTATGTAGAATAGCGGTAACCCAAGGAAATGCAATTTTTAAGTTAAACCTCATATTTTGAAAGAGGAAGTCAAATTTCTGAAACACATTCTCAACAAAGATAGAATTCAGGTAGATCTGTCAAAATTCGAAAGGCCTTTTTTTCAGTGGTAACTATATTTTAACGTGTGTGTAAGTCTGAGACAACACATTAATTTATATAGTGTTTGTTATACTTGTCTTGTTCTAGCGATGACTATAGTTTAAGGTTAACGTGACCGACATAAATACTTCGAAAAAAACTCATGAAAAAAATTTGAAAATATTGTAAAATCAATAGTATTTTAAGTTGATCTACATAAGTTTTGGTTGTTTACCGTGGAAACCATACGGTGTCATGGAGACGTGATTTACTTCTCGTGACCTACATAAAAATAATAGTTGACCTATATAAAAATTTTTAGAAAAATCTTCAGCACGTGGTCTGTCCCAGCTGTGACCTGTCCGAGCAGTGCCCCATTCATCTACGTAAAAACTAACCAGAATATTTACCAATCTTAGAAATGAGAAAATAGCCAATTCCTATTAACTTCTTTTAGAGCTATATTCAAATTCATCTAAAAAATGCTGAATTTTTATTTAATTAATTAGTTATATTTTATATGCCTTTACTTCATAAATTAATTTATTTTAAAATCATTAAATATGAAAATTTTTTAAATTTTCTTTTATTTCCAGTTTTTCTCCAAACCTTTTTAATTATTCGATGTGTATTAAAATTAATTAATTTATAATAAAATGTTGGTTGCTTCACGACATACCTTATGTAACTACTTTACATTTGCATATTGGACATCAGAACTGGAAACCTAGAGCCCACCTTGTAAATAGCGCTAGCCATCATAATTTATTTTATATATAACTTAATTCGATTTTATAAGACATCTTTATATAATTCTGGAATTTCAGATTCTTTTTAATTAAACTTTTCCGTATCATATGAAGGGGTTGATTCCACTGACTTGTAATTAGGAATTGCGAAACCGTTTCTGAAACAAATGAGTTTTATCTTCTTTAAATTTTTAAAAAGTTTCGACTTCCTTTTAGATAATATCACTAAATTAATATTACTCATAATTTTGTATTAAATTTTGGCAAAAAATATTTGACTGTGATATAAAAATGTGATAAAAAATATTTGTGTGACTGTGAAATATATACAAATCTAAACTTCTGAGTCGGATTGAAGTCGTTTTGTTAGTAAATATGATAATCGGAGTCAGAGTCGTGTTATTTTTTAGCTACAAACCGCTACTAATTAATTTATCAGTAGTTAAAATTGATATTAAAACATGCTGGTGTATGATATCATTTTGTGATAAATTCTAGCATACTTTTTATGACTTGGTAAAGAACTCGAACAAATACGTGTGATACGGTAACAAATATTTTTGAAAAACTATAATTTTAAATTTTTGAAATATTTATCCAATAAATTTTAAATTTGGTAAACAAATATTTTTCCAGAAATATTTAATTTTTCAAAATTATTCGAACATTTACTGATTAATAATTCAGTAGTTAAAAATGTTATTGGAAAGATTTACGAATTTACTCATATTGTTTACGTTATTAGACATATTTCATATTTAATTTTAAATTTAGTCCAAAGACAAAAAATGTTTACTCAAAATCCCTTTCAAAATAGAATGTATGATAAAGCTCATGCAAATCATTATTTAGTGTGAGCACAATACAATAGTTGCGTTTACATAAATTATGAACATAATAAATGTGGTTGATAGTTGTGATTCGATGTTAAAATGAGCGCATGTCGCTCTCACTGACATTGGGGCATCTCCTCGTAGAGCTGAGTAGAAAGTACTGTTTAATAAATTACGTTTATTTCACAATCGCAGAATGTGAGTGCGGAGAAGTTATTTAACTGAGTTACATGTTCAATGATTGTGCGATGTCTGTATATTATAGTTATTCACAAATATATGCACCAGAACGAGGGTATTAACAACCATACTTTTTTTCAATTTATAGCAATGAACAGGTAATTGTTTTGTCGAAAAACTTTTGATCAACGTGTGCAAATGATTTTTTTACTAACAGATATTATTTGATTTTACATGTTCATTGCATATTATAGGAAGATGAAAAAATGAATATATGCCAAAGCGCCCAAAGAAAGTAGTGTACAATAAAGACTGTCCATCGGATATTTGGCTTTCAAAACTTTTTATTCCCTTCTGCCCTCCTAATTTTTTTTACCAAGGTATAGGTTACATTTTTTTATTTTTTAAAATTTAATTATTAATATTATATTTTATTATTATTAATTTTATTAGTATTATTTATTTTAATTGTTTTTTCTTCAAATATCTAGTTTTTAAAAAAGTTTAAGAATAAATTTTCATTATTATTAATATTATATTTTATTATTATTAATTTTATTAGTATTATTTATTTTAATTGTTTTTTCTTCAAATATCTAGTTTTTAAAAAAGTTTAAGAATAAATTTTCATTGTAAAAATAAAAGAACATTTACTGATAATTTCTCGCTAAAATATCCTAAGAATAAATTTTCATTGTAAAAAAGATTAACTAATTAATCATATTTAAAAAACTTTCAATAAAAATTCATACAAATATTTTTCTTTATTTAAAAACATTTCAAAATTTGTTGAAATTTAACAATAATTTTTTAATGTATAAAATATTTACTGATAAAAATAAGTTCTCAAATAAAAAGCATAATAATTTTTTTTATAAAATCGCTACAAAAATTATGATATTTTTGAATAAGAAGTCTTAAATGTCAAAACTTTAGTTAGAGCCGACAAAATTTTACAAGGTTTTTAAAGTAAAATTAATACATATGAAAATTTTTCAAGTAATTAATTTTAAATACATATTAAAGTAAAAATTAAATAACAATAAAAATAATAATAAATTCATCTACAAACATATAAGCATTTAAAGTTAACCCTAATCCAATAACTTACAACTGAACAATTAAACATCAATTTAGTTGCTGACTAAATACGAATTGACCATTTAAAATCACATAAAAAATCAAACACATAAAAAGATGAAATTTATTTAATAAAAATCTTCATTGTCTTTTTCACTTTCTGTAATATTGATGACCTTTAAATCGTTGAAAATTATATACAATCTTATAAATTTATTCCTCTTACTATTAATCCTTTAAAGTTAATCCTCTTAAAATAATCCTGCTTGAATTATGCTTAATCTTCTAAAGGATTTACACAATGAAAATATTTTTAAAGAAACTTTATTCATTGATTTTTCATTGATTTTTTTACCAATTTAAACAGTACTGTTCACATGTTTTTGTCTTTCGATTACGAGTTCAATTGTATTCAATTTTCATTGATTCTAGTTTATTAATAAGTAAAGTGAGATAATAGTAACCCATTGGTTCAAATATGTATATTTAATCACGTAAACTGAAGTCAATTGTAACCATTGAGATGATTGAGTATTTGTAATTTTGAATTACTTTTTGAAATATTTTATCTTTTTCACTTGTTTTTTACTATAATTTTAAATTGAAATTACTTACTTTAATTATTCTTCAATCATTATAAATTTTACATCCAGCGAATTTTTCTAAATCATAAAAAATTATTTATAGAACTAATTATTGTTAAAAATTTATGTTTAAAATTATTATCAACTCCATCAAATTATTTAAATTTTTTGGTAAAGGTAATAAAAAATAAAATTTTAAAAATTTTCACTTTAATTTGTAAGTTTGTAAGTAATGAATCTCAAAAGATGCTAAATTTTTGATTAAATTTATCATATTCCTTACACAATAATGATTAAATTATTAATAAATGTTGTTAATTATATTTTATTAAATAGGTATCTGATAAATAAAATAGTAAGAAAGTTTTTTTTAAAATAAATTTGTTGCATCTTATTGTAACAGTTAAAATCTAATTTTTTTTCAAAATTGATTGAAATAAATGATTGATATGGAAAGATTTTGAAAGACTTGAAGACCAACACCAAGAAAAATTTTAAAATATAATTAAAAAACTGATCAATAATATTTTTGATTGTTTACGATTCTGACCAAATGGAAATTCCATTCTGTATTCAATATATTATAAATGATAAAAATTTCAAACACTAAATACGAATATTTTAAAATTTTTTAAAATGAATAACAAACATTTTAATTATTAATTTTTTTTAAAATATTTTTATTTTAAATATTTATTTTAATTAAATAAACTTTTTTTATCATTATCTTAGAGAAATCAATTGAAAGATAAGCATTACTTTTAGATTTAAATGAAAATATTTTGCAAAGTTTAATTTTGGAAAAAAACAGAAATTTATTCCAAATAAATTGTTTAAAAAATTGAAATTATATATCTATTAAACAATGTTTAGCGGTTTCAATTTCTCAACTGGTTCAAATTCTTCTCACAGTGACTACCACAGTCAGGGAAGTGCAAGTACTTGGGAGGGTCGCAATCATCCACTCCATTTTCAACTGGCCGTTCCCAATCTCTACTCGCAGCACTTCTCATCATCCTCCTTCTACTGGATTCCATGAACGTCTTAATCATTCTCAAAATAGTGTAGATAACCAAAGTAATCATGATCATTTTCGTCCTGCTTTTAGCATGTTTCAATCTCAACATAATAATGATACCCATTCTCATTCTCACCAATCTGTGAATGATATGCATCATCATTTTAATCCTTTTCAATCTGGTCAATCTCATCATCATTTTAGTTCAATTCAATCTGGTCAATCTCATCATCATTTTAGTTCAATTCAATCTGCTCAATCTCATAATCATTCTCATGATCGCAGCTTCCATATTGACAACCACCATCAAGACCTCATTGGAAGTCAAATGAGTCATTACAATGCTCAATTCTCAACCCCTATGCACCGTGACACCGGTTATGAAACCAATCATTCCATTCTTTCTTCTCACCATAATTCAGCGCATGCCACGCCTGCGCAACGTGGTTCTTCACATACTCCATCAAGTCATCGTTCTGAACCTCCCAGGATGTCAATGGCCAACCAACACTTTGGCGACCTTAATGATGATAGCTTTTTTCAGTAATTAAAATTTAATATTGAATCAAATTTCATTAGAATAAAATTTGAATAAAATTTGTGTTTTAATTAAATTAATTGTTATTTCGAAGGAATAAAAAAGTTATTTTTTATTTGTTTAGTCGACAAATATTTAAAGTAAAAATTTGTGATTAAAAAAAATTATTTATTTCATTCATAATTTTTAAACTAAATTTTATTTATATTTTATTGAAATTTTATTTGAAACGTAGATACTAAAAATGTTTGGAAATTGTATTATTATTGGTGATTTGCACTTGTAACATATAAGACTAGAAATTTGTATATATGGTCAATTTCGAAAAAGAATCTCTCGAAAATTAAAATTTAATATCTTGTATGTTTTTTGTAAAATTATGGAAATTATGGAAATTATGGAATAAAAACATCGACTTGCATATTTGAATCATTTTCATTTACTTCTGATGTTGCATTAGCTTTAAATAGTCTTTTCATTGTATCTATTGCGAAATTTATCACCTGTTCTGATATATCATTGTTTCTTTCCTTCAAATATTTTATGAGATTCATCAGATTTATATTTATGCGTTCATCAACCTGCCTGGAAATATTAACCAATAATGCAGTGCTTATTTGAGTATTTGATTCCTTGTGTTTATTTTTCATGAATTTTATAGTAAGATCTGCCGAGAGCAACGTAGCATCTTTCCTTCCGAGTGTCTCAATAGTTAACTTAATAGCTTTCAGGGCTTCACTTATTTCGGCAAGAAGTTTAAAATTTTTCTTTTCGAATAAGTTGGTTGCATTCAAATCAGCAAGTACTTCTTCTATAAAATCCCGAAGTTCTAAAAAATTTTCAACCATATTTATCATTGAATTCCAACGTGTTTTAACGTCCAGGATTAGTTGACGTTCGTGTCCTATTTTTTAAAATTATTTTTCCCTGTAAAATACTACTTCTTATTGTAGAATATCTGTAGAATTTTACAATTTCTCTGACAATTTTAACATTCTCATTAGCAACCACATTATTATAAGGCATTTCTTCTTTAAAATCAGTTACAATAATACTTAATATATCTAAATCATTATCCTCAAATTGTCCTCATCGGAATCCAATTCATGAGCATTTTGGTAGATTCTGTTGATAGCATCAATTTCATCATCTGTATAAGTATTGTATTATGTATCACACACACCTAAATAAATACCATGAGTGATACATATGTTTGGCCAGAACACAAACGGCCTTGAGAATTGTTTAAATGAATCGGTAATACACATGCAAACACAACATGCAGATTTAAAATCGGACCTATAAAAACGTAGTCTTTTGGCTGTTCCTTCACCCCTCAGTTTCCTATAATTTCGACCAAAAATTCAATTTACATAACGGCTAAAAATCATAAAACATTGAGTACCTCGGTGAGCACTCTTAAACTTATAATATGAACACAATTATCCTAAGGTCAAACTGAAAAGGAGGAAGGGGGAAAAGAAATCGGAAATGCCTAAATATCTCTAACTAAAATAAAATTTACGATATCGTGTGAAAAGATTCCCGAGAATTAACTACCCAAATATTTAATCGGCGTAAATTCAAACCGTAACTAAAGATAATGACGAGAGGCTAAAACTATGAATGCAGACGATAAGGGCATAAAACCAATTCACCCCAGTTAGTAGGCTCACCATCAGCTAGTCATACTAAGTAAACGGCTAAATTAATAGCATTATTATCTTATCGATGATACTTTTATTATCATTAGTTAATTAGTACACCTGTAATTTGAAACTATCCCAAAACTAAAAATCATTCACAGTTCAACGAGGCCACCCAAAAATTTTATAATTAACCTTAGTCAAGTAATAAAAAGTAATAGTATAATACTACTCATTTAAGCAGAGCATAGAAACCACCCACGTTATAGTCAATCCAATTCTATTAATAAATTACAGTGCTCGACAAAAGTGTAGGAAATCTCACGAACCATATAAAGTCAGATTTTCCACCAGCGGAAACGATCAGATTAGTTAAACGGGATCTAAAATACACTAATAACGGAATAGAAAATATATCACGTCTTGAATTAACATCACAAAATTTCACCTCTGTAGAGACCCGCTAATAAATCGAAACGGGAAAGAGAAAAGATAAATAATGAATGTGACAACCGACACATAATGATTACATTAAAGTTATCGTGGTTAATCACAAATCACTCATAAATGACATCAAAATGAATGAGAGGAGAAATATGTGAGGAAATCTTGGATATCGGTGAGTTTTGAGGATCGACGTTTACACATAAAGGAATTATGCGGCCGGAAAGTGAGAAACTGAAAATCTGAAATAGTTTATTTAGTGAGAAATAATAAAATTTGTCTACTTGAAGTGCCTCCCATATAATAAAATCCAAATTCCGGCGAATGATCAACAAAACTATCATAGAAACAATCCAAGGAACGAAAACAAATATAATAAAATCCCCTTTAAATAAATAATAGACGTGGCACGACACAATCTAAATCGATCCCCGATCAATAAGTGGATAGAAAATTCCACGTCGGCAGAAATGTCTGACTGAAATAAATATACAGCGTACACACTGGCATTGAACACAAGTACAGACACACTCGCAGGGTAGGAATAGTACTATAAATAGATTAACCAGTGTCAGAATTTTAGTAAATCACGATAAGCTACAAAAATGAATTCCAACAGGCGAAACAATTCAGGAGTTAAAGGCTGTTTTTCCCATCTTGGAGATAACGATGAGATCACGATTGAACGGAGAACCGACGCTCAAGAAAGTGAGGAATTTATTTAATTAATTGCACCTCTTTAAACCATCAATTAAATTTCATGAATTCCGGCAAACCGTTATAAGACTATGGCACATATCGCTCGAAGACCTGAAGCGGGACAAGGACGAGATATTCTCATGAATGAAAGGAATGTAATAAAAAGCGAAAAGGACCCTATCGAAATAATGAAAATTTAAATAAATGCATTCTACGTTGTTATTTTCACCCAAATTCTTTTGGTCAATAAACTGATCGAAATTCAAAAAGTTAAAAATAATCAAATCATATAATTCAAAAACAATTTTTTAAAAAATAAAACTTGTTGGTATATATAACCTATTTAACAAAAATAGACGAAAATATAACATCATTTCAACTAAAAGTATTCTTAAAATTTCCTTAGGTCCAATATTTTAATAATAATAGCATAAATAAATAAAAATTAACAATAATTCTCCCTTACTTTAATATACTTCTAAAGGTTCTCCTAAAGTTCAATAAGAATATTTTTGAAAATATGCATTGATTTATGTCGATCTGGCATCGACTTTTATAGGGGGGTTTTACACTCATGTTTTTTCATGCGATAAAACAAAACCCCTACACGTTATTACCATATTTCATCACTTTTCCCCTAGTTGTCAGATTTCTTGATTCTTTTTGTTAAAATTTCAGATTACATTTAAGCTTAAATCTCGTGTTTATTTTCTAGAATATAAGCGTTTTCAATGAATTTGGAGCCAATTTGATGAAATAGGTTAACTTTGCTAAATTTTAATGTCTTTTGATTCTTTTTAAATGTTTTTATTTATTTTTTTACATATTTTTTGTATTTTTCTACTTTTTGTATTATTTAATGTTAGGTAGGTTATTTTTGCTGATTTTTCGTCCATTTGCATTTTGCGCGCCCTGATTTTATTGGATGTCGTGCCAGATAAACAACAATTTAAAATATATATATAAAAAAACTTTAAAAAATTAATGGTTTATATTATATGATCTTCAAATGATTTGATCTGCAAATTTAATGATTAGATGTATTTCTTAATTAAAAAGTTTAAAAATGGAATATCCCTCTGTATACCTAATGTTTAGTTGTTGATAAAAAAGAGTCCTATGAGCACTGATTACATTCACAGTTATATTCCTCATATAATAAATACAAATAAAGTCTTTATAAATAATTGCCTAAAAATCATTTCACTTGTAACATACATTTCGATTCCACTTCTCACTCGTACTTTTTCAATTGTTTAGTATATTCTCTAGATCATTAGCTAACTCTTGATTTTCTTCAAAAGCCATTATTAGCATTTTCATATAATTTTAAACAATGAGATTTTATGATATTTGTTGTGAAAATTTCCTTTTAAATATGCTCGGGTGTTTTCTAGTAGAGCTATTCAGGAACTGCATTAAGTTTTCTCGAAAGATTAAATAAAAAATAATAATAATAATACAATTTCCAAACATTTTTAGTATCTACGTTTCAAATAAAATTTCAATAAAATATAAATAAAATTTAGTTTAAAAATTATGAATGAAATAAATAATTTTTTTTAATCACAAATTTTTACTTTAAATATTTGTCGACTAAACAAATAAAAAATAACTTTTTTATTCCTTCGAAATAACAATTAATTTAATTAAAACACAAATTTTATTCAAATTTTATTCTAATGAAATTTGATTCAATATTAAATTTTAATTTTGAATTACTGAAAAAAGCTATCATCATTAAGGTCGCCAAAGTGTTGGTTGGCCATTGACATCCTGGGAGGTTCAGAACGATGACTTGATGGAGTATGTGAAGAACCACGTTGCGCAGGCGTGGCATGCGCTGAATTATGGTGAGAAGAAAGAATGGAATGATTGGTTTCATAACCGGTGTCACGGTGCATAGGGGTTGAGAATTGAGCATTGTAATGACTCATTTGACTGCCAATGAGGTCTTGATGGTGGTTGTCAATATGGAAGCTGCGATCATGAGAATGATTATGAGATTGAGCAGATTGAATTGAACTAAAATGATGATGAGATTGACCAGATTGAATTGAACTAAAATGATGATGAGATTGACCAGATTGAAAAGGATTAAAATGATGATGCATATCATTCACAGATTGGTGAGAATGAGAATGGGTATCATTATTATGTTGAGATTGAAACATGCTAAAAGCAGGACGAAAATGATCATGATTACTTTGGTTATCTACACTATTTTGAGAATGATTAAGACGTTCATGGAATCCAGTAGAAGGAGGATGATGAGAAGTGCTGCGAGTAGAGATTTGGGAACGGCCAGTTGAAAATGGAGTGGATGATTGCGACCCTCCCCAAGTACTTGCACTTCCCTGACTGTGGTAGTCACTGTGAGAAGAATTTGAACCAGTTGAGAAATTGAAACCGCTAAACATTGTTTTAATAGATATATAATTTCAATTTTTTAAACAATTTATTTGGAATAAATTTCTGTTTTTTTCCAAAATTAAACTTTGCAAAATATTTTCATTTAAATCTAAAAGTAATGCTTATCTTTCAATTGATTTCTCTAAGATAATGATAAAAAAAGTTTATTTAATTAAAATAAATATTTAAAATAAAAAATATTTTAAAAAAAATTAATAATTAAAAATGTTTGTTATTCATTTTAAAAAATTTTAAAATATTCGTATTTAGTGTTTGAAATTTTTATCATTTATAATATATTGAATACAGAATGGAATTTCCATTTGGTCAGAATCGTAAAACAATCAAAAATATTATTGATCAGTTTTTTAATTATATTTTAAAATTTTTCTTGGTGTTGGTCTTCAAGTCTTTCAAAATCTTTCCATATCAATCATTTATTTCAATCAATTTTGAAAAAAATTAGATTTTAACTGTTACAATAAGATGCAACAAATTTATTTTAAAAAAAACTTTCTTACTATTTTATTTATCAGATACCTATTTAATAAAATATAATTAACAACATTTATTAATAATTTAATCATTATTGTGTAAGGAATATGATAAATTTAATCAAAAATTTAGCATCTTTTGAGATTCATTACTTACAAACTTACAAATTAAAGTGAAAATTTTTAAAATTTTATTTTTTATTACCTTTACCAAAAAATTTAAATAATTTGATGGAGTTGATAATAATTTTAAACATAAATTTTTAACAATAATTAGTTCTATAAATAATTTTTTATGATTTAGAAAAATTCGCTGGATGTAAAATTTATAATGATTGAAGAATAATTAAAGTAAGTAATTTCAATTTAAAATTATAGTAAAAAACAAGTGAAAAAGATAAAATATTTCAAAAAGTAATTCAAAATTACAAATACTCAATCATCTCAATGGTTACAATTGACTTCAGTTTACGTGATTAAATATACATATTTGAACCAATGGGTTACTATTATCTCACTTTACTTATTAATAAACTAGAATCAATGAAAATTGAATACAATTGAACTCGTAATCGAAAGACAAAAACATGTGAACAGTACTGTTTAAATTGGTAAAAAAATCAATGAAAAATCAATGAATAAAGTTTCTTTAAAATATTTTCATTGTGTAAATCCTTTAGAAGATTAAGCATAATTCAAGCAGGATTATTTTAAGAGGATTAACTTTAAAGGATTAATAGTAAGAGGAATAAATTTATAAGATTGTATATAATTTTCAACGATTTAAAGGTCATCAATATTACAGAAAGTGAAAAAGACAATGAAGATTTTTATTAAATAAATTTCATCTTTTTATGTGTTTGATTTTTTATGTGATTTTAAATGGTCAATTCGTATTTAGTCAGCAACTAAATTGATGTTTAATTGTTCAGTTGTAAGTTATTGGATTAGGGTTAACTTTAAATGCTTATATGTTTGTAGATGAATTTATTATTATTTTTATTGTTATTTAATTTTTACTTTAATATGTATTTAAAATTAATTACTTGAAAAATTTTCATATGTATTAATTTTACTTTAAAAACCTTGTAAAATTTTGTCGGCTCTAACTAAAGTTTTGACATTTAAGACTTCTTATTCAAAAATATCATAATTTTTGTAGCGATTTTATAAAAAAAATTATTATGCTTTTTATTTGAGAACTTATTTTTATCAGTAAATATTTTATACATTAAAAAATTATTGTTAAATTTCAACAAATTTGAAATGTTTTTAAATAAAGAAAAATATTTGTATGAATTTTTATTGAAAGTTTTTTAAATATGATTAATTAGTTAATCTTTTTACAATGAAAATTTATTCTTAGGATATTTTAGCGAGAAATTATCAGTAAATGTTCTTTTATTTTTACAATGAAAATTTATTCTTAAACTTTTTTAAAAACTAGATATTTGAAGAAAAAAACAATTAAAATAAATAATACTAATAAAATTAATAATAATAAAATATAATATTAATAATAATGAAAATTATTCTTAAACTTTTTAAAAACTAGATATTTGAAGAAAAACAATTAAATAAATAATACTAATAAAATTAATAATAATAAAATATAATATTAATAATTAAATTTTAAAAAATAAAAAATGTAACCTATACCTTGGTAAAAAAAATTAGGAGGGCAGAAGGGAATAAAAAGTTTTGAAAGCCAAATATCCGATGGACAGTCTTTATTGTACACTACTTTCTTGGGCGCTTTGGCATATATTCATTTTTTCATCTTCCTATAATATGCAATGAACATGTAAAATCAAATAATATCTGTTAGTAAAAAAATCATTTGCACACGTTGATCAAAAGTTTTTCGACAAAACAATTACCTGTTCATTGCTATAAATTGAAAAAAAGTATGGTTGTTAATACCCTCGTTCTGGTGCATATATTTGTGAATAACTATAATATACAGACATCGCACAATCATTGAACATGTAACTCAGTTAAATAACTTCTCCGCACTCACATTCTGCGATTGTGAAATAAACGTAATTTATTAAACAGTACTTTCTACTCAGCTCTACGAGGAGATGCCCCAATGTCAGTGAGAGCGACATGCGCTCATTTTAACATCGAATCACAACTATCAACCACATTTATTATGTTCATAATTTATGTAAACGCAACTATTGTATTGTGCTCACACTAAATAATGATTTGCATGAGCTTTATCATACATTCTATTTTGAAAGGGATTTTGAGTAAACATTTTTTGTCTTTGGACTAAATTTAAAATTAAATATGAAATATGTCTAATAACGTAAACAATATGAGTAAATTCGTAAATCTTTCCAATAACATTTTTAACTACTGAATTATTAATCAGTAGATGTTCGAATAATTTTGAAAAATTAAATATTTCTGGAAAAATATTTGTTTACCAAATTTAAAATTTATTGGATAAATATTTCAAAAATTTAAAATTATAGTTTTTCAAAAATATTTGTTACCGTATCACACGTATTTGTTCGAGTTCTTTACCAAGTCATAAAAAGTATGCTAGAATTTATCACAAAATGATATCATACACCAGCATGTTTTAATAACATTTATGTTTCATATATAGTGCTTTGGCTGTATTGAAATCTAATAAAATCAAGAAACATAGAGATAGACCAACAAAATATTTACCGTTTTTGAATGACTTGGTAGATTTCCCTAATGATGTGCCGATGAAACTGTGTGATATTCCAGCTTTTGAGAAGAAAAATCCTTCTTTAGCAATTAATGTAATGATTTATAATGAAAATCATGATGATAAAGAATAACTTGTAATGAAGCATCCATATATAAATATAATTCACCGAACAAAAGTAACTGGAGTGGATCCACTTTATTTATTACTGATAATGGAGAGTGAATTGTCATAAAAACAATGATTGTAATGTTCGATTTCGTTGCAAATGGTATGAAAATTGTTTAAATAGATTTCATAAGTCAAAATCTTTTGAAAATCCCCAAGATTTATGTAAGAAAATTCAGTTGGGTACTACGTTATATACATTATCAAAAGATAAAGATAAATATTTGGAGTTCAAAAACTGGTCAAAAACGATATCACCTCCGTTCGTTATCTATACAGATTTTGAATCTATTTTACCAAAAGATGACATTTATTTTCAAAAACATTTGTCAATTTCTGCTGGACTCTTATTAATCAACAACTTCAATGGAATGACAAGTTACCATTATTTCATTGCTCAAAACTGCTTTTATGAATTTTTGAAGGTCTCAGATATAGAAACAAACATTTTGCTTCTATATTATAAAGAAGAGGGGAAAAATCTAATGTTACCACTTACTTTTGGCGAAGAATATTCATTTGATAATTGTGAATATTGTTATTTGTGCAATAAGAATATTCACATCTACAATATAGTAGATAAGGTTAGAGACCATGACCATTTTACAGGAAAATATATTGGTCCTGCATGTAAAAGTTGTGATGTTAATAGGAGCATCAAAGAATTATTACCTGTAGTTTTTCATATTTTCGGGGGTATGACTTACATCTGTAAGGTTTATGGTATTGGTAACCTTGACCCCAGATGTAATATTTTTCTCTTACCCCCAATGAATACTCGTTACTAAGTAACGTTGGGAATGCAACTATTGGTTTTTGAGGTCGCTAAAGGTGAGCGCCACGTAGGAACTACTCTGGCCCGACCTCAAACTGGGTCCAACGCACTACCATTAGAAGGTACGTGTGCGATTTTCTTTTTCCGGTCCCTCACTTGTGTGCTTAATTTTTCCTCCTTTGCAATCTCTTTCCGTACAACTGTCTGTAAATTCCCTGTAATTCTACTCTATTATTACCGAAGATAATGTTCAAAAATTTATTTAAGCAAAACATTTTGATCAACACTAAGACTATTTCCAATTATTGTCCAGGTGCCTTTGTAGTGCGGCGTTTCGCACGTTCAGCCTTTCCCGTCCTATGTTTGGAAGCTTTAGTTGCTGGCACCTTAACAGACGTGGACTCTTGGTAAGCTAATTGGGCGGGTGCGAAAACGAGGAATGGGACACCGAACCAAAGACTGTTTTCGGAATCACAACTGCCAGAAATGCGGCAGAAGAGGGCATACCGAGAGAATATGCGGACAATTTGAAAATAAGGCCTGCTTCAATTGTGGTCAAAAAGGGCATATTGCAAGGAGATTAAACATGAGAAGAGAACCGAATCAGCAAAGACCGAATAACCCTACGAGAAACCCACAGATCAATGTAATACAAGAAATCGATATGTTGCGAGAAACACTAAAACGAATGCCCATGGAACTAAAGGAGATGATGCAACAGATGCCCACCAATATACAACAACAGCGAATTAACGTCATGAGAAGCAATGAAGAGATTCAAGAGCTGCGAACAAGAGAATATCAAGAGCAACAACAAGCCGAATGGCGAAGATTGCAAACAGAAGAAGCTCAAGAGATTCAGCAAAGATGGGAAAATCGAAAACAAACCCCAAAAAGAATGAATATAATGAGAATAGAAACCCCAGAGGAAATCCACACTGCGGAGCAGTGTGTTGAGAACGAAGGGGAGGAGATATGATAGTCCATGAGAAAGCAACCGAATTAAATATAATGGAAAAAATAGAGGCTATCAAAGAATTTGCAGAAGAGGAAAAACAAAGACGTCGACAACTAAAGGAAACGACAACTGAGAAATTAGATGAACCAGAAACCCAAGAAAGAAAACAAATAGAAACGATGATAACGGAAGATCAAAGCGAAGAAACATGGAAATATGAGATGGAAGTACTTGCGAAAGAAGCATTAGTGCAAAAACTAGATAACGTACTCGATAACGCTACCTCGAGGCCACGTATTTGAATCTTTTGTGACTATGTGACCTGTTTCTCCTCAGCCCACCCTCGCTGTGCCACTGTCATTTTCTGATAAATTTTCTTGGCCTTTACTGGTTCAATCCAGGTAGCCTTGGTCTGTTGAATCTCCTGATTGAGTTGTGTTATTTGTTGTCGTAAATTTTGATTGGCCGTGCGGGCTTTTTGGAGCTCCTGTTGTAACCTCCGCACCGAACTTATGGCTAAATGGAAATTATGCTATTTATTTTGGTTATCTATCTTAAACTGATATTTATTCGTCACACCCCAACCCGCTTGATCGTCAGCGAGAGGAATCTATATCACAAATTCATTTCCGTTAGCGGTATCTTAACTTTTACTAGAAAATTTTCCTAAGATTAATTTAGAAACACTAAAGTTTTATTGATAATAACACAAAATTTCGTCAAAGTTATCGTCGGTTAAGCCTGGGGCCACTATCTTCGTGTCTTCTATTTTGGCGGTTGTGGGCATAGAAATGGTCGTTGCGATTATCCGACTCATCTTCTACGGTCCTTAGCTCGCGAGGGCGAACTCTTCGTGGGAGCACTACATACATTGCTCCCGTCTGACCATGAAGTCGCGGATCGTCCAATTCGAATGAGACGTTGTAATTTGGCGCATACCCATCTGTGCTAGGTATTTTGCCCTCCGCTATGTCTGCGTTTACTTTTGCCATGTATCGTCTGGCCTTAGCAATTTGGCGGTGGGTTTCCTTCTGATGCTCTTCTAGTCGAGTAATATAAATTCTGCCTGGCCCCGGATCTAATTGGCCGGGTTTCGGTCAGGTTCACGCTTTATGGCTATGTAAGAGAGGTCTACGTCTTCTGAACTCACTTGGTCTCCGAATCTTGTTTCTCGAACGGTGGATATTGAAAGTCTCGCGTCCCACATCGCCTGTCTACACCTGGATGATGAGTGCGCAGGGAAACGTGCGATGACTCGGGACGCATCAATCCAGGAGTCCTCTAAATTATATTACATAGTTTATCTCTTTTATCCGTTCTAGTCGGTTATCAAGAGGGCGGCTAGAGGAATTTTTTAATATCAGGCTTGAGCGAGAAGACTAAAAGGTCGGGTGGTATACTTATCGCGGTCGTTTGTCGGGTGGACATGAGTGGTGGTAAAATCTCTACGCGTCCTCCGATTTCTTTTTTTTTCGAAATTTTGTTTTATCCTATAAGCGGCCTTTCGGCTTAATTATGCGAGCTGGGCTCAGCATCTATTTCAATTGTTTCTTTATATTACACACACAAAACTGCAACACTGAATGCAATTATCAGTATTGCCGCACCCATTCTTTTATCAGGTTGGGCAGAAAGGAAGGGCCATGGCACTCTTCGTGTAAGAGATGTGCTCACGGTAGATGTGGTAGCATGCTATAATTGCATTTGGACATGCTATTCGTGCAAGAGAATGGATTTCTGCCTTGGTTAATCCAATCTTTGATAGCGCTGGGTTATTCTTTTTGTCCCATGTCCCCAGGCATCCAACCACCAGAACAGATACTGTTGCTTTTTGTTTAAAAGCGTGTCCAATTTCCAAGGCTAGATTCTTGTATTTTTTGTAGTTAAGTTCTCGCTCTTTTTCAAAGCATTCAACCGAGTCATATGGCACTTTTAGGTCAAGAACATGTATATCTTTGTTCCTTTTAGACCTAATTCTTCTAGCTTTGGGCTTGGCACGACAGTGGTTGAACACATGTGCTTGAGTCTCTTCGTCCAGATGGCACAGTCTGCATTTTGCGCTCTTATTGAATTTAAGGCGGTAAGGGGTATATGTTGAGTTTAAGAAGATTGTTCCTCGCACGTATCAAGAAGTTGAACTGTGCATCATTGAGGATGTCACTAGAAATGAGGAACTTAGCCGTAATGCTGTCCCCAATTGCAGATGCAATGTGTCCCTGCACGTGCATTTGACACCATTGCTCCGTATAGTAAAGACCCACGAAGTCGTGAAGTTCTTTAGAAAGGGTTTTTAAGTTTAAGATATTAATGTAAGAGGTGCGTTTTTTATAGGACATTTCAAGTGTAAATTTGTCATCTACAAAGTTGAGTTTAACGCAGATACAAAATTTTCTTTTCAGAGCAAGAGATGATTTTTGGAATTTTTTGAAGAAAGAAACGCTAGTAAAACCTTTATTTACTTCGCAGTTAAGCCTTTTTAGCCCAGCTTCGAAGTTCTTCCCCCTCTAGCATGGGCTAGTTCAGTAATCATCATGTTTCTGAAGTCTAGGTTTGATGAGTTGAAAAGTCTGGTTATGCCGGTCATACTTTGTATTAGATACTCATCAAAGTTGTGGTGATACCGAGTCCTCCCACCTTGCAGTGAGCATATAGAAAAAAGTTGTTAGTTGCCTGATACTTATCTCCAATCATGGTCTTAAGAAGTCCCTTGATCTTTTGATCAAACCCAAGTTGTTTTGGACGTCCCTGCGTTACTCTGTGTAGGTCGCAATCTAGAATCCTATGCCCAATCACGCAATTTCTCAGGGAGAAGATCAGTTTTGAGTGTATGAAAGTCTTGTAGGCATTAAGTTTTTGTGCCGGATGTAAGTACGATTTGAATAAAGAGCTGGTAAGTGCAAGTGCAGATTCCAGTCGCCCATCAACATCTTGATTTCGTTTGCAAGAGAAATCGACTCCAAGATATTTGTATTTTTTTTATCCCATATCGTTGGTATCTCCTCGTTATAAAGATGTAGTTTAAAGATATCGGAGTTAACATTGTTCATGGACAAGTATCCAGATTTCGAAGGTTTAAACTTAAGGTTGGCAAAGGCTGCCAATTCCACTGTAGTCTCTAAAGAGTTTTTGATTTTTGAAAGGAATCAGAGAGAAGAACCAAGTCATCACCATTTGCCAAAATACTGATGTTTAGATCATGAAGAAAGAAATGATAATTAGTCAGTGTAGTCAATAGACAGTACATTCTACTCAGCTCTACGAGTCAGTAGATAGGCAGAAGAGTGTCATTGATAATGGGCAACCTTGTTTAACTCCTTTAGTAATTGGGACAGGTTCGGAAAAGGTTCCTTGACAGTTGAAGATAGTCTTTACATCCTTATATAGCTCTTTAAGCAAGGTTCTTGTTTCGTTCTTCAGTCTCATATTAGTAAGTGTATACCAGATCAGATCGTGAGGTAGTGAACCAAATGCATCGGCGATATCGAGCCAAACAATGTGTCGTTCAGTTTTACATCGTTTAGCTGGGTCGATTGCGAAGTGCAAGGTAGCATTGTGCTCAGCACATCCATCCGGTATACCAATTGCTTTTTGGTTTGGACTTATAAGGCTGCCATTCCTGATCCATTGCAACAGGCGGTTATTCAGCAGAGTCGTTAAGATTCGATAGGATGTGTCCATGATTGCCAGCGGTCTCCATGAGTTAGCTCTGAAACTCTCGGACATTTTTCCTGGCTTTAGAATTAAAACTGATCTAAACAGCTTCCATTTCTCTGGGCAAACCTTATTTCGTAGTACACAATTGCAGATTGCTGTTATCAGTTCAATGTTTTGGGGAGATCTTTTTCCAATCTCCACCTGTAATGAGGTCCATTCCAGGTGCAGAGCTGTCTAAGTTCCTCATGATGTGCGACAAATTTTCACAATCAATATTCATATCTGTATCAGTATCCATGTAGTGAGGTAGGTTTATGGATGACGTATTCGAAACTGGGCAGTTTGGACTCGCAAAGGTCGTCAAGAATTTGGCCTTAGGCGGTCTGTGATTTATATCGTCGTTGTCCCATATCTTCGTGATTTCAGTTTTCTGATTGGTTTGGATATTTTAATCTCTTAACACAGAGAAGTTTGCTGACTTTTTCATACGTAGATGTATTATATCTGTCTTTGGTTTACTTTTTTTAAAATATCTTTTGGGATTTAACCTTCCATTTATTCGTTCGATTTCGCACAGTATTTCCTCACAAGTAATTGTGTCAAGGTCCAATTGATATATCAGGTCCTCGATAAATACGCGATAATTCCTAACATCACTCTCCGGAAATTGCGCAGTTATATTTTAGAATAATTGGCCTCATTGTCTCTTTCATGTGAGCGATATCTGGAATATCAATTGGTAAGCCCGACATTAAGCATTTAATAAAGTGACACACATAAAAGGGGGAAAGGTTTGCCTCATGACATATGGGTTAGTTGAACTCAGTAAGAGGGAAATTTAAGTCCTCAAATATATTCTGGACGTTAAGTATAGTCCTTAGGATATCTGTAGCCAATTCAAAGTGTATGGTATGACTATCATCAGCAGTTGAATCGATAATCATCGCTATACGCTTTTTCTTGTTAAAGAAGAAGGATCAAGAAGAAGTTTTGTTGTGAATTGGCATAACTATCTCGTTCCATTTGGCAAAGTCTTTGAAAAGGAAGGTTTCAAAGAAAGTTTTGTAGTTGCACTGGATCAAAGCATTGCAAGTATAAGGATTAATGAAGATTGTAGAAGTTTTAACAGCATAAGAGAAAATATATGCTTTGATTAAGTGCTGCGACCATCAGCTTAATTCGTTTTCGATGTTTCGGTTGAAGGCAAGATTTACTGGAAGATCTCTGGGTTTGAATGGTTCTTCATCGGGGGTATTTTGAGTCTCATCAGATGATAGTATCCCAGCAAAGTTTAGCGGGGAAGCTATAGTAATAGTATTAGAGATATTTTCAGTGTTGAATATAGAGTTAATAAATTCTTGCAGATGCTGGGTCTTGATGTGGATAATGAGCTCTGAGAACGGCTTCCAGATACCACATTAGCATAAAATGTTTAAGTTTTGGTCGAAACTGTATCCGGTATGAGTTTTCATGTGCTCCGTTATGTCCATCATGGTTTATTCAAGGTTAAAAGCCTATTTGCAATTATTCTATTTTTTATTGTTACGGTATGAGAATTAGAACATATTTTCCTTTGTTAAACGAAGATAGGTCTTCATGTTATCTGTTATCGTGGTTTGCACAACGTGGCTATGGGCTTCGATATGGTTAAAGATATCTGCATATTTGATCAGAACTATTGCATGTGTTGGGCTCAGAGCCACGATTTAAGCAAAAAATAAAAATAAAAATTAAAGACAGAGAATAGAGGTAATGGAACGAATCACTGTACATAAACATGCACCACAAGGAGAGACCAAAAATCAATAAAAACATATTAATTAAAACAAATTAAAATATAGCAAAATTAAATAAAAACAAATAATTAATAAAAATCATTAAAAAGCATACAGCTGCAAAAAGAAACATATAAAAAGTAAAATAAACTGCCAAAACCTTGCAAAATAAGGTTTAGAAAAAACATAGGCAGAAGTGGCGACCAGAAAACAAATAAAAAGGGCCAAAAATAATATTACAAGAAATAGTAATAAAAGTAAATCCAAACATAAATAAATGTATACCAAAAATAAAAAAAAATATGCAAAAATAATAAAAATATTTTAAAGTAATAAAATAATTAAAAAGCCCTAAAAATGGTGAAAAATCGCCTATTGGTCGCACACACGCATGAAAATAGTATAAATACAGTGATGAATTTCATTATTTTTAATCTTATGCTTTTAAAAACAAAATATTGAAACTTTTGCAGCTGAATCATAATTCTGAGAGTAAGGAATTCTTTTTATTTTTATGAAGTTTTCGCATTATGTTAATGTAAAATTAGTTTGATTAAATTCTATGATATGTAATGTCTAATTTCATTACTTTACATATGTACATATATATATATCTATTGTCCGAGCCCCTCAAACTATATATAAAGTATTGTAATAGACGGTTCATGGGACGGATCTCGTGCCGGCTAGTGGGTGAAAACCCTTAGTTGAGCTCGTGGGTCATGCCTCGTGAACCCCTCGGCATTCCGAGGCCAGTTCTGGCGTTATGCACAGGACCGCTACGCAGGGCGCCGTTGTATACTCGAGGCGGCCACTGAAAAGTGGCCAGAGCGAGTCGAATTAAAATCAGGGGAAGAGCGACAGTGCAACTAGAGGGAAATTAGGAAGGATCATAGGTTGATCAAGATAATTCTTTTTGTATTTTTCGGACTAATCAATAACTAGATAATGGGTAGAAGGGATAGGCATTTGACGCCAACAGTTAATCGACAAATTTTAGCAAAAATTAGAATTAATATAGGACAAAGAAAACAGGATGCTCATAATTTGTTTAAACGAGTTATCATAATAAACTAGATAAAGAAAATGTAAGACCTCCTCACATTGGCAGAATAGTCCATAGCGAGGGAGTGCAGCAAAATATTCTGAGTTAAATTAACAGGTCCAAAAAAGGGGAGCAATTCACAATTTTCTCTCGACATAGGGTGTTCTAAGGAGACCATTTTTTCTTTTCTCGCCTATCCAAACGTCGTAGATAAATATGTAATTAATTTTTTATGAATCCCTGAGGAAAAATATCTTAGTAAAAATATGTAAATTTAATTTAATTTTAATTTAATCAAATACTGATTAAAAATTAGGGGCATAAAAGTAATGGTAACTCCAAAATAATTGGCTAATGTCATGCATACAAGCACAGAAAACGTATGTCGTTAGATAGTAAACAAACCACAGCAAATTTGTCACGGTCTGCTAGACCACATAATATAGAATCATATATCAATCAATAATTACCACCCACACAGAGCATAGAATAACATACAATCAATCCACCCCACACTACAGAAGAACAGCGAAAAGAAACTCAAATTAACATACAAACGTTCAACACCACAACAACCACAACAACATCGAGAGGCAGAAACTAATCAAAACACAAGAGTACGGAAATTATCTGAAAGCACGCCCTCATACGATCTCCCCAAGTATTTAATAATCACAAAATTAGTCATAAATATATCATCCACATTGCAGTTAATAAAATATCCAACGGAAAAACAGAGTCGTAATCATCTTAGAAATCTATAACAAAGACTAAAATCCCGACCAACATGCGAATTAATAAATAGCAAGAAGAAGGGATAAAACCATTAGAAATAAAACGCATCGGCGCACAAATATAATATATTTACACCAACATATCCGTATCCGATTAAAGAAACTAAGAAATGGATACGTTAAATTTAAACTAATCGTACAACCTACCATACATCCGAGAAACCCTAAGCGATGGTTACGTTGAATATAGTTAACATAATGCACGCCGGCGAGTTAACACGTTTAAATAGCATAAAAGGTGGAATGACAACCCTAACAGAACGCGACCCTTGTCAAATGACTAATTAGATAGAAATTAGGCAATATGAAATCCATATATTTAAATCGATTACATAAATTATATTAGGATAATCTAGCTTGATGATAATTATCCCCACAACAAATACATTAGCATCTGCGAATCTACACAATAAAGACAAAACTCTCTTTTCTATAGCCACCACACGAATATCACTCCATCACAGTCATATCATTTACGTATAATAAACGACTCAAGATCTCAGGGGGAAATGCACTGGCACAAGGAAGGCATACCCAAATGTTGACGACCGGGAACATAAAACGTGGAGTTAAAACGTACTAAATAATGTCAAAAACATCCATCACCCGACTACTCATCTAAGTACCCCAACAACCCATCCTACAAATACCTCAAATTATTATAAATATTTCCTCTCCTCCCTACAATCTAGAATGAGCAAACAAACAACCAATCGACAATGACATAACCTAACAGGACCCAACTATCCCCAAAAACATAGTCGCCACCGTCGACACACACAGAGGAATTGAAACGGGACAATGAAACGAGCTCCGGTTAATATAAAAACGAGAGGATCAGTACTGGCACTCGCCAAGAAGACCAAGAGAAAGGAGGAACTAAAACAGAAGATCTCAGACTCACCCAGGCATCGACGAGTTAAACGCTGAGTCCCGCAGCCAACGGCCTGCTAAATCCGGGAGCAATCGATGCACACCGTCCAGCACTTACGGAACGAGAGCTTCGGACGCCGTCCCTAGCGAAGTGTAAAACCCGGAGACAAGCACCAAGCTAAATACATCCGAGCCACATCTCGTGCCGAAAATCCAAACCAACTCCACAGCTTCACTCCCGCCACGGAAGTCGACAGCGAACACCACGTCACTAATCACCGCTCGCCACCACAATCGACCCAAATCGAAATAGGCGACGTCGACGACACCGAACCTCGCACGGCAAGAGAGCTCTTCGAGAAAGCAGAAGCCCGTCCGAACGACCCTCATAACAAGGATCGAACATCCGCCCTCTACCAAGAATCCGAGTGTCCCGGCTCGATCCAGAAATACTGTTACGAACAACCACTACCCATCAGTCCAACTCTCTTCACCATCCCCCGATCCATCCACATAAATCAGTGAAATGAAGATCCTGTACCGTCCCGTGCCGTACAGCTCTCGATCGGCTGAGCTAGACATTGGACGATATCGCCATCCTACACAAGGCGAAGTGACTCAATGGCCCAAAGAGAACGACACGGAGACCACTCCACTCAGTACGGAGGCAACCACGCGCAAATAATCCCCCGCCGATGCCGCAAAAAGGAGATGTCCCCAATACACGACGACCCGAAAGAGACTGAAACCATGAAAGCGGTCTCCTCATATCAGTCAGGAGATGTCGATACGACGGCTTAATTTTTTGTTGTTGTTGTTCTGCTTTGTTGTAAGAAATGACTCAGAGTACACTCACGGTCAATAAGCTTATTTAGTATCGGTGTCTTATTGTTTCTCTGTTCTGCTAGAATTACATCACTTATATCCATTATAACCCACACAGAAGAAGGGATACAACAACGATCATGGAGACGACATGAAGAGTGCCAATAGATAGGGCACAACCATTCTCCAGATTCTCAACGTAGCCACGATAAAAATAGGGATTAGCAAATGTTTGATCGAGTGAAGATGAAGCCTCCACGCACCAGCTAAACCGGAAAGACGAAGTCTCGAGGAGTAGTTTAGCAATGCGCCACGCTGCTCGACGGCATCGCTATGCGTACAGTCAAAAAGAATACAGTCATGTACACAGTTATTAAAATCGGCGACGTCAAGGTAAATATCCACATAGAATTGAAATGAAAGTATCAATCAGTGAGCCCGAATAAGTGACCCTAGTATAAAAAAACCATACGCCACACATGATGTCTTTTCATCTTTATAATCAGTACCTTGGTGTGCTGAATACTAATTAATATTAGAGGTGTTCTAACAGAGATTTCAGACCAATTGGTTAAATTAAGTAACTATACTGTTACGGTATACGAGCATACAGCACCATATCTGATTCTAGTAAAAGTTCTAAATACATTAAATTAAAAAAATATTCCCACTACATTGGAAACTATCTATTATAATTATGACTATTACGTTAAAACCAGACACGAAACACCGTTATCGTTCAATAAATTAATATACCGAATACTATGTTTTTTAACAATTGATTTTTAGCTTTAAGGTATAGATAATGTCACAGATCCGAAATTTCACTAATATCACATCCAGCTTGTCCCAAGAAAATCAAATTTTACACTCGAATCAGATAAAACTCAACTGAGCTAATCATTATTACATTAGCCAAAACATACTCTGATATTAGGCGCGCACCCTTTAAATCTAAAGAAGTCACATCAGCACCCGGGACATAATTATAGACTCTACCTATATATGATCATATCCCGGGGTAAGAGATTCACATTCACATAAAGATAAGGATTTAAATACCAATATACCATCCATATAATGTTCCCACCCTTATCATCCATTTTCTCCCGCCAAAAATCACTCCTAATTGTACATGGCCCTACCTAACTTATCATACTCATGCCTAAATTTCATTGTCATCAATTCTCCATAAGATGTTTGCCCTTCCATAAAAATTTGGGAGTCTCCCCTATATGTTGTGCCGATTAAATACATTTGCCCGGTACGGAATGCGCCTTATAGGTCATTCGAGGCATTTTCAAATAGGTCTAATTTTATATATACTACAGAGAGCGAATTTGGGAATTCTTTATTGTTATCATAATAGTAGAACAAACCAGTTTTAAGATTTATTTTTATAAATTTATTACGATTATTAACATGTAACATACCCATCCCAAGGTTTCGGATCTTGGATCTTTATCACCATTAATACCATATGACATAGAGCTCATAATATTTTCCATTCTTAGTATATTTATGGTCATATAATTCATCAATTACAATGTTTCAAAAATTAAAAGTAGAAATCTCGAATTATTTGGACGACTGAAGATATACTAGATTTAATCTGCTCAATTGCATGTTAGTAAATCAAATGGTTTTGGCGTTTGGTCTGGTGTTCGTCTACTACATTTTGATAGTGCGGTAATGTTGGGACTTGGGTTAATCAAAAATTTAATTCTTCGAGTCTACAGTGACCTTGCTTGCATCGATAATCATTAACGTCGAATGAGAGATTTAGTTGTGCGACTAGGGCTCAGAATTAATGATTAATGAATAAGTTAATTTATTAAACTACCTCCTGAATATCCTATCTTCTTGCTCCGGGGTTCTTCAGTGGATGTGTTATTAAATTTTGAGCGTTTATCCATTGATTAAAAAACACTGGGTGCTTTCAAAATGTGCACTAGTATATGTATGGCTAAGAAGGCATGCGTCGTGAATTTTTCCTCCCCAAATGTCTGTCGGTGTGTTTCGCATGTCGATATATACATTCGTCTCTGGGAAATTGTGTGCCTATCTGTAATTTATTATCCATCGATTGACATTTTTTGAATGTCGCATCACATTATTTATTCCATCCCCTTTACTGGGTATATTTATTTTATTTTGGAAATTCATCAGATTCTGTCGAATTCATACCCTTTTGTGATCCTTGTTTGTTATAGTATTGGTGTTTATATCAGGAAGCTATTTATTTTACTTAAAATTTTATTACGGAATCACTAAAATTATATGCCCTATATCGATGAAGTGGTCGCTCCGGACATTGGATATTTCTAATTTGCTCGTCATTGATTTTTGGAAAATTATATAATTTTTTTGTCTTGTTAATTTTGAGTTGATTATAACTGAAGTTTTTTGGACGTGGGGGATTTATATTTTTGATTATAGAATGATTAGCGGTATAATTTGCACGTGTAACGATGCAGCTTATTTGTTTAATGACCTGAATATACTAAAACATTTGAGATGATTGTACGGACATGATTAACTTATGGGTGACGATTGCTATGAATTTTATTCAAAGGTCATTATTCTCCTTTTGGGCAGCTGTATGAACGTGGGTTTTCAAACGAAATTTTGTATTTGCTTAATAGATTTCTTCATCATCGGGTTTGGGTATCCGAGATTGGATGAGCAACTTAAGAATTAAAATTCTACAAATCTTATCTAAGAATTAGTATTCTGTATATCTTACCTAAGAATTAGTATGGTATATATCGCCTCTGGTATTTGTGCCTTACAACTGGGAGGTCACTATTCATCGTTTGGCAGGACTAAATTGCATGTATATTTTTGCTAAAAATGAAACGATTGAGAGATTATTCGGTTTCACGGATCTAATCAAGGGCTAAGATCTTTAGGTCTCTATATTAGTTTACGTAATCGGATTATTTCTTAATTTTTATTAAACTACATTCAAAATCTTTTATATTAATTTTTAATAGCAATTACAACGATTAAAGAAAACTCGGTTGTAGTTCCTTGTCATACTAGAATTCTTGAAATTTTTCAGAAGCCATAACAATGATTTTAATTTCTTTTATTTCCCCGTGCCATACCCCTTTAGTTGATTCTAGGCGCAGTTATGTTCATATTACGAATTAAGAGTGCCCACTGGACTCCTCGGTGTTTTGATTTTAAGCGGATTGTTTTTTAGAAATTTTGGGTCAAGTTTATGGGAAATGAGTGATGATGAAATAGCCAAAAGACTATTCCCTCCTCAACCCATTTCCCCAATACGGAATAATGATTTTATGTTCCAGCTACTGTGTTCTCATGCCGTAGCCTTCACGGGCACGAACTAGTGGCGATTATACACACACTTACACAGTTTAATAGGATATATTAAGTTAATATCTTGCATGATGTGTCGGCTGTGGGCCGGAAAAATTTCGACAAAAGAAAATTCATTTTTTGTTTAAATACGTTTATTGCCACATAGTACATCATAGTTTTCATGATTTCATTAATAGTACGTCATAACTCTCTCCCCACGCCGACGTCCAAGCAGAGCTCGTTCGAGGTTGCAGGGACGTACTTCACATTTTAAAATTTCTGATTTCCACTGATTAAAACTAGAAAACCGATTTTTCATATTGAAAACTAATTTTTATTAAAAACCGATTAAAATTATGTGAAAATGAATCGGTATATATACCTATTGTACGACCCTAACCTTGCGTGTTAAATTTGATTTAGTAAAACAAAATTTGACCTTGTGATTTTCTAGTATATTCTATTTCTAAAATTATTATTTGTAATTTAATTTGACAATTTTTCTTTTGAATTTTTAATTGAATTGTTTCCAATTCAAATTATTTGATTTTTATTCCATTTTCATGGATTTTCGCATTTTTTGGTAAATTGTCAAATTTCGGTCAAATTGTTAGGTTTTCGTGTTATTTTTATGTTTATTTCGTGCGGATCTTGTTATTATTTTAATTTATTTTTGTGTTTCGAAAATTTAAAAAATAGAATAAATTTGGAGAATGCTAAGGAATAAACACAATATTTTCTCACATATTTATCCAACAGCATATCCAACAGTTTATCAAATCACACATTCACAAAATGTCAAACTGCTCACCCGACAGTACATCCAACAGCCTATCCAACCGCTCATCCAACAGCTCATCTAACAGTTCATACAATTACACATCCAACAGCTCATCCAACTTTTCATTGAATTATTAAATGTATATTTACATATTTTTGGTCTTATTCATTATTTTTATAATTGCTGTGTTTATGTAATTTTATTTTGAGGGGGGGGTACCAAAAATAAAACACCCAAGATTGACTATAAGACATTTTCCTAGTAATATTACCAATAGAAACTGTCACCGTAGATGTTTTATTTGTTCTTCACAAGGTTAAAAGACAACTTATTTTTTCTTTAAATCTTGTGAAAATGGAGTACTCCTTTGTGTTCCTGATTGCTTTAGAATATTCCATCATATTCTCAACTTTGAAGCAAAATGAATTTTTTTATATCTAGTGTTCAGATAACTGATGTAACTTTTTGTATTTTTGCCATACTTATATTCAACTCTCTTTTGATAAAATGCTGTTATGTCAAAAGTCGCTCACCGACAGTGAAAGTGTAAGCCCTAAAATTTACTTGAAAGAAACCTTATTTGACAGATCTTTCTAAATGTCTTCAATAACATAAAATTCTTACACTGTTCTTTTCATTGTTAACGCTCCTTGGGCCACACTTTCTCAATACTAATCTCAAATAAAAAACAAGGCGGTGTAAAAAAGACTTCGAAAGAAGTGATTTCAATATTATTGCGACAAAATAACATCTCGTAGAGAGATTTAGTACCTAATCAAAGGTATCCCAGCCAAGTTGGTCTGGTATCACATACTTCTAATACTTTAATAAATCTGACGTATCGAAAGAAGAATACCAAAAGACATTAGTAAACATTCATTAATGAAAACAAAAATAAATATGAAAATACTTTCTGATATCGTGAACCTGATGTATTAATAAAAATTAATTAATAATCGACCAAAGTAATCAAACTAATTTTCTTTATGGGATTTCAAAATGCTTTTGAGTTTTGGTCGACTATTGTGAGGTTTGTCTTTATTAAAACAAGCATTTTTATAAATAGGAAAACTATTAATATTTCTGTAAAATCTGTGAATCATAGCCTCCTCGTCAGCATAGTATGTTTTACCTGGTCTGTTAAACTTAGGGCCTATGATGGAATAAAATCGGCTAGCTAGGGCTTCGGGTTCAGTTTCTCTTTTATAAGTAATTCCATTTGCAATAATCCATATAAAGTCAGTAAAATAATGCTTGACAATTTCTTCACTTTTATCTTTTGTGCTATACTTGATTGGATTTGGGAGTATCAATTGGATTTGCTCAACCGTATCAAACCGGACGCGCTTCTTTGATTTATCTGATTGTGAATTTATAAGCATTTTCATTTTTTGAAGAAAATAAAACTTCATTATTAAACTTCGTAAAGTTGTATCTAATTTGATTATTTTAATAACAAATTTATTTTCAAAAATATAGTTTATTAATTGTCATATTAAAAAAAGTTTAAAACTTTTTTTATTTTTAAAAATTTATTAGTTTCATTAATTTCAAAAATTATATTCTTTGTTCTTTTTCTTAATTTCTTTTATTTTCAAAAATATATTTTATTATTTCTGACAAAAAAAATATTTAAAACTTTTTTATTTTTAAAAATTTATTTATGCAATTTTAAAAATTTTATTAGTTTCATTAAATACAAAAGTTTTATTCACTGTTCATTTTCTTCATTTTCAAGAAATAAAGGATACATATGGTAAGGATGCCCCGTCATATTCCTAGGTAACCGAAAGGCAATTTTTGATGAGGAAAGGTCGACCAATTGTTTAACTGGAAAAAAAATTACTGAAAAAATCACAGAAAAATTAATATAAATCGTACTTAGCATTCCTTCAATATTTTATAAGTATATCAAAATATTTAAGACTTTTTAAAACATGTTTTATTATATAAAAAATGTTTAACGGTATCTTGTAAAACTTTCAATATCACAGCAAGGTTTATTTTGCTTTTTACTTCCACATATTTGTGCAAAAAAGGGTTTTTTACAATGGTTAATATGAGTTTATTCCTTTATACAAACACCTTGTCGTTAGGCATTTCTATTTTGGTAAATGTTTGATTGAGATTTCTTTAATTCGTGAAATTGATATTCATGAGGTTTCTAAAATTTGCTTTTGCTTTCGTAGTAATTTGGTTTACTTACTTAATTATTCATTTCCATAGATAATGTTACGACCATTTTTTTAAAACTTTTACATAAGAACAATATCCAAAAACTTACATTTGTTCCTTTACAAAAGTGGTTCTTAACCTTTAGTGATTAGCATTCCCTTGAGACGAAATATAATTTGTCGCACCAAATTGAAAAATGTGTTTATATTTCACGATTAAAAATATTACACTTATTTAAAGATAAAATCAACTATTTTAAATAAAGGTTTGAAAAATAATTTTTATATCAAGCTTTAATTGAAAATTATCAATAGAATAAAATTAAACTACTCTCTGTAGCCAGTAATATATTGGTGCTGTGACAGGTTAATAGACGCTCAGATTAGTATTTAGCATTTAATTGTCCGAGTAAAATCTAAAAGTATTGTTTTGCGAGTCGCCAAAATTTGTCAAGCGTATTTTGTATAGCTGAAATGATATTTAAAATGATATCTAATGATTTCGGAAAAATATCAAATTACAAATTGTTATTTATAAACCATGCAAAATCTATATTTATAATTTTATGAGTCTTATCCGACTACCATGAACAGGCTTATTTTACTAGTGAACGTGAAATAAACTATAATAGGTTGTATAATAGTATGTCGAAGTTAATGCAATCAAATATCACAAAAAGTAATATTTCAAATTAAATTCTTGATAAAAGTTATAGTATTTTAAATTAAATAAAAGGTAGTTCATATTCGAAAACATAAAATTCAAAATAATTATTAACATAAATTAAAAATATTAAAAATTCAACGAACGAATGTATATTCTCTAATGTATATTCTCGCTCCAAAGCGGACTATACGTTTGCGCTGATCTCTTTACATGTTCCATTATTTCCGGTTTAATTAAAACTTTCTTGAAAGTAGTAGAATGTGTCACCTCCAGGAAACCCTCCCCTAGAAAAAATAACTTGATCAAGCCGAAGTTTTATGTAGGTCACGAAAATATATATATAGAATTTTTAACACACATACTTTTACCTATGAAACTGTTTAAAATCAAGTTTTTTGGTTCATTGAACAACAATTCTATATAAAACCACATAAAAAACTAGTGTCACCTCCAGGACAGATACATATAAAATTTTTCGGTTGTTTCATGCTTAGCATCCTATGTAAATTTGTGAAAAATGAATAAATTCATAAAATTTTCAAAGTTTTTTAAGTTCATTGAACAACAACTCTATATTAAATCTCCTAAAAACTAGTTTCACCTCCAGGACATATCTGTTTATTTTAGTTTGGTTGTTTCAGAAATTAACATCTTAAACTTTAATTTTTTCGATTAGCAGTTCTATATATAAATCAACTTAAAACTAGTGTCACCTCCAGGACAGATCTATATATAGTATGTAGGTCACTTCAATGTTTAACATCAAATCTTTATTTTTAAAGTTTTTAAATACTTGGAAAAATTTGAGGAATTATTTATATATATATATATATATAGAAAATAATAATAAATACATATCCAAATATATACAACTTTTTATGGAAGTTTTTTATAAATGGAAAATTTTATATTATTATTATTATTATTACATGTATTTTAAAGAGGATTATTGATGAATTAAGAGGATTTTGATACAGGTTAATGTCAATATTCATGGGATTTTTTATCAACAACACCTAAACATTGAGGATATACTGGGATATTATCATGATACAACTTTCCCATGGGATAAATATCTCAACTTAAAAATATTCCAAAACTCAAAATCCCTAGAATAAGTTTACCAACAATCAAAATCCTTAGAAAAAGTTTCCCAACTCAAAAATTTCTCAAACAAAAATATTCATAGTATTAAAATCGTATTAAAATAACTCTAGACAAAACTTTTATTAAGAATTCATTAAAATCACAATGTTGTTCTCGTCAAAATATTAAGCTATCAAATAAAGTTTTATAACGTTCGTTTAGATCAGGATCTGTTCCAAGTTGGATTTTTTATTATGATTATTAATATTATCGTCAAGATCAATCACATCATCTGAAAATGGTAATTTTAATTTAATTTTATTATTATTATTAAGATTTTTTATTAAGATTCAAATTACTTAAATTCGCAATTATACTCAACAAATATTGGAAATGCTCCAACCTGTAATTTATTATTGATTATTATTTATTATTATTTTATCATAATTAAGCTCATTTTTTCGGAGATTAGTACTCTATTACTAAAAATGAAGATCTTCTAGATCTTCAAAAAAATAAATGGTCAATTATTTTATTTTATTTATATCTTTTAATTATATATAACTTCTAGAAAATGATGATGAACTTGTTGATCGAATTATTATTTATGACAATATTTTTTGATATTGCAGATGAGCAACTGATTACAATTTCTTTAACTGATAGAATCATCAAAACGATGACTGCAATGTTCAAATAAGATGCCAATGGTGTCCATATTGTCTTAACGGTTTCCGATTAGACAATGCTTTCACACAACATGTGGGTCTAAAATCAAACAGGTACAACACTTTACACATTACCACAAAATAAATATTTAGAGTTTGGTGACGATTCAAAGACAATAGCACCACCCTATGTAATTTATGCCGATTTTGAATCGGTTTTACCGAAAGATGAAATATATCATCAAAAGGCCACTGATCGCCTGGGTGTCCCACGGATTACATTAAATTATCCAAAAAGTTTTTATTAAAAATTCTAAGTTTAAGCCATAAAACTATATTTTCAAAACCATGTACGAATTTATTATAGCTGTAAAGGACCCTCGGCCAACTAAGCGGATTGATTGTCTGATATGATTTACGTTCAAATATTCCTATAAAAATTATTATTAATTAAACAACTTTAAAAATGGATATTTTATTATTTTTTTTTACCAAAAAACACCGAATATAAAATGCACAAATTATATTCAAACCTTTTCTTTTCCGATATCCCAAAATGTCTTGGAACTCAGCTTACATCATAAAATCCGCATTCAAACCGTAATTGAATCCGATAGTGTTATAACTGAAATTAGAAGGATTATGCAAATATCCTTCGGAAACGTCAAAAAGAAAGCAATCCGAAAGTTCAATTGTGGGAATTAAGGATGATTGGCTCGGTTCCAAGGTTTGGAAATTATCTTCAGATTGACAGGTGGAGGTATTCAGATCATTTGCAGGCTTTTCTAAGGCTTCCTTAGAAATATTAATTTCCTTCGAGCTAACATTATTATTGATGTCAGTCGAAGGGCGTTTTTTGTGGTTATCCTTTGAAGACTTGATGTTAGGACGGAATGAGGTGTAATACTCAACTTTGAGTTGGCAGATTTTTAAAATACTTTTAATATTTTTAACAATATTTTTATTTTGAGTGATTTCAGTGGTTTTATAAATTATTTCGTGATTTGCGTATTTTTGAAATTCGCGCATCAATTCCTCTTCAGTAGCGTAAGTTGCGGATTCATTGGTGACAAATTTCGAGCCCGTTATAGAAAGCTGTTTTCCAGTTTGCTTTTTATAGACTATTCCATCGGGGTTATGAATATTGTCAACGACCTCTGAGACTTTTAAACTACCAACTAAACTGGTTCCGTTTCTGTTGCGGTTCGGTGAGATAATTGCAACGACCTCTATTGGGTCAAACGTTACAGATTTATTTTGACATTTTACAAGTTTATCAATTCTTTTGTGAATGTTACCACCTGCCATATTTATACAATTAATTTTTTTCATATTATCATGCTTATTTTAAACAAAATTAATTATTTTTATAGGAAATATATTTATTAATTACGTAATTTTTAAAATAACTTTCATTTAATAAAATACAATTGGTAGATGAAGAAACTAGGTTGACCTCTCTCACCATTACCGACTGGATCATGGATAAAAAACCTCTTTTTTCCTGTCATCTCAAAGAATGAATTATAAGATGGACTGAAAACAACTAGAACTTATTACAACAGAAGGTTCATTACTCCAAAAGTACCAAATTTCTGGTAGATTTAAACTTTCGGTCAGAAAGAGCGCCAAAAGAAATCATAAATAAACTTTATCATATTAGTTGAGTAAAAGTTTCGAGCACAAAATTGTTGGCTTTAAAATATTTATTTGGCATACATAAATTCATCCCTTTGTAGGTTCGCATAGTAGCAATCATCAATTGGCATAAAATCATCTTGTCAATAATTCATAACACTTCGCAGTATCAATCAAATAAATTGGCATAAAATCATCTTGTCATTAATTCATAACATCATATAAATCGATACCCGTGCACTATCTGAAAGTTAACGTGTTCAGTCAAAACACCTATCAGTGTTGATTGGCTGAATGCACGGCTCTCAGCTAGTTATGCACACTAACTCGAAGTATACTAGAAAATTTTTCTCTGAAAAATAAGACTAAAAATTTGTGAAAACACATCAGTATTTATACCTACAATTTGGCCTTAACCTTGCGTGTTAATTTTATTGCGATTAAACAAAATTCGACCTTGAAATTATTTGTGTTATCTAAATTAAATTTTTATTTCTTAATTTAAATTGATAATTTATTCTTAACATTTTTAAATAAATTAATTCAGCTAAAAATATTTTATTTTTATTCATTTAATTCATTAATTTTTACTTTTATATAAATGGTTATTTTACGGTCAAATTTTCTTGTTATTATGTTATTTTATATGTAGATTTCGTGCGGTTCTTGATGCATTTTGTATTTATTTTATTTCACTTTTATGTTTTTTAATTTTATATTTATTTATATTCTCTCAGATTTTAAAGTGTTTAGTTGGTGTTGCATATTGTATTTTAAGTTATCTTGGTGCTGGGTTTTCATGCTGTATTACTGATGTATTTAAACAATTCTCAAGGCTATTTGTGTGCTGGCCCAACACTATCTCTCTTTATAATTCTTATTTAAACAAAATAAACTAATTCATTTTTCCATTCTTAAATTTAATATTTTAAATTCAATTTAAAATATTTTTATAAAATTTAACTTTAAAAATTTCATCATATATCAGCTTTCCTTATACAGTCAAACAATGGATTAATCAAAGATGAGCAAATAATAAAACAAATATCCTTGTCAAGATTGAACCATTATGCATTATAAATCGTTGTGAAATGGCCATTAGCGTGTTCTTATTGTATAAAAGTCTTTATCAATTATTAAACCATCGAAATACCATTTTATACCTACGCTTACAAATGGCCAAAGCATTATAAAACATTTCTTTCAGTTCCGAGAACGAATATGACATTTCCAGATAATGGTCACATCAATAAATTCTAAAGAATGCTAGGGGCCAACTTTAAACCACTGAAACATTTTGCTTTCAGAAGGTTGATGTATTTGTCCAAGCATGTAGTTACGGATTGTAATCAGAATCAAAGAAGTTTGAAGAGGACCTGGTATAGCCAGAACCATTTCTACCGGACAAAGTTTTTGAATTTAGTTAAAAATATTGATAAATATGAATGATTTTTAAATAATATATTAGTGCGTCTCAGTGAATCTTTTCGATAATATTCAAAAAAAATTTGCTGAAATAAATGAAATTGATGCCATTTTCAATGTTTCTTTAACTTCAATCTTTTTATTATGCAATAAACAAGCTCCATTAAATAAAATTCTTTTCGAAAATATTTTAAAATTTAAACAAGAAGCTACTGATTAATTAATCAGTAGATAAAATGTTAATTAAGAATATTTACGAATTTACTCATATCGTATACGTTATTAGACATATTTCATATTTAATTTTGAATTTAGTCCAAAGACAAAAAATGTTTACTCAAAATCCCTTTCAAAATAGAATGTGTGATAAAGCTCATGCAAATCATTATTTAGTGTGAGCACAATACAATAGTTGCGTTTACATAAATTATGAACATAATAAATGTGGTTGATAGTTGTGATTCGATTTTAAAATGAGCGCATATCGCTCTCACTGACATTGGGGCATCTCCTCGTAGAGCTGAGTAGAAAGTACTGTTTAATAAATTACGTTTATTTCACAATCGCAGAATGTGAGTGCGGAGAAGTTATTTAACTGAGTTACATGTTCAATGATTGTGCGATGTCTGTATATTATAGTTATTCACAGATATATGCACCAGAACGAGGGTATTATCAACCATACCTTTTTCTAAATTTATACCAAAAATACATTTTTACATTAGCGATTCTTACAATTTTCGTTTCTTGGAAAGATGTTCTTCTATAGCAGTGTTTCTCAAACTTTCTGGTAATTTGGAAATTTTTATAGCCACATGAGTATTATCCACTTATATTATAATCCTCCTTTTTGACATATTTGTCGATTAAAAAGGGGTGAATTTATTTTAAGCAATTTAAAGAGAAAATTTCATATTAATGAACTTTTATATATTCATTTTTTTGAAAAAACTCCCACAATGATAATAAAAAATAAAGTTTTACACTAAATTGTTTTTATATAAGTAAAAATAGCAAAGAAAATTTTTATTAAAATTAAATATATATAAAAGTTAATAAAAAAAAATTAATTCAAAAAAACCTTTAATTCAAAGAAAACTTTAATTTATGTATCAATGGGAAAAATGAGCTTGCATTGACTTGCATAAATTTTCAATATTTAGTAGAAGAGTTGTTAACGATAATCTTACAATCGATGTCAAATTAAATCTATTCCGTTGTTTGGTCTTGGTTAAAGTGACTGTTGAAAATCTGTTCTCACATAAATAAGTGGAAGGAAAACTTATGTTTTCCTTTTTTTAAACTCCTCATTTGAAGGTTCTGGTTCCACTGCTCCTGGTAAATTGCAAATGAGGTAAAAATGAATTTATTTTAAGTATAAGTTAAATCTTACATTGTTAATTATTCATCTCTTCAAAAACCTAGAGTTTTGATGGATATTTTGAAATATCTGAATTGCTGTAAAAATATTAAATTGAATTATTTCATGAAAAATCATACGAAATTATTTCTTAATTTTCTCTACAACTCTAAGTAGAGTTATTGGTATTTTTTTCAAAAATTTGCGGCTTTAATTTAAAAAAAATTGTCTAACAAGTTACTAAAAATAGTTTTATATAGAGTTCTATATGAACTGAAACAGGTGTATATATTGATTTGTTTTCACAAATTTTCAGTCTTACTTGGCAGATAAAATTTTTGCTGTCTAAAGTAGTATGTATGTGTTAATACTATTGGAACCGCACAATAGTAAATGTTTAGTTTGAACACGATAATTCTTAGTGTGTATATGAGATGAGATTGCGATTGATTTTATTGAATTTATGAGTAACTTATGAACTAATGATGACGATATTATAGAATGCTGATTGTGAATTTACGAGGATGAAAAGTCCTCCCGACCCGCATCTTGTCTAGGTTAATAATTAGCAATTTTTCAATAACTATTTATTACAACCGTTTAAATAAAATAATGAATAAACTATTTTTAGTAATTTAATATTACCAAAATTAAGTCGTTTCCGGCTATTTGTAGAATATTTTATTTTGTATTAATAAAATTACAAAAATAAAACTGGTGACCAAAATATTTTGTTATTCTCATTTTACTTTTAGCATCTGTTTAAGCATTTAGGTTTCAGTGATTTTTACTATTTATATTGTCAAATTTTTGTGGTGCATTTTTTCCACTCAAGATCCCAGCATTTGCACTGTTTTAACTACTGTGTTAACTTTAAGAAAGGAATTGTCAAGAAAAGGTAATAGCCTCTTTCTGGGTTACTTTCATTTCGTCAAATTTTTGGGTGCGCCCTTCTTTTAACTTTCACCAAGATCAGACTGTTTGCGAATTAAGTGTCAGTCTTGATTCTTAGAAATACTCTTTAGAACAGTTTGACATAACCAATTTCTTTCTTCAATAAACAAATTGAATATTATCAAATTAATTGGATGACCTTATAAGATGTAATTTTAAAAATACAATTTAATTAACTTAAACTTTATTGTCAAAATGTGATTAAAATTAAAATTTTTTTTTAGTCAGTACCTAAATCAGAGTTATTGTTATGACATCAAGGTCCAAAAATAATGATAACTCGAGATATGTAAAAAGAATAATCTTTAGGTACATAATTGTAAGAGACTAATGCAGAATGTAGATTTGAAATAAAAGTGACTGTTATCAAAATGAAATAAATAAAATTTGAAAAATTGCGGTTGTGAAATTAATTATGTTTCAATATTGTTAAATCTTTGTTACTTGAAAGTAAACAATAAACTTTCTGTTGAAAACAATAAACTCTAGAAAAAATCTGGTTCTCTCGTGAGTCGTTTAACTCGTATCTTCCAAAGCACGATTCTGATAAAAACAATGAAATTCATATTAAAACTATAGATTTAAGGTGGCTACGAATCATGGTTAAGAACTTTGTACACTTCTGCTATATTTTATAAACGACCTTTAAAAAGTTTTCAAATTTATTTGAATATAAAATGATTTATTATTTTCAATTGTTACAAAATTAACTTTTTTGAAAAAATATTAAACACCTTGAAATTAATAGTTAATTAACGCTTTTAAATCCAAGAAATAATTTAACTGAAATTTTTTAATTTTTTTATCAATATTTATAAAAATTTTAAAAAATATATAGAAAAGCTGAAAATATTTATCATTTAAAATAAGCTAGAAAAGAATTAATAAGAATAATTTTTAAAACCGATAAAACCTATATTAATTAATCAAATTTTATAATTTCACATATGCTTAAATTAGAAAATAATTTTTAAAAATGTAATGTTTGTGTAGTAATGAAGTATAGTTATTTTTATTGCTTAATATCTAAAAGTTAAAAATAAAAAATTGTTTTATTGAAGTATCAAATTTGAAATTAAATAAAAACAATCAAAGTGAATTTTAAAAACCTATTTATAAATCTCTTAAAAATTAAAAACTTAATTTTTATAATATTCAATTCTTTTTGTTTTATAAATTTTTATGGAATAATTAAGTACAATTTCACATCTGCTTAAATTAGAAAATATTTTTTTAAAATGCAATGAACTATTATGAACTATTATTGAACTATTATTTCGATCCTTTATATCATTAAATTAAAAACATAAATTTGTTTTATTGGAGTATAAAATTTGAAATTAAATCAAATCAAATCAAAGAGAATTTTAAAAAAGATTTATTCACTTATTAAATTAAAAACTTAATTTTCATAATATTCAATTTTTAAAAATTTTATGGAATAATTAAAAATAGTTATTTTAATTACTTATAATATATAAGTTTTTAAAACTAGAAATAAAGAAAAATAAATCAAAAATAATTTTTTACAATATATGTTTATATATACATCAGTAAAAATTTAAAAATGTATTTTAAATATATTCAGTTTTTTTTTATTTTTGACTTTCTAAAATTAAAAGTTAATTAAATAAATTTGTTTGAATAAAATGAAATATATATATATATATATATATATTATACAACAATATGAAATCTTTAATTTTTATATGTACTATTTTCTTTGTTTTTGAATTTGCGAACTCATGCAAAAGTGAAGTGAAAGTTCTTCCAATTAGGAAATTTAAATTCATCAAAGATTTTCCAATTCTTGACACCGAAGATCTAATATTTAGATACAATTTCTATGTCAATGACAATCCCGAAACAGCGGTCTTAGCTTTCGTCCTGTTTCCGAAGTGGAAAGAATTTGAAAATGCAATTGTCTTACATGGAGATAAAACAAATTTTATTCAAAATTCTCAAAAGATCTACTTCAAATTGACCAATGTGAAAAAAACTGATTCTTCCATTGAAGTGAAAATCCGATTCAACCATTTTTCTGATTCAATGAAATTGGGAGTGTACTTTTTTGAAAAATCCACGAAAGAAAATACCGAAGACATTTTGAAAAATCTCGAATCCCTCTCATCCGGTTCAGTCTTAGTCGAAAAAGTAATTGAAGTTTATCAAAGTGGAGACAAAAAGTTTAGTCATCGAACCTGGTCAGACAACGTTAACTCTTCATCGAACTTTTTAGATACTCTTCAGGCTTTAAACTTTTGGGTTAAATTGGCTTTACTTTTGGGCATTATTTTAGTTGTATTGGTACCTGTAATACTTTTATTGAGATTTTATATTAAAAATTGCAGAAAGGTGAAACAAGATAAAAAGAACAATAAAAACAAAATAGATAATGGGAATACAAATAATTGTGTCATTCCGATTGGAGCTCAGAATCAAATTATTTATTCTATTGAAGACCCCTATCAAAATTCATACATCCGACTTGACAACAACAGAAGCAAAAACGTGTTCTTGGTTGCTGAAAATGACAAAAATAAAATATATGTTCGTCCCGCCCAGAGTGTCGGTGCTAGTGGATGTGTATACAACATGCAGAATCCAGACGTATACGAACCAATATACTTACAGTCAAGCATGGGTATCGTTCAACCAGAAAACTCTCAAGACTATAAAGTGAATGTTAGAAAGGATGAAAAAGGACGTTTATATATATTAGATGGAGAAATAATTTATCCTTTAAGTATTAGTGAAGATGGAACGGTTTTCATTGAAGCCAACGATAAAAAACTTCATTTGCACAAAGAGCGTAGTGGAAGATATTTCTTTATTATGGAAAATGGTGAAAGATTATATTTCAATAAGCCCAAAAATATTGAACCTACTGAGTCTGTTTATTCACCCGGATCTGTTTACGTTTTAAATTAAATAGAAATTATTATTGTTATTAAAAATTGTTAAATTTTTTTATCTTTGTTTATGTTTAAATCTGTTTATCTTTTTTGTTTACATTTGTTATATTTGTTTTAAAAAGTAAAATACTTTATTTCATGATTGGAAAATGAACCAGTTAGTGCCTACTGAGAATTTATGTCTACAAACTATTAATATTAAACTATTTTTTTCATTGTAATAACTCCGATTTTTTCTCAAGATTCACCACATTACTTACCATAAAAATAGTACCATGCCAGAAACCGATCGTATTAGGTCTGAATCTGTCAGGGCATGTTTGCTCCCTATCACTTATCTGATTATTGCACCCTTTGCATTGGAGTTTAATTGCCTATCATGATTCATTTGGATAATAAACGAATTCTAACTTTGGTAAGGTTGTCGTGTTGACGTTATTCGCTGCCGTTCTTAATTGGTATTTACTAGATCAGGCCTCGGCAACTTTTTTTGACATCTGGTCAAAGTAGAAAAAATATGGCTAGTAAGATTCATAAAAAGTAATTTTAATTCGTTATCAATGGCTTTCTTGATGCTGAATTTGTGACGTCAATTTAGGTAAGTCTACTGAATATTTAGTCACCTTAAGACGAATACAACGGAATGACAAAAGCTCTTTCTCCATTAGTTTTCCTCGATTAGTATCTTAAAAATGGTGTAAAGTAACATTAGTTTAGTTATAATTATCTTATTTATCACCAAAATTGCATAAATACCAGAGCATCCGTTGACAAAAATATGAAAATTGGTGAATTTCCATAAAATCATTACCATTGCGCTCTTGGCTGATTCTTTATGATCTGACTAAAGTTATAATTTCGTTGCTTTTCTTGTGCTTGAAAGATTGCTCTAATAATTTCGGTTATACGTCTTTCTCTCATGTCCGTAAATATCAAAGTCCTTCTTGCTTTCTAATTTGTTTGTTTTTCATACTCTTCGTTTTTCATTATTGTTCATTTTTAATTTGACTCTGAAGCAGGGAAAGGAAACCGTTTAACCGTTATTTTTCTAATTGTTTCACTAATCGTAACCGAAACCGAAATAATTATTTATCATACGAATTAGTATTTCCTAAAGCTTATGTCATACCCTTCATAATTATTATTATCCCAATAAAAAATCTGCTAGTTAAAAGGCGTGATGACAATTTTGTGGTTATTTATATAAAAACACAGCTGCAAAATTTTGATTTCGAAAAGCGAAAAAACAAAATATAAAAAATATATGTGTCTAAGTATACCAAGATTAGTATATTATAAAGTTGGGTAAATTTAGAACGTCATGTAAGAAGTAAATATCAGGATAAGTACTACAAATTTGAAAGACGAAAGCCTCAATGAAAACTAACAGAAAATCCTAAACATCATCTCACAATTGTTCAGTTAACTCAGATTTTATCTCATTTCCTGGCTGATACCATAAAGTATTCTTTATTTTTATGCTATATTTATAGTTATCTAAAAAGATATACAGAAAAGTCGTTAGAGATGTTTCTTTGGTTTCCGCTTTATATTGTCAGATTTAAGGACAAGTATGACTGATCAAATTTTAGAAGACAATATGATAATTCGTGAAAATAAATAAAATTATTTATTGAATTCATTATAGTGTTACTTTTTTATGATACTACATTAATACTACATAAATATTGGTAAATGTTAAGTTCTGTGTTTAAAATAGAATTTTGCAATATTTTTTCTTAATTCAGTTTGCAGCTATTATGCTTATGCAGTTTAAAACTGAAATTATTACTGCATAAATTAAACATGCTTATAATTTTTAATATTGAAATAAAATATAATTGTTATCAATTTACCATTATATAAATATGATAATTTACATAAATAAACATAATAGTAAATAAGAAATTTTAAACTTATGAAACTTAAGAGTTTGTGAACTTGATTTTAAAAATTCATAATATGCTTTCGCTATGAAATTTCTTTCCCTTCATTGGCAAGTCGCATTCTCTAATTATAATAATGTGAATGATAATTTTTTATTTAGTTTCATGATAGTATTCGTTATTACGCCAAAGCGAATTAAAAAAAATCAATCAATATATCATAATTACAGAATATGCCCTTCTGATGTCCGTAAAACTAAACTTGTTTTAAGCTAACGAAGTAACTTTAAAAACCGGTTTTTAACGATTAACGGTTATTTTGCAAACCGGTTTAACTGAAACCGATATTATTCTAAGGAATATAAGACCTGTTAAATTTTACCCGAAATTAATTTCGGTTTCCATCCTAGCTCTGAAATTCTTGAAGTTTTGCTCGTTTTGACTTAAATTTACTCTGATAAATGTTTATTGTTTCACTGTCTCTCGGTGAAGAATTTTTATAAAATTTCTCAAATTCTGAATTTCTTTTCTCATAGCTAACATTTTCTCATAACACTGTTTGTTTTTAACTGTCTACTATAAATTTGGTTATCCACGCTTGTTTATTATAATTTGGTTTGCTTCTGGTCTGTCGTCAATAAAGTTTGCGACTTTTTTGATTTGCATTAATAAAAGTGATTTTGGATTTTCAGTCTGCTTCGTCAAATTGAGTTCAAATTATTTTAATTCTTCACGGAGTTTGTCTTTTTCTTGATTGATTTCTGTTAGGATTTCAGTGTCACAAACGTTTTTATTTGAATTGATCAGATTTTATTTGATAGATGTTGGTTATATTAGTTGATTCAGATTCTCATTTCTTTTTAAATTATGTTTATTTTAGGATTTCTAAAGATTTTTCTTATTTTTTTGCATTCTTGTTTTTCATTTTCAATCTTTTCACTTAGACTTTTAGAACTTTAATATGTGTGATTGTCTGTTTGATGTAACCCTTTTTACTTTTTTTACCGAACACTCAAGAACCCGTCGTTCTATACTTTCAAAATATATAGTATTTTCCATTCCTCTTTCAGTTATCAGTTTGTTTAACTTTAGTTATTGGTTCTACTATTAAATCTTCTTTAAGTAGTATTTCTTTTTTTTGTTTATTTACTCATTGTTAGCAATTCTGATTTATAAAGTTTTCTTTATAAAGTTTCTTTTGCTATTCCCATCGGAACTCTGAACATTGAATTGATATTGGTGTATCTAAAATTAATGTGATATTAACTTTATAATTCGCTTAATTCCATTTTCGTCCATGTAAACATTCATTTATAAATTTTCTAGACTTTATTCTCGTTGATACAAGTTCATTTTTTCTTAATTTATTAAATTTCTGTTGATTGTTCTGCATCATTTTCTGTATCGATGTCTATAGCAGATTAAATTCATGAATTATGTTTATCTATGGATTTGGGTTTGGTTGTTTTCTTTGATTAAGATTGTTTAAATACGTTTTGGCAGTCCTGAGTAAGATGTCTAGGGTGCTGAAAATTAAAGCACGTTACTCCTTTAAAAAATATGTAAACTTTAGTCTCTCGATTTTCATAAAAAGCATTAGATTTTAAAAGTTAAATATAACATTTTTTTGTTATTTTAATTTTCTTTATTTATAATTTTTTAATAGTACACTACTTATTATTTTTATTTCATTAAAAAAGAAAATTACAGAATACTGAAAGATTTACATAAATTTAGAAGGTGTTCAATACCATGTTATTAATTTTGAAATATTATTTTGGTTATAATAAAATTCTTGAATTTAATGTATTATTTAAATAATTTAATTTATTTCTAAAATCTTATTTGATATTTAATTAATTTTAATATCTTTTTATTTATTTTTTGATTCATAATTTCTTGAAACCATTGTTTTACTTACTGGAATATTATATAAATCAACTTCAACATTTTAAAATAAAATTTTATTTGTAAATAAAATAAATTTGTTTACTGAATATTATTTTAAAAATATTAATACTTATTGTTTTATGATTTTTCAATAAACTTGGTTTATTTTAGAGATGCCAATTCATCGGCATTTAAAAAATGTTGTTAAAAATTACACAGAAGCTGAATGTAAAGTGCGAGAAGCTACATCTAACGATCCATGGGGTGCTTCCAGCACTTTAATGTCAGAGATAGCTGATATGACGTACAACGTTATGTATTTTGTTGATATTATGCAAATGTTATGGAAAAGATTAAATGATAAGAATAAAAATTGGCGACATGTGTATAAAGCTTTGATGTTAATGGAATATATTATTAAAACCGGTAGTGAAAAAGTCGCAGCCCGTTGCCGCGAAAATATTCACACTATCGAAACACTAAAAGTGAAACTAATCAAATGCATAAATTATTATCTATTCAATAGGATTTTCAATACGTTGAAGAAGGAAAGATCTTGGCGTGAACGTGCGAGAACGAGCTAAAATGATTTGTGCTCTTTTACGAGATTTTGATAGACTGCAAGATGAACGAATCAAAGCACTGAAAGCAAAGTCTCGATTGGCCAATTCAAACGTCGTTTCATTTGGCTCAAATGGATCAAGCAATGGAGCGATCGATCAACAAAAACAGCGATTGCAATCGTCACCGATCGGAATTTCTAGTCTTATTCGAAGCGGATCTCTACCAAATAGATGCAAATCACCACAAAGAAGTTTATCGGAACGGCCATATCCAATTGTGCTGGCTTGCCCACAAACTGAGGGCGAGGAACATATTCAATTGCAGCTTGCACTGGCAATCAGCAAAGAGGAACACGAACGGGAAATCGACAGGAGAAGAGATGAGGATGCTCGAGAGCAAGCCAAAATTGAGATGGCATTGGAACAGAGCAGATTAGAGGAGGTGAGTATATATTGGTATCATTTGATTGGTGGATTCATTTTTACTTTAATTTATTTTTTTTTTCTTAATCATAATTTTCTTATTCCAACTACAGATTTATTTACTGAGTTTTATTTCTCATTATTATCAAATTTGTTTTACTATTTATAATAATTTAATTAATTAATTTAATTTTTATTTGATTATTTTATTATTATTATTATTATTTAATATTCAAAATAATTTCTTTAATTTAATTTTTTTATTAATTTAATTTTTATTTGATTTTTATTTTATTATTATTAATTACAAAATTAATTTATATTAATAATCATTGCAAGTTTTATTTTAATAAAATAGTAATAATAATTAATTTTATTAATTTAACTAATTAATTTATATTTTATTATTATGATTATTAATAATAATTATTTTTATTAATTATTAAAAATTTTCTAATATTTAATATAATTTTTTATTAATAAATAATTTTTATTAACTTTATTAATTAATTAATTTCTAAAATGTAATTTAAATTTTATTAAGAAAATTATAGTAATATTTTTTTATTATTTATATTTTATTATTAACAATAAAATTAATTTGCTAATAATCATTATAAGTTTAAATTATCATAAAATTGTAATAATAATTATTTTTATTAATTATTAAAAATTTCTTTATTTTGTATATATTTTTTTAATTGTTAAAATAAAAAAAATAATTGATTATATTTTTTAACGTTAAATTTTATTTTATTTAATATTATTGTAAAAATACTTGTTTTTTTATTTTATTTGTATTTTTTATTTTGTACTTTTAATAATTAATTTAATTTTTTTTTCAAAAAATTATAGTTATAATTATTTTTATTAATTGTAACCAAATTTTTAATATTCAATATTAGTTTAAAAAAAGGGTAATATAATCATTAGTTTTTAGTTTTTAAATAATTTATTAATATTTAAAATATATAATTAATATTTTATTTTGATAAAATAATAATAATAGTTTTTATTATATATATTATTATCATTATTTTTAATAAATAAATAAATTTTTATTTTTATATAATAGTGTTAATAATCAATTTTATGAATTATTAAAAATTTTTAATATTCTATATAATTTTTAAATTGATAAAATAACAATAATTATTTAATTTTTTTAATATATATATATATATATAATTTAAATTTTATTTTAATAATATTATATATTATTATTATCATTATGTTTAATAATTAAATTTATTTTTAATATTATTATAATTTTTATTTTATTAAATAATGTTAATAATCATTTTAATTAATTATTAAAATTTTCTTATATTCATAAATTAATAAAATAATAATTTTTTTAATCATTAAATAATTTACATTAATTTTATTATTTTAATTTTTATTTAAATTTTTATCTAATATTTTTTAATATTCAATGCATAATTTTTCATTGATAAATGGATAATAATTAATTTAATAAATGAGCAATAATACTTTTATTATTTTTGTTAATTAATTTTAGTTTTTAATATTTTTAAAAAATTTAATAAAATAAAAATTTTAATTTATTATTATTTTAATGAAATTTAAAATAATAGATTTTTAAAAAAATGTTAAATATAAAATAGAAACATACTGAAAAATTCTTTTTAAAAAAAATGCCTAGATATTTATAAATAAATAATTAAATTTTATACAATTGCACGAGTGGAAAAAGAATTTATAGTTAATTTTAATTACTAATCGCCCTAATGACCGGGTTAAGACAGGGATTATACCAGATCTCTGTTAATTGCTTATCCGGTGGTGCTTGAATAATGCAGATCCGACCAAGTTCTTCCTTTTACATAGATAATCCATAAGCTTATTACTAATCACATTTTGACTGTTACCTCCACTATAATCCATTTGTAGGTCAGAACCTATAACATACCAAACACTTCATTTTCTGGAACTCCAGTTAAAATTTCTTGATTCCGAAAAATCGGGAAATTGTGATGCAAGAACGGTTAAACCGCCAAATTGAGCGATTATTTGATGCTCATATCATTATAATATGTCTTTTTCACAGCCCTAAAATGCTATACTATTCAGGCCCGGTAACTTACGGATTTATCTTAATATTTATTCGGCAAAATCCCTATTTACTCTTAGTAACTGCAAATTGAGATTAGAATTTTCAAATATTAATTTCTTCAATCTATTTATTTGACAATTTGGAAATCGATTTATTTATTAATATTATTTTTATAATTAATTGCTTTATGAAACATAGATAGATAGATTAAGGGATTTATTATTTGATGATTTACAGACCTGTGGTCACACAACAATACCCCCCCCTCCCCTCCCCGCCTTTAATGCCTAATTAATGAGATATTAATGCAATACACCAATGCATACTATTTTGCAACCAGACGGGATACAAAGGATAATGATCCTAGCAATTATAGCCATATTTATCTGTTTTGGATTTGTACTGACTGCCACTTACAATTAAGTAATTGAAGTTCTCGGTATGAAATGGTCTAGCACGAGTGATTTACACTAATTCAAATAGGCTACATTAGAAATAATTGCAATTCACCGAGTTCCCTATTATTGTTTCTGCCAGGTCCGTGATCAACCAATAATTGTTATCCGATTAACATAACTGGCGTAAACGGGAATATGAGAAATCATTTGTTATGTTTATTTCCTATTCCCATCAATAATAAGTTTACCACTGTTCTCTTCTCCTAGGTTTTTTACAATGGGAAAATTTGGGGATATAAAAACAATACTTAAAACGGAAATAAGGAGTCATATTTTAGAATTAGAGGGTGAGACCAAAGCTGCTGTCAATCTAATACACAGATAGTGCATATTTGTTGTTTTGCTGAAATTCTTGATATCATTAAACGCCTGTTCAGAATTAGTGTTTTTATTCATGTCATGAGTAAAATACAAAGTGCACATGTGCAATTCAAATACATTTAGTCAAGTAACCAGATATGACAGAAAGAATATGTTAAAAGCAAATAAAGAAACAGTTTAATTTTTTATTGTTTTTTTAATTTTAACACACCCGCCATTAATACTCATGCAAAAGAAATGCGACTATCCCTGAATACATTTTCTAGTCGATTTTTGGAAATAACTGCAATCACATCGTTTATTCGTAGTTGCAAGTCTTCTAACGGTCGAGTTTGGTTGAATAAACATTGTCCCTATATCCAAATAAAAAGCAATTCAATGGAGTTCATCTTTTCCAATCTATTTGTTAAGGGATTTAGTTTTTTAGAAACCGTCTAACTCAGTGATCCCAGGGATCGATTCCGAACTGCAAGGGATCCATGAGAGCAAAAATAAGCATGCCGTGACCGAAATTTCGGCTTTCCATAAATAATTCACATAACACAGACAGTACTTATGTATTTACATAATACTTTCTTATAATAGACAAATAAAATATAATGTTACCATAAGTAAGTGCTAATCAGAATAAGTAAAAATGAACAACTTAAGGAGGAGTTCAAAAAAGAATACTAGAAATTCTGGGTTCATAAAGATATACCTAAAACGTATCCTATATTATAGAATATCGTCAAAAAGCTTTTGATAGTTTTCCTATTTTCATGTCTCATGAAAAAGGGTTTTGGTTTGGTTTTGAAATCTCATTAAAAAAGAATAAAAAGTTTGAAAATTACTCTCCGAAGAGATTTTAAAGTTGAATTTAACTAAATTGAAGCCAAATATTACCGCTTTACAATCAAGGCATAATATTCATCTATTGATTTAAAGAATTGATTTTTCAGCGTAATATTTTACGGTTATGGTTATCGATTTCCACTAAATGTCGTTTTAATTAATATATAACTATAAAAACACAATCATTTTCAGTTTACAGTTTCATTCTATAGTAAATATTATCAAATTAAAAGTTTTCGCATAGCTTATTTTTGATTCTTTTGAGGATGTACTGTTTTAGGAAATTAGGGGTATACCCAAAACATATCTTGTCAAGGGGTCTATGGGACCAAGGTTTGGGAACTAATCATTTTCAAAATACTTTCTATCATAAATACTTACAAAGTCACCTTGAATATCTAACCCAAAACTGGATTGAAAAATAGCTAGGTTATTGCAGTCGATTGTCCTTTATTTCTCTATGAATTCCCTACATTTTTTTATCATAATTAAGTCCTGAAGTACTTTTTCTGTTAGCATACAGTCTATTTTCATCTACGCAAATAAACTGTCCATAATAAATGTTCTAGTGAATCAGTTCCAGGGTGGAATGAAACTGTGATCTAGAATCTCACCAGATGGCTAAATGTCACGCAGTGCGACTCTTGTATATAACATATCGCAAATGACGTCCATATTGACGGAGACGACACGCGACATAATAATTATCCAAATGATATATTCGTGTTTTACATTTATGAAATCTCACATGTACTGTGGTTTGGCATAGTGCATTTTCCATCTAGCTAACTACTTGACTGATAATGGGACAATTTTTAATATCCACAAACATAATTTATCTGTCAATTATATATTTTTCTCCAATTATATTGAAAAATCAATATTTTCTTATAAAAAATAAAAATTTCAAAAATCGATTTTTAGTGTTTGTTTTTTAATTATCAATATTTAATGAAAAATTTAAAAAAAGATTTTTTTGACGTCGGTGTTTGCTAAACGTTCCTTTGTGCTGTCACGGTTTTCCAATAAACTTTTTCACTTTTGATAATATATGTGAAATTATTGATAATAAGATTGACTTTATCAAATGCGTAATTAAAAGGGATTTTAGGGGGTGCAAACCGTTCCCAATGAGAAAAACCGTGCCTATACAGGGTTGTTCTAAATGTTTCATCCTGTTTGTCACTACATTTACAATTTTTCAAATAACAAAATAACAAATATATCGGCTTATTAAATCAAGAATATTTAAGTCATAATGCGGCTTTTCATGCCCGTTAGCGGGCCCATGGCTCATAAGGTCAACAGGCTTTCACTTTGTAGATTCGTAAGATTGTGATCATTTTTTAAAGATAGAATTTTTTTGAATAGTAATATTTTAAAAATAATTATAAATTTGAAAACAAATAATATACATAAAAACAACTATAGAATTATTAATGTATTATGGATGATTAAACATTTCGACAAAACGATGAAACATATTAACAAAGAGGATGAAACATTTAGTAAAACCCTGTATATAATTTGGAACTGTCTGTGAAGGAGAAAGAGAATTAACCCAAAATATAACTTTGGAATAATCTGTCAATTTAAGAAAACCATGTTTGCAGTGCCATAACTTATTTGTTTTTCCATAGCTTTTAGGATAATGCTATCGCAACCGAGAAAGCGACAATAGAATGTAAGAAATATTTGGGATCGACATATCTTTGTTAACGCATTCCCGGACATAGTTTTAACCATAAATTACGCAGGAATATAATAGTGTTTCTTGTCATAATAACTGATTTGTTAAATGTCGTTAAATGCCGTCTTGACCGGGAATGCGTTAATATTAAATGCTAATTAATAATAAAAATAAACTCAAACTTGCAGCAATGGCTAATTATTAATAATAAACTTTATTTTAAAGGGATTGTAGCTTTGCAGTGATTTAGTTTAGAGCCATTTTAAGATTGTCGTAGGCCCTAACTGTGCCGATTCTGCAGCGAAGCAAAACAAACACATTGACATAAACATACTATTTAATCGCATACACTCAGTTTTGATTTTAAATCTCAATTAACGTTTTATAATATTGATTGCTGTAATGCAGTATTTAAAAAATTTGAAATCAATAAATCAATTTAATAAAATCAATAAAATCATGTCTGATGGATACAAAAGAAAATACGAATCTGGATATTATGAAAAATCATCATTTTTTTTCGTATCCCTCTATTTAAACAATCTTTCCATAAAAATAATTTTGTTTAATTTAATAATTTATATTTACTTCAAAGTTTTGTCGATTTAAATTTTAAATGGACAAAGTTTGAACATCTTATCTCATTTTTACAAAGTCTCCCTCCTTACCTCTTTTCAAAAGAGTAAATTTTTAAATATCAAGTTGAGCTAGTTTATTTATAACAGGCGACGTATGACTGGATTATAATATATAAACCAATCCGGTTGTGTACCGAATGCCACCAAGTCCGTCATGTCCTTAAAGAACAATTCATATAATTTATAATTCACACAGACCACCGCAACAAAACTATCGAATATATCAAACAAACCAGTTAATCTTATCAAGTTTATCAGAGCCGTGCAAAATTTGGTGCTGATTGCGCCTTGCTCGCGTCTTTCATTCATAATCTCCGGTAAACGTTTTAATGGAAATTATTGAAAAGTTGAAAATTTTTGTTTCTATAAGATTTTTCAAAATGATTTATCGTTCTATTAATACGATATCTTTTGCCAATTTAGAGCCAACTAAAACGATTGGTAAGTGAAATATGGTGGTCAATTTTGCTTGCTATATATCTTTTATCATTTTTGCTTGTATTCACTGAATTTTATTAATCCTTTACTAGTAATAATATTTATTATTATTATTATTATTATTATTATTATTATTATTATTATTATTATTTTTTTTTATTATTTTTTTTTTTTTTTTATTATTTTTTTTTTTATTATTATTATTATTATTATTATTATTATTATTATTATTATTATTATTATTATTATTATTATTATTATATCCTATTGATATTAAAATAGGTAAGTAATGATATAGTAATAATAATAATAATAATAATAATAATAATAAATCCTCTCTTTATAACACTACAACTGCTGTGGTTTTTCTGACGGGTTTTGATTGTTGATCTTCTAATTCAGGTTTTAAAAATCATGTCGTAGAGTGAAATTTAACACGGTCCAATCGACAGTTAATAACAGAAGAGTCTTTGAAAAGATTGCTACATTTTCTTTCATTTTCAGTTTCGCTAACAGTTGGCTCTTAGCTGCATGTGACCAATTCAATTATTAATCTTATTTTTCCATTTTGAATAGCAAATAAAAGGTATTTAATATCTTTGAGACTGCGACATCTGTCACATATTTAATTGCGACTTACCGTCACAAACCGCTGATAAAACAACATCCGAATGACTAAATATAATAAATTTTGCATCTAAAGGTTTATTTTCTCTAATTCATCGTCACAATCTGTTTGATATTCCTTTTTTAAACTACTTCACCTTTGATATGTTTTTATTTTCCATTTTACAAAACATTGATTTTACGTCTGTATAAAATGAAGATATCCTTTCCATTCTGCTTCAATAACTCATTCATAAAATTAAACAAAAAAAACAAAAAAGAAAAATTTTGACCATTTTCAATTTATTTTCCTTTCTACAATAAATTTCATTCCAAGTATATTTATTGATGATTTCAATGACTGCGACAACATTTCCATAATTTATTGTCACTCGTTCTAGAAATATATAATTTGCCATTTGAAAGTTGATCCAAAAAGTATGCATTTTTAACAACATTATACATAATTTCTAAATTGAATCTACTATATGCCAAAAATGTGAACAGTGCTCGATTTGTGGCACATTCGTAACACACAGTCAAGTACATGCGAATAAATAAACTCAATCCTTGATTAAATACACCCTGGTATAATTAAAGACGCTTATCTTAGTACTGTTTCATCTAATTTATTTACAAATAACATACTTAACTAAAATATATCACATGCATTGTTGGAGAAATGTTGTTTTTATATTTTAAGCAATTCATCATAACTTACTCATAACAATCATGCATCAATAATTATCAATTTACTAATTAAATATAATTAATAAATAAATACATATACAATGAAATTTCTTGAAACACAACATTAGTAATATGCCGTTTTTACAAAAAAAATAACAGAATGACAATTATAAGTATTACAATTTTATTTGGAGAAATTATACTAACAAAGAGATATATGTTTATGCTGTACATGCTTTGTGCTTTGGACCCAATGGTTATAGGTTTTATCTTTCATCTAATGATTATTACACTGCCTATAAATTATATCGTTTAGTATGTGACTTTTATTGTTTAATGATTCGTAGTCCAAACTAACTTTTAAAAATATTTTATGATGTAAATTTATTATAGTAGTAAATTGTCATATTAAAAAAATATTTGATTTTTTATTTCCGAAGACCTACATATCGGCTGATTAAAGCAACATTTAGGATTTTAAGATATTAAATATCATTCCAACTAACGTAAAATTGAGCACCTGTAAATATCAAAATTTAATTTTCATGAGCTTTTTTTGCCTTAAACTATTATAATCATTAGGCTATTTGAATTAAGAAAAATGAAGGCGATTAACGCTCTCCGTGTTTTTGTCGAATGTATTCGGCATTGAATCATTGATTGAAATTGAAAATTTTTGATTAGTATACACCTGCCTACTTCTATAATTAGAAAAAACGGTGATATTTTTCTCGTGTTCAGGAGCACCTTATTAGTCTATGTACCAATTTTCAGGTTTTTAGTTTATCATAAATTATCTTTGATACGGGGAGGTTTGATAACTATAAATCGACTATTTTTACATGGCAGCAACAAAAAATTTATTAAACATGTAATCGAAGCAGAAACTATTGCAATTTTGAACGCTATTTTGAACCTATACTTTTATCATTAAATTTATTTTGAGTTCGCAGATGTGAAATACACTGTATTGTACGTAAACCACACAATTTTAATTCACCATTAATAATTTTTATAAATTTCTTTTCGTTCTCGATTGGCTGCAATTATATAAACAAAATTATTTATATTTTGTTAATAACATAGTTAGTTATTTTTTCACTAGGTTGATTTCACTTGCTCAGCACTGTGCTGTAATTATTGGTAATCGTTTTATTTTAACACGAGGAAGATTTGCACCTTGTTATTAATCATTTTATTTTATTGCATGCTTTTTATATGGTAATGCGTTTGTGGGCGCCATTTTTCAGGTTGATAGCATTCCTGTGGTTAAATTTATTGTTTCACTGGTCCGAGCCCATTATTATTAAATAGTTTTTAGTCCGACTAATTTGAGTAAAATAAGTCTCATAAACATTGACAGTGAAACTTACAAAACAAATTATATTAATTATTATTATTTTGATTTTCACCACTGATTTCTTTTTATTTCCCATTAACATTATATTTATATTTATTAAAAAATATATGACTATGAATCAGTAAAGATATCGATATTTGACATCTTTACAGATTCATAATCAAATTATTATTATTATTATTATTATTATTATTATTATTATTATTATTATTATTATTATTATTATTATTATTAATATTAATATTATTTCTTTCGCTAAATTTCATCATAATTTTACTAGAGATAACTAATATTTCTTTATTAAAAATACAGGCTAGATAAAATCCAAAAATTATTATTATTAATATTAAATTTAATCCGAATTTTGCTTTGGACAAATTGATTGGAGTTACGAAATAATGGTGCAATGTTTTCCGGTTTGGTTAACCAAGAAGATAACGTTTAGTCACATATTTAAAAAAACGATGCAGAAGAATACGACCTTGAAGTTATGTTTCATCAAATATACAGTCGAGATCTAGCTCCTTAATGTTACATTTGGTTCTTACATATATAAGACGTCAAATCTGTTCCAATAGTCCTTGACTTCAAATATTCTGAATGGTGATGCTCAAACCTAATATCCTTATGTAAACTTGTTTTTATAAATCAGTTTGTTGAACACATCATTTTTGTGTCATTCCAATAATACCATTACAAAAATAGAAAAACAAATTGAAACGACAAATAGAAAAATAAAGGTGAATTATGTCGCTAGTAAAGTTATTTATTTGAAGAGTAATCCCGTGAATAATCCCGTGATTTAAATAAGAGATTTAAAATTAAAAAAGAGATATAAAATAAATATTAATATATCAATTAGGGGAGTGATTAATTAAAATATCACATCTCGAGTCAAATGCAATCAATATGTGATAATAGAATTCGGCCATATCGATTCTATTGGTCACCTTTGATCTGATTTTCTTTTCTGATGATATTTCATTTATTTTCATTTTGACAAAAGATTCAAAAATGTGTGTTGCGTAGAATTAAATTTTTGAATCTTTGTCAAAATGACAGTAAATGACAACATGTCGATTTGCTTCCGGTTGCTGGAAACTGTGCCAGTGAAACTGAATATAATTTCTCCTTTCCGAGTAATTTTATTTCACATCCAATCTAATTGACATCCGAAAATAAATTATTCGTTCAGCATATAAACACAATTTTCTCCTATTTAAAATTTACATTTAATTTTCAATCGTTGTTTACATTTCGGTTTGTTTTACCAAAATAAAGTGGAAAATTGATTTTGAATGACGCGCTAGAAATTTACTAAAATGCACTTTTAATTTTTTTTCGATAAACTTTTGTTGATTTGTTAGTTCGGGATTTTAATTAATATTTTGTTTTAATAATCATTTGCTAGAAATTAATTAATTGAATACCATTAATTCATTAGTTTTAATTAGAAAATCCATTTCATTGTGCATAATTTGGTGAACATATTTGATTGAATATTTTATTCAATGACCTTTAACCTTTAAATATATGACTTTTCTTGCCAATGCTCTCTGATAAATGAGAAAATACTGATAAAAAAAAACTGAGACAAATTAGTTTTAATGAGTTTCAATATATTTAAATGCATTCACAAGTAATTAAAAAATTTAATAATAACTTGCGGTCAGCTGAAGACATTTTTAATCTGTGGCCGTTAATTTTAAATGATTTATTTATACATCCATGTCGATTTAATAGTTCAGTTACACATATGATTATACATATGTCCATTAAGTCCGTATGCAATTAAAATGACCTGTAGAAGATCATCTATTAAGGATTTCCATAAAATATCGACATTTATCTCTCCCTCCTGTCTCTTTACTGTAGACCCCCTCTTTTCCCAGAGAACATCTTTTAATTTGTGGATCGTGTATTCAAATATCGGTAATAATCTCGTTTCAAAATTTTGGCCTCTCTTCCAACATGCTTGCGAAGAAGCAATATAATGTCGACATAGACTTCTTTGAATTCCTTCATTTGAATTTCGTAGTTTTTAAGTGTTTTTTAAATAACATTTTTATAGTCGATCCACAATTTTCTTTATTTTAATATCATCAATAAGTTTTTGGATGGGTTCATTTATAATTATTTTTCGACTTGTATTTTATAGGCTTTAATGAATAGATCTCTCGAAGAACTATTTTGCATCAACCTTGGTTCATTATCCAACTTCAACATACACAAATTTGCTGGTATTGTTAATTTTCAGCTTGTTCACCATAATTACTAATGCAAAGTGAATACGATTCTGTAGTTTTCTGAAAACATTTTTGAGCTTATTTTCAGATAGGGCAGCATTAACATTGGTTATCCTATCTTTTAATTTTTTAGAACTATAGTTTTGGTTGAGTAAACATTGGTTTTTACATGTAAAATATTCCCTATTAATAAATCCAATAGAATAAAATTTATCGAATGTGGATGCCAAGAAAATGGTTTACCTTTTCCAATCCATTTGTTAGGGAAAATTCTCATTTAGACACCATGAAAATTACCACAGAGCAATATCTTATTGAAATTCTGTACGCTTTAAGCTTTCTAATCCTTTTTAAATATTCCTTCTAACACATACTGTAATACACGCATATATATTGAAAGAACTTTTTTCCCTAGCTTTCGCCTCTGATTCCTTTTCATTTTGCAATGACATAAAGAATGTTTTTTATTGTTTGACTATGAATCAGAAATTTTATTGATATGCACGAATTTTCGGCACAGCCTTTTTCAAGTGACATTAATTGAAAAAGGCTATTTTAAAAAGTCGTGAATATCAATAAAACATCTGATTCGTCGAAAAGTAAAGCAAATAGGAAGGCAATTGAATGTCAACTGCTATTTTGAGCGGACTGCTCTTAGTTTGGAAGAAGTTTGACAAAAGCCAAATCTGTATTTTCTTCCCTAAAAATAAATATAAATCTTTTTTTGGTTAATAATTTTTATTCACTCGATCGGAAAAATATATTTCTTGAAAATTTTCTAGATTTTTTTGTTGTTCTTTGCTTGCATTTTTCCAAATTCAGGCCGTTTGCTTGCCGTAAAATAACCGACATATCATATTTCCTTCTAGGGACAAAAACGGGACCAAAGTCATTAAATGGTTTCCTAATATGTAAATCGTAAGCGACGCTACCCACTGAAACTGACATATGGGATTATGTTGGTTTTATTGTCGTGTTCCTGAATTGGATATGAATTTTCAGTATCAGGTTTTCCATTGACTAATATTTTGCCAACAATTTAATGCAAGGCGGCATTGTTATGAAAATTTGGGTGGAATAAATTTTTAATGAAATTATTGACTTTTTTGATATTTATACGCGCTTTATAAAATAGATGTTGTTATAAATTCCAGCACCGTGACAATGGGGTAGCAAAAGTAAGCAATGCTCCAGAGCCTCCATCTAAAAGATAATTTGCAGAGGCCTATTCCAATATAATATATACGATTGCCTTCTGAAATGACTGGGAAGAAATTATAAAATATATTTTATTGTAAAAATAAAATGCTATATTTTTTTTGTTAAAAAATTAGAAAAACTAGCATTTTAATTCTTATACAAACATATTGTATTTTTATCTAACTTTGCTTAAATTATTGCGTAACGTGTTTTATTCGTTCAAAATGTTCAGCTACAAAGGTTGAATTCAAATGAAATCAGCTTTGTAGGCCCAAATTGGTAGTGAAATCACTAATACATTTAGATCACAAAGCTTTAATGTCGGAAATTGCCGATTGTTCACCATTAAATGACAAATTAAACATGTTGAATAATAAAAACTTTTTTATTAAGGAGAAAACAATTTCAACATTTTCTTTTTTTTCTGACGGTCATTTACTCAATACCCTTGTTTTTCATTTAATCTTCCCTGGGATTATTATGTGACTTGTTCTTTACATCTTCTCCACAAAATGCATAATCATTATTCATTAACTATTATGTCATCTCATCATTTATTTTTTTCTCCTTACATTGGATAATTTGGCTGTGTCCTTCAAAGTCCAATGATATATTCCAGCATTTTTGAAATTATATCATTCCATACTCTTAAATTTAAAAACGTCGAATAGCTAAGTTTCTTTTGGACAAATGAGTAAATATATATTCATATAATATTTGCACTACATCTCAATAATTTCTTACATAAATCACAGCTTAGTTTTTCACTTGGAAAAGGTTTGGCATCATTTAAACACATTTCAAATTAGAATTTCCATCCAAATGTCATTTTCAATTTTTGAAATTTATATCAGATTTATATTTTTCATTATTCAAATTTTTGTGTTGATTCGATCATATTTGTTTCTGAAAATTGATATTGTTATTTATGCGAGTGGTTCATTTACATTTCTATATTTGCATAGGACGCACTGACTAATGGTTATGATTATTTTTTTTGGGGGGGTGACTAATTCCGATTTTCACTTGTTTCACAATTTTTGCCATTCCATCATTCAAATTGTAAACAAAATAACGAAACAATCCGGTTTTGATAGTTTTGTTTACATTAAACTCAGGAAACTTAAATTATAATAAGTTCTATTTTTTATAAGTAAAACAATTAATTTTTGTTTGCAATACTATTTTATTTGTTTAAATTTAATGACTAATATTAATAATCATAATAAATAACAATTATAATAATAATTATAAAAATAAGAAACTGAAGAGGATTATTTAATAACCGAAAATTTTTTCAACAATATAATTATTACTTCGCAGCAAGGGCTTATTTTGTTATTCACATATCTGTTAAATCATAATAATAATAATAATAATAATAATAATAATAATAATAAAAATAATAATAATAATAATAATAAAAATAATAATAATAATAATACTAAACAAATATGTAAAAGTAAAACTGTCAGGGAAAATATTTTTATTATCTGATATGTTATTACTACAATTTAAAAGAATAAAATGCAAATTAGTATTTCCATATTCCTGTGGATCATGTCATTTTCTTCTAGGTTACCAATAGTTGAGCCCAGACTTTTGCTGTGAACTGAAATTGAGGATGACATTTTTTCTTTTATATACCACAAAATAGTTCTATATCCCGATTTCCCGTATAAATATAAAATCTCTCCTTAATTATTTCATTCATTTTACATTCAATCTTTGGTATTTGAGGTTAAGCGCAAGCAAACTGATAATATATTGCCAGATTCAAGTTTTGTTCTGGGAATTCATTTTGCCTGCCATCAGCTAGGGCGTTTTATTTTCAATTGCTATTTGCTGTTGATATTAAATTGCCGTTTCCTCGCAGTGCGCAAATCTGATTTACATTATTCGGCGCCGGTGTTTCTCATCATTTTTATTATTAATCACTGTTTTACAAGATTTTGGCAATTCCATTTGTTGACATTGTACGTTTACCAGGAGAAATCTATTGCTACCTCATCACCGAGCGGGACTTTATTCCAGTTAGTCGATACTTCATTATCGGTTGCACCAGCCAATGTACCAAGTCCTTGGGATGTGGTTGAGGAGCAACACCAGGATACATCATCATCATTAATTGCTATCTCAGATCCATGGTCAAATCATAATATATCGAGTCAATTGGGTCAACAGCGAAGCAACTGTGTCAGTCCAGATTGGCCGTTGCATATTGTTGATCCGAATATTTCCGAACGAAGTGACAGTGCTACCTCATTCGAAATCAGCGATACAGTCGCCTCTAGTCAATCGCCAGATAAATTTACTGGATTTAAAATCCATGAAAACTCGAATAATTTAAGTGAAAATTGCTCTCCAGCAAAATATCTGATTAAGAAAAAGGCCGAAGATTTCCTTGGAGAGCATAAAAATTTGGTAGATGTCAACCGATTGGTTGACATTCATCCGGGTTAGTCCTTTTGTATTTCTTTGTGAGTTTAGGAATTATATCAATTTCTCCCACATAATTTCTTGTTTTAATGAGATGATAAATTTATCGGCAAATTTTTTGTATTTTTCAAATCACGCAAACTTATTTCTGTGTCCATGTTCTTATTTTCTCTTTTCGTTTTCGTTTTCGTTTTTCACCGTATTTGAATTTTCGGCTCTGGTTTTTATCAAATATTATATTAAAAACAAATAAATTATTGATTGATTGATTGTCTAAAAAAGTAATGGAAATAAAGGAAATAAAAAAAGATTAACAGTGAAGAAAAAAAAGATTTTACTAATAGAAATTTAATATTTTTATTGAGTTTTGGTGGACAAAATTTGGTTTGAGTGACTATCTCGACTATGAGATCACTATCTGTGTGGTGCTGCTGCTTGATTTCCTCTATTGTGTGAGTAATGTGTGTAGAAAATATATTTAGATACGACTGTGAACATTTGCACTATCGGAGATCCACTGGGATTTTACGAATAACGCTCTTTTCAATTTTCGGTTCCATTTCTTTCCCTCTCTATTTTATCTCTTTCATCCTTTATTTCATTCTTTTTCTATTTATCTTTCTTTTTGGTTACATTTTCTACTTTTTTTATTCATTCTGTTCGTTTTCTCTTTACCATATCTTTGCTTTATTTTCTTTTCTCTGTTTTTATTTATCCGTTTCTTTTTACTACTTCTCTCTTTCTATTTTCCATTTCATCACTATTTAATATTTATCCTTTTCTATTTATTCTCTGTTCGTATTATCTTTTCTTTCTTTATTTCATACCTTTTCATTCGAATCATTGGTTATAATATTTAGGTAAGAATGATAATATATGTTTTAAATACTTTGAGAATTTGGTTACCAATGTAGATTATAAAATGTGAAATGTTAGAATGATTCGTTTGGATAATATAAATATAATTCAAGCATGTTTTCGACCAATTTGGCGGAAAAGCTAGATCTTAATCTATTCTCTATGTCTTGTCTTGCATATTGAAAACAATACATTACTGACTAGCAGATGCATTTTTATTCCCCCTTCCGGTCTGATGATATCTTTACTTCTTCTAACTAATCTTTGAATGCTTGATTTCTCGTTTTTTATAGATTGCATCGCCAAATTTTACTTCAACCCCTTCAGAAATATTCTTTGCAGAACTAGGGTTAAATGATCCAGCACAAAATTGGAATAACCGTATGCAAAATGACTTTCGTTATCAAATTCTCACAGTGTAACCTTTCTTGAAGGTGCTCCATGTCATTTCAAAATATATTTTACTAAAATGCTCAAATAGCATGTCGAATATTTCCCTTCAGTTACTGGATCATTCGTGGCTTGTTTGAATATAATCTTTCTTTAATATCAAAAACATTCGAAAGGTTATATACCTTAATATGGTTAATGAAGAAAAAGTCACCCAATTTTTTATTAAATCTTTGTATTAGGAATAAGTAAAAAAAAAGATAATTTTAAAATGTAATTTGTATGATAGTCGAAACATAAGAATGAAATTAGTGCTGAGATAGCCATGTTGCCAACATAAATGCCTAAATGTGTGAAGCTAGCCTTGGTTGATATAAAATATGGCTATAATCTGTCTTCGTGTGCTCCTATTGAAACAACAATACAAGAAACAAATAAGTTTTACTTTCAACACAAAACGATTTCACAATTCAAATTCTCTTGTTCAATTTAACAATCAACAGCATCGCGATTGGATGTATTATTTACTTGTTTAAATCATAAATAATAGGATAATAAATAATCCGATAATTGCGTGATTTCAAGCCATTTTTAACAAAAGTAATTAAATTTTAAATATTAAAAAAATCAATTAATTTATCATTTATTCTAAAATAGTTATTTCATCACGTTCAGGAATTTCTTCATAACATTGTTGAATTTATCACACGTTTCTTGATGGATTAAATTATAGACTTCCATGTTTAGCAATGAAATCTTCATTAAAAGACGACGTGCTGCAAAAAGTGCATTGCTCACGTAATCATCTATTTCTTACAAGATTTCAACACATATTTTTTAAGGGCATTCTGAAAATTAGAACTTTTTTTCTTAAAAATTTGAAAATTAGAAATATGCATTTGCCTTTAGAAATGTTAAATCTGGATGATACGTGGAAAGATCAACTCTCTTTGCATTTTAACCCTTTAATGGACAATGACGTGTATACATGTCATACTACTGGGTTCTGTGAACAGCAACTTAAAAAGTGTGTCCGCGAAATGGTTAAGCAAATGGATTTTTTGTTCCTTTGTACAACTCTAAAACCAATTTGCTTTTCTATAGCAGCTGCAGTGAACAAGTCTCCAGTGAAGAATGCTCTGAGCCAACTTGAAACTGTTGAATGATTCCTTCTACATTGGCATGGTTCATAAGGGCATAGAATGTATAAAATATAAGTTTTTAAACAATTTCAATTTTTAAGTTTTAAATAAATTCTAATTTTCAAATTTTAGCAACTTTTCGTTCTAATTTTCAAATTTTGGAGGAAAAAATTTATAATTTACAAATTTTCCCTTTTTTTATAACCATTCTATTTTCAATATCGTCAATCAGTTTTACTCATTTGGTGTCCATAAATGGTTTATTGATAGTGATTGCATGGTGGAGTGGGGTTCCTACAGCGATCAGGATCTGATCAGCCTTCCTGCTATTTAGTTACTCCATCATAATTAGTGGAATCCCAAATAATCAAACCTCTTTCACACATTGAAAAGTCAATGAAGGCCTTTATTTAAAATCAGATCTTATTAATATACGACTTATATAATATAAGGATTTGACTTTCTTATATAAGATTTATTTTCTCAGTATTTAAAAATATTTTAAATTTTATTTTAAAATGTTCACATTTAAAATTATTATATTCGTCCATAACTTTCGTTTGCTACCTGACTCTCCCCAATATTAATTTGCACTCATTAACATGATCCCAATGTATGATATGTCAAATTGAGTATTGTATGGGCACCTTGTTAAAATGGTCAATAAAAACCAAATAAATTAGGATTTATTAGGACAGACCAAATAGATAATGAAATATTAATTGCTATATTGCAATTCGGCCTTAAGGCCTTAATAACATAAAATATCCAATTTAAAAGAAATATTAAAAATGAACAAATTGATGAACTTGTCAGATCATATTTATATTTTGTCCATCAACAAACGTATATGAAAATTTATAGAAAATGTATTTTATACAAATGTATTTGTAATCTTCATTTTCCTAGGAGTCCTTTCACTTAGATCTCTGCTTAAAATTAAGTTTTAAAATGATTAAAATTAAAAATAAGATTTAAATTAACTGTTGATAAATTAGATAAAAAATATTTTAAAATATCTGATTATAAATTATTATATAAATTATTATTAAATATTAATTTATAATCAATAAAATAATGCATTTTCATATTCTGAGCGGCCTCAACATACTGCAATTCAAAAACACGATATTCAATATATAATATTATAGATTTAGTATGCATATTTAAAATAAAGATTAATTTATTGTTAGATTTATCTCGCAAATAATATTAGAAAATGATTTTTATCTGATTGTTATTTATGATTTATTTTCTTAAATCCTTTTTCATAATGATATATTTTGTCTGTGAATCATTGTATGAATTTAATCCAATAACGCAATCAAATTACGCAATCGAATAATGCAGTTTTTAAATAGGTTCAACAAATCCGTTTGCAACTGGGAAAAAATCATCACTCCATGGGAATCCATTTGCACAGTGTCAGAATGAAAATCATTTGCCTCTTAACCAACTGAACCATAACAATAGCGAAGATGTCGTCACCTTGTCCTGTGAGGCATGGCCGTCAGACATCAATCTGCCCATTGCTAGTCATCAACAGCCGTTGAATCCGTTTTTATAATACTTTTGCAATCATTGAATCATTTTGATTTGTTTTGTACATTATTTCTAATAAATTTCGACTGCCAGTTTTCTCAGGAAGTTCATTGTTTTTATTTGCAATATCTTCGGTGGATATGTTAATTGATTTCTCAACTCTTTGTTTCAGTTTTTATGGCCCCATGTTAATGTTTCAGGTCACTCCTTCCTCAGCTCAACAATCGGTATAGGAAATTCAATCGATATTTCTTCCACAAACATAAATGGCCCACTATAAGGGCCGTCCGTAAATGACGTCACGCACCTAGGGGAGGATTTACACATTTGTGACGAGGGGAGGGGTGTTTAATAACTGTGACGTCACATAAATTTTGTATTTTTCAACATTTTATACTAATTTCAGTTTTTCAGGGCCTCCTTTTTAATACATGTTTTTTGTGTCAACATATGTCTAAAATTATGAAAATGACTGCTGTATATATACTAGTTTCGTGTCTGGGTGCTACTCATCAGAGAATTTTGAGCCTTTTTCGGCTATTTTTCGGGGTTTTTATTGCTTTTATTTTTTATTTTTCTGTATATTTTGATATTATTTTTTCAATTTTTCGTAAATTTTTATTTTTATTATTTTACCATTACCTTTGATTGTTTCTCTTTTTACCCTTTGATATTTAAATTTTTGGTCACTGCTTCCGCCTATGTATTTTCTAAACCTTCTTTTGCAAGGTTATGGCGGTTTTATGTTTCTTTCTGCATCTGTAGGCTTTTTAATGATTTTAATTAATATTTGTTTTATTTCATTTTAAATTTTTGCTTGCGGTGCGTGCTTATGTTACATCAATCATATTGATAATTTCCAAATGACATGAATTTAATTAATTATTTTGTTTTAATTTACACATTTTTTGTTTAAATTATGGCTTATAGCGAAACACAGACTATAAAAGTGAAACACATCTTGAATTGAGGGCAGATTTTAAAAGATTATGGTCAAATATATATTAAAGAGAAAAACGATTTAGGAAAAATATGCGTGTAATGGTTTACCTTGCCGTTAATTTGGTTTCTGTCAGCCCTGTTCCCTTTACTGTGTTGTGTATTATGTGTTTGCATGTTTTTAATTTTATTATTATTTAATAACCAAATCCAATCAATTTACCATAGTGTTGGCGAATGGGGTTGGTTTTTATTTATTTTTTCTAGGGTTTTTGTGTATCTACCCCTAAACGCCAGCAAGATTATTATTCTATCCCTCCTATGTACCCATGGTGATTGCCATGTTGGTACTGTACATAGAGGTTGAAAATTCATGAGCAGGTGAGCTCCATTACTAGAACTACTCCTCATGATATTTTCACATTCGGGTTCTGGACTGCCGATGGAAGGTCTTACGTCTTTCTCTTTCTATATCCTGGTCCTTACTCGTCTATTCCGACAATTTCCATACTTATTTGTCATCTTTACGCGTTATTTATAAATGTATCCTTCAAAAATTTGGGCAGCGTTCCTCCCTTATTTTTAGGTAAATTTCCTATTTCATTTATTCAATCACGGAATCGACTACATTTTTCCTAATTTACCTTTATCTTTTCTTATATTAAAAATTTGATCAACAATTCCTTAATTTCCCGGTACGTTTCCCATGATTTTAAGTAATTATAACCCTCTGCGATCACTTCAATAAACATTCCTCTCTTTTGTCAGATTAGATCATTCAACTTTTTGGAAAACTATTTTCAAATTTACATTCCTAGCCTATCCTATCCTTTCCTATTTGATTTTCTGATTTATTTTCTGACAAAGTTTTAAATTATCCCTACAAAACTTTATTCCCGCTTAACTAAAGTCGCACTTCCCGAATTTTATTCCGACTCGCTCCGGCCACATTTTCAGCAGCCGCCTCGAGTATACAACGGCGCCCTGCGTAGCGGTCCTGTGCACAAAGCCAGAACCGACTGCGAACTGCCGAGGGGTTCACGAGGCACGACCCACGAGCTCAACTAAGGGTTTTCACCCACTAGCCGGCACACGGTCCGTCCCATGAACCATCTATTTAAATACTTAGTATAAATAAGATTTTAGGGGGATTTGTCAGTGGCACCAAAAGATTCCACGACCATCCAGAATAAAATCAAAGTAACAAGACTTCGAAATATATATTTATACAAAAATTAACAGTACTTACAATCCACAGTCATGCAACCAGATTTGAAAAATTGGCATAAATTGGGATACAAAATTTGGTCTAAGAATGATTCACTGCTAGTCTAAAAATGTCTAAAAATTTTTCTAGTAGTCACCTGACTGAAAAATGTCTAAGACAGTCTGTTAAAATTCGGTTAAATTTGGTTAGAAATTATGAAAATGACTGCCGTATATATAGTATTTTTGTGCCTGTGTGCGACCAATGGGCTATTTTTCGCTATTTTTAGGGTTTTTTAATTATTTTATTAATTTCAAAATATTTTTGTAATTTTTTATATATTTTTCTTTATTTTTTGATATATTAATATTTTATTGTTGGATTTTATTTTTATTATTGTTTTCTTAAAATATTATTTTTAAACCCCAATATTTTGTTTTCTGGTCGCCTCTTCTGCCTGTGTTTTTTCTAAACCTTATTTTGCAAGGTTTTGGCAGTTTATTTTATTTTTCGTATGTTTCTTTTTGCATCTGTAGGCATTTTTCCGAATTTTAATTAATTATTTGTTTTATTTAATTTTTGTTATATTTTTAATTTGTTTTAATTAATATGTTTTATTTTATTTTTGGTTTCTTCTTGCGGTGAGTGCTTATGTTACGGCAGCCATATTGACAATTTCAAAACTACATTAATCATTTTGTTCTAACTTATACAATTTTCACTTTTTTGTTTAAATTGGTTTTGTAATTTTTGTTTTAATTTTGGCTCTAAGCCCAACAAACCACTCCCGGGGCAGTTTAAATTGCGCCCCGCAATTTCTCATCAACACATTCTCATTCCATTAACAATACTTTTATACAACACAAGAAAAAGGTTATACAGATGAAATGTCAATTTACAAGGTATAAGCAGACATCACTTAAGGTGATGGGATGTTTATACATAAATCAATACTGTTAATAAGTTTTTATTTATACACACAAGATGAAGTTCGTTAGAATCAGTCGAATCGCATTGTGATTAGTGTCTGTGACTTGGGTCTGGGACGTTGTCTTGGTTGATTGGTTTAGGTTGAGATTTGATGAGTCTGAGTTGATCGATTGATATTGAGTTGTTTTAGTTTTGAGGGCTTGGGTTGATAGGTTTGATGAGTTTCGGTTGATCGATTGTTTTGATTTTCTTCTTCTCGGGTGTTGATTGATTTGAGATTTTAGATAGGATTTCACGATCTGGGTGAGATTACTGCGATTGGAATTGATCGACTATTATTGAGTTATTTTGGTATTGCGGATTCGGGTTGATGGGTTTTTTCGAAACGAATAGTTTGATTGTTTTGTTCTCTTCTTCTTCGATGTCGATTAATTTGAGATTTCGATAGGATTTCGCGGTCTGGATGATTTTGCAGATTATTGCAAGGATGAGGACAACGATTTAGACGATTCCCAAACAGAGTATGGTAATTTCGAATTTATTTGGTTTCGGATTTTCAGGGGTTGGGTGAGATGGCGGTATTGATATTTGCGAGAGGGCGTTTTCGAGAAGATGGAGTTGGTTCATTTTCTGATAGGTGTGGATTGGGGTTTTTATATAAGGATTTTCGGAGAAGATATTCTTTGGTTGTGATGACTTCTGACTTGCTTGTTTGGATTGAGTAGAGGGCTTCTTGGATTTTCTAAAGGTTCGAATTTATTTGGTTTCGGATTTTCAGGAGTTGGGTGAGATGACGGTATTGATATTTGTTAGAGGGTGTTTTCGAGTTGTGAGAGTTGATTGATTTTCTGTAACAGATGTAGATTGAGATTTTACATGAGGGTTTTCGGAGAAGATAATTTTGCATTCGGGTGAGCTCTGATTTGATTGTTTTAATTGAGTAGAGGGCTTCTTGGTTTTTCTGAGGGTTTGGGTTTGATTTGTTGATGAAGATTACGATTAAGAATGCACAGATTGGTGGGTGTAAGTTCATTTTTTTATTTACAGAGTTTTCATCTTTTGTTTATTTACACTTGTACACACTTTTTGTTTTCGCATTATTTTACTCTGGGCTTGGTCTCGTCTAGATTATTTGGGGTTGGGTTATTCCTCAGCATCAACTCCGCTCTCATTGATCGATTTGTCATTTCAAGTATCGTGGTAATACACTTTTCCTTTTCTTCCAATATTATTCTCAACTCTCTATTATTCTTGGTTAACACTCGTGCTTGTTCATTTAATTTTTGCATCTTGTTATTTTGCCTTATTGCATATTTTTCGAGTCCTTGATAAGCTCGGTTCAATTTTGTTTTTAACTCTCTGATACTTTCTTTGAATTCGATTAGTTTCTGTTCTTCCAGTACATATCTTGCCCATTTAGCTACTAATTCGTCCACTTTTTCTTCCAATCCTTTACACACTTCCATTTGTTGCCTGAGCAATTCGTTTTCCTCTTCTACATTTTTTTTTGTTTATTCAGAATGAGACATTCCTCTTTTAACGTTTTAATCAATTTTCTAGACTGAACCACTGCTTCGTAATACTGTCTATTTCCCAGGGTTGGTGTTCCATTGATATTCTCATCTTTTCTATCATCTCCTCTTGTTCGTTATTTTTTTTTTCGTTTCTGCTGATTCCTCGATTTTACATTCCATAGGTATCGAAAATTCGTTCTCCACTTTAATTTTGATGAGTTTGATATTTACAATTTCGTTGATAAAGGTCTCTCCGGACTCTACTTCTATGGTTGTTGGTTCTATCTGACTATTCATTTTTCTACCATTTTTATGTTCATGATTTTTGTTATTTTTATTATCGTTTTGATTTTCTGGTTTTTATGAATTTTATCTTTCTATGAGTTTTATACATTTTTCTGGTTTTTATATATTTTCTGATTATATATATATATTTTTTTTGATTTCATTTTTCTCGCGATTCTTGTGTGGTAGCCATTTCTCCATCCAGCATATAAGATAGTTAGTTTACTTCTTCTATGAGATACTCTACTTCCTTTTCTGGCATAGTAGTATTTTCATGGGCCTTGAGCTTTTCGACATCACTTTCCAAGTTTCTCACTTTCGTCTCAAGTGCCTCCTTCTTATTTTCCCATTGTGTATTTTGCCTTTTTCACACTTTCTCAATTTGTCTCTTTTCTCACACATGTCCTTATATCCTACCACATCTCGTTCATCATGTTCTGAGCGCGACTGCTCTATTTCCACTCACAGTTGATTTTGTTCCTTTAATCTTGATAGTTTTCTAGATGTTCTTTGCGCCACTGTTATCTCGTTTTCTCGAATTGCTAAGATCCATTTTGAATCCTCTTCTCTCTCTTCATCTTTCTTTAATTGGTTTGGTATCTTGTTGATAATCTTCCTCTGGTCTTCGAGTTGTTCCCACATTTTCCAATCATTCAGAGGTGTCTACTTTTGCGGATATTCCTTCAGCTCTCTTGCGGTTTCCTGGTATTTTCTCTTCCAAGTTCTTGCTTGTTTCTTCAGCCCTTCTATGGCTCTTTCGCTTTGTCCCATTACTTTGGATCATTGAGTTATTTGTGCGATTTGCTCTCTTTTTGTGTTTACTAGTTCTTCTCTCACTCTTATTTGTACGTTTCACACTTACTCCACTTGGGCTTCGAGTTTCTCTCTCTTCTTATTTGCTTGTTTCTCTCGGTATTCGTAGTATGCAGTTTTCGCTACTTGTCCAAAGGTGTTTGATTCTCATCGTTCCTAATTCGTCTATCTTTTTGATCAATCTTTCGCTTTACTCATATACTTCGTTTTCTAACTGCCTGTTGTTTTGGTTTTGCAATTGTGACATTACCTTATTATACTTTAATTTCATTTCTTGAGCTTTATTGGACTCTTTTATTTTGTTCAACTGGTTTACTTGTTCGTTCTTTTCTTTGGTTTTCTTTTCTCACCACTCGGCTTGCCATTTATATTTTTCCGTTTCCGCTTTTTTGTACTGTTGACGTTTGTTGCAAAATGTACCTTTTCTTTGCTGCTCCGACATCGTTTTCCGTTTTATTTTCTATCGTTTCTTTCATTTCCACCATGTCTTTCTCGTATACGTTTTGCAATTCGTTCTATCGTGAAGTTTAATTGTTTGATGGTTGTATATGTTCTTGGTTCGTTCTCTCAACTGTTTCATCATCACTTTATGTCTTCCCATCTCGGTTTTTATTCGATTTATTTTTTCGGTGGCATCGTTTTTAATCAACATTGCTCTATTTTTATCTCTTTGTTCATTAGTTTCATCACCATTACCGTCGGAATATCGACTCGCACATCAATTATCATTTGTTCCGTATTCATTTTCTACAATCAGATTATTTTTCTTTTGCGGTGTTCATCGTTTTAATTTTATGCAGTACAGATTTTATAATATTTATGGGTCATACTTTTACAATATATACATATATGTATTTATAATCAATTTACATTCTCGGCGTACTCAATCTGATATCCCCCGGCTCCCGTCTTTCTCATCGATACTTTTACTAACAACACATTGTCTTTCACATAATTCCACATGGTTTCCTGCTTCATTATTTTGGGAGCTTCGGTGGCTATTGTAACAGTTCTTCTTTCAAATTTTTTTTTGTTTTACATCTCATTTTTACCATTGGGCGTTCTGTTCTTTTTCTGCTGCATCTTTCCAATTGCTATTTTAGCTCTACTTCTTCTATTACCCACATTAACTTGGACATATTCGTCTGAATTTGCCCCGACCTTTTCCTCATCTATATTCACATGTTTTTGTTGTATTTGTTTCTACATTTCGGTCATGTTTAAGTGTTCACATTTTACTCTCCCTTCTTCACAGACACTTTTCTCACCTTTTGTTACTGGTTTTGACATCTTTGACATGGTTTTCTTTTATAATTACATTTGTCCATGTGGTCATTTGTGTCTTTGATTCTCCCTTTTCACTCGCACGGTTCGTTTGGGCAATTTATTCTCATGGTTAGTATTTCTTTGGTGGTTGCTCAGTCTTCTTGAGTTTCTTTAAGGGATTCTATTTTAGTATCTCCATAGTCAGGACCTCTCTTTGAACGGCTCTTTTAGTAACTTCGTACATAATCAGCATCAAAATCTTGGTTCTAGTTTTATTTGTGGTTGTTTCCTAGTTATTTTGATAATTTCGTTGATTTCCGTCATGCCTTTTGTTGGATTCATCTTCTACCATATTTTTCTTTGTATTTTCTACTTTTATCCATTTACTCTTTTACGTAATTTTGATTTATTTTTATTTTTATATATCGTATTTTACATATTTTTGATTTTGAATTTTTTTTCTACATTTCTACAGTTAATCTTTCTACACAAGTACATTTCTTGTCATTTTTTTTTCGCTACTAGACGAGTCTGGTTCTTGTGTTTCTTTTATTTGATTCAGTATCCAAACTGTCCATTCCTCTTGCTGATCTACTTCTACCGGTTGCGTTCGCCCTTGAAGTTCGTTTCTTTGTCACTGATTCTGTGTTTTTAGCGTTTCAATTTATCTTCCCATTCTAATAATTTTTCTTGTCGTTCTTAAATGTTCGACGCATGATAATAATTCGTATTTTACAGCATCATTTAGCTGTCAGCTCATTGTTTTGTACTGGGTTTACTGTACTCGTTAACGAAATTCTCTGCCGTTCCCACATCTCCGTGAACGTTTACGCCTTCCTGAGAGTTTTGATTCATTTATCTTAATTTTTATACTCATTATTCACTTTCTCATTTAATTTTAAACTTTAACAAAATTTTTGGAAGGGTTATATACGATGCATAACGCTTTGTAATACTTTTATACATATATTTTATACATTATATACACTAATATTCCCTTTATCTATATTCGTTATAATTTAGGTGAGGTTCTGACTTTCTGAACCACCTCACTACACCGCTTTTGTTTTCTCAGTTCATTTTCTTGTTTGATCGTTTCCATTTTTGTTGATTCGTCTGTTTCCCTTTTTGTTGTGGATTTTTTTTTTTTTTTTTTTTTTCGAGTTCATGATATATATATACACACACATACATATATATACATACACATATACACATATATACCCATATAACGCATACATACACACACACATATATATATATATATACACACACATATACATACACATATATATATACACATACACATACATATACATATACATATATATATATATATATATATTCAGTTGTTTCGTTGTTTTCTACGATTGGTTATCTTGTTATTGCATTTTTATCATCATCCTGTTTGTCACGTACGGAATATTTTGTTTTTGAAGTTAGGTTATTTGTTTTATTTCGATGATCCTTTTTGAGTTCGCAAAAATGATTTTGTAATACTTTATTTTTGATGACATTTCTCTCATACAAAGTCGCTTCCATATTACGATAGGTTATTCATCTCGTTCAATTCTTGCTACGCATATTTGATTTATTGACTGACCGTTGATATTTGTTATATTCATTTGCTATATTTATTCGTATACTTTCTCTTTCTCTCTTATTGATTGTTACTCGCTGTTGAGCTAAGGTTAATCTCCAAGTTGTTGGTATCATTGGTAACGTCGTAATATTATTTTTCAAATTTATTTCTATTTACGGTAGGCATACAATGCGTTTTCCATATTTCGTCTTTTGTTTTCGTTTTTGTTGTTTCTATAGTTTTTATTATTGTTACATCCGATTTCTTTCTTTTCGTTGTTTCCTTTTCGTCGTTGTTTTATTGTTGATTGTCATTGTCTTCATCTTTCTTTTCCTTGCCGATTTCTTTCTTTTCATTGTTTCCTTTTCGTCGTTGTTTTATTGTTGATTGTCATTGTCTTCATCTTTCTTTTCCTTGCCGATTTCTTTCTTTTCATTGTTTCCTTTTCGTCGTTGTTTTATTGTTGATTGTCATTGTCTTCATTGTTAGGCGTATCTTCCTCGGTCTTCGCAAAAATGTCGTCCTCGACATTGATTGTTCTTATCGAATTCTTATATGTTTTTAACATTCTATCTCTGGTTAAAACTGCTTTATCCCTATTTTTTTTTTTTTTTTTTTTATATTTATTGATACTTAGTAATATTTACATTCAAGTCTAAATATACACCTATTTTTGTTTTGCTACTTTTATTTTATCTACTTATACATCAAATTCTACATATACATCGATACTACTTTTAATTATATACATATCTTTTTTGACTTTTTCGTCTACACTTCGCTGTTTATCTCCATTTTATTCTCTATATTACTTTTAATCTTCCTCATCTCTACCCATTCTGTACATCTAATCAATATCTCATGTTTATCTTGCTCTTCCTTCATTTCGTTTATTTTTAATTCTGCTAACATTACCTCTTCTTTTAGTCTGAGTACTGTTGTCATTGGTGTTTCACTCTCTCTTGATTTATTTTCTGCTACTTGCTTCCACATTTTAATTTTTTCATCTTGTTTAGTTACTTTTACAATCAATTCCCTTATTATCCTAATTTGTTCGATACATTGTCTTCTCAATACTGGGTATGAGTTTATATCCAGTTGTTTGTTTGGTTCGTTCTTTTGCTCTTCTTTATTCGTATATTGTTGCCTTGTTGTTACCGTTGGTTGGTACTTCCTTATCTCTGACTGATACATTCTTCTCTTTACATACATTTGATTGCTCTGTCCTCCATTATTTCTCTGGAGTTGGTTTCCCAGTTTATCTTTCATATTTGGGCAGCTGTTTGCTAAATGCCCTACTTCACTGCATTCATAACCTAACTTTGCGCGATAGTGTTGATTTTTCGTGTATCGATTTCTTTGATAAGTCGGACTTATGTTCTTTCTATAACATTCGCTTTCATTGTGACCTTGTTGTCGGCATTTATTACAGTATCTGATAGCGTTATCATAGGTTTGATATACTTGTTTGAATTTTCCTTCATTCCTTCTGTCTTTCCTAGTTTGATTTATTCTTCTGATTTCAGTAGTTTCGTTTATTCGTTTTGCATAATCTTCATTCGTGTTCGCTTTCTTTTCATTTTCCTCGTTTACTAGTGATTTACAGTTCTTTTGAAACATTGTATTTTCGAATTGAATTCTTGTTTCGATATTTCTATTTACATCACTTTCCGTTGTCGGTTCGTTGTGATCTCCATTATTCAAATTCACGTTTTCCATTCTTTCGATTATCTCGCTTTCAATCCTTATTTGTGGAATTCTTTGTACACTTGGTTCTTTTTTTGTAATTGCTCGCATCATATTGATTCTTTGTACCCAATTTATTCGTTTTTCCCATATTTCGTTAATCTTTTTTACTTGGCTATCATTTCTAGTCTTATTCGAAGCGGATCTCTACCAAATAGATGCAAATCACCACAAAGAAGTTTATCGGAACGGCCATATCCAATTGTGCTGGCTTGCCCACAAACTGAGGGCGAGGAACATATTCAATTGCAGCTTGCACTGGCAATCAGCAAAGAGGAACACGAACGGGAAATCGACAGGAGAAGAGATGAGGATGCTCGAGAGCAAGCCAAAATTGAGATGGCATTGGAACAGAGCAGATTAGAGGAGGTGAGTATATATTGGTATCATTTGATTGGTGGATTCATTTTTACTTTAATTTATTTTTTTTTTCTTAATCATAATTTTCTTATTCCAACTACAGATTTATTTACTGAGTTTTATTTCTCATTATTATCAAATTTGTTTTACTATTTATAATAATTTAATTAATTAATTTAATTTTTATTTGATTATTTTATTATTATTATTATTATTTAATATTCAAAATAATTTCTTTAATTTAATTTTTTTATTAATTTAATTTTTATTTGATTTTTATTTTATTATTATTAATTACAAAATTAATTTATATTAATAATCATTGCAAGTTTTATTTTAATAAAATAGTAATAATAATTAATTTTATTAATTTAACTAATTAATTTATATTTTATTATTATGATTATTAATAATAATTATTTTTATTAATTATTAAAAATTTTCTAATATTTAATATAATTTTTTATTAATAAATAATTTTTATTAACTTTATTAATTAATTAATTTCTAAAATGTAATTTAAATTTTATTAAGAAAATTATAGTAATATTTTTTTATTATTTATATTTTATTATTAACAATAAAATTAATTTGCTAATAATCATTATAAGTTTAAATTATCATAAAATTGTAATAATAATTATTTTTATTAATTATTAAAAATTTCTTTATTTTGTATATATTTTTTTAATTGTTAAAATAAAAAAATAATTGATTATATTTTTTAACGTTAAATTTTATTTTATTTAATATTATTGTAAAAATACTTGTTTTTTTATTTTATTTGTATTTTTTATTTTGTACTTTTAATAATTAATTTAATTTTTTTTTCAAAAAATTATAGTTATAATTATTTTTATTAATTGTAACCAAATTTTTAATATTCAATATTAGTTTAAAAAAAGGGTAATATAATCATTAGTTTTTAGTTTTTAAATAATTTATTAATATTTAAAATATATAATTAATATTTTATTTTGATAAAATAATAATAATAGTTTTTATTATATATATTATTATCATTATTTTTAATAAATAAATAAATTTTTATTTTTATATAATAGTGTTAATAATCAATTTTATGAATTATTAAAAATTTTTAATATTCTATATAATTTTTAAATTGATAAAATAACAATAATTATTTAATTTTTTTAATATATATATATATATATATATATATATATATATGATTTAAATTTTATTTTAATAATATTATATATTATTATTATCATTATGTTTAATAATTAAATTTATTTTTAATATTTATTATAATTTTTATTTTTATTAAATAATGTTAATAATCATTTTAATTAATTATTAAAATTTTCTTATATTCATAAATTAATAAAATAATAATTTTTTTTAATCATTAAATAATTTACATTAATTTTATTATTTTAATTTTTATTTAAATTTTTATCTAATATTTTTTTAATATTCAATGCATAATTTTTCATTGATAAATGGATAATAATTAATTTAATAAATGAGCAATAATACCTTTTATTATTTTTGTTAATTAATTTTAGTTTTTAATATTTTTAAAAAATTTAATAAAATAAAAATTTTAATTTATTATTATTTTAATGAAATTTAAAATAATAGATTTTTAAAAAAATGTTAAATATAAAATAGAAACATACTGAAAAATTCTTTTTAAAAAAAATGCCTAGATATTTATAAATAAATAATTAAATTTTATACAATTGCACGAGTGGAAAAAGAATTTATAGTTAATTTTAATTACTAATCGCCCTAATGACCGGGTTAAGACAGGGATTATACCAGATCTCTGTTAATTGCTTATCCGGTGGTGCTTGAATAATGCAGATCCGACCAAGTTCTTCCTTTTACATAGATAATCCATAAGCTTATTACTAATCACATTTTGACTGTTACCTCCACTATAATCCATTTGTAGGTCAGAACCTATAACATACCAAACACTTCATTTTCTGGAACTCCAGTTAAAATTTCTTGATTCCGAAAAATCGGGAAATTGTGATGCAAGAACGGTTAAACCGCCAAATTGAGCGATTATTTGATGCTCATATCATTATAATATGTCTTTTTCACAGCCCTAAAATGCTTTACTATTCAGGCCCGGTAACTTACGGATTTATCTTAATATTTATTCGGCAAAATCCCTATTTACGCTTAGTAACTGCAAATTGAGATTAGAATTTTCAAATATTAATTTCTTCAATCTATTTATTTGACAATTTGGAAATCGATTTATTTATTAATATTATTTTTATAATTAATTGCTTTATGAAACATAGATAGATAGATTAAGGGATTTATTATTTGATGATTTACAGACCTGTGGTCACACAACAATACCCCCCCCCCCTCCCCTCCCCGCCTTTAATGCCTAATTAATGAGATATTAATGCAATACACCAATGCATACTATTTTGCAACCAGACGGGATACAAAGGATAATGATCCTAGCAATTATAGCCATATTTATCTGTTTTGGATTTGTACTGACTGCCACTTACAATTAAGTAATTGAAGTTCTCGGTATGAAATGGTCTAGCACGAGTGATTTACACTAATTCAAATAGGCTACATTAGAAATAATTGCAATTCACCGAGTTCCCTATTATTGTTTCTGCCAGGTCCGTGATCAACCAATAATTGTTATCCGATTAACATAACTGGCGTAAACGGGAATATGAGAAATCATTTGTTATGTTTATTTCCTATTCCCATCAATAATAAGTTTACCACTGTTCTCTTCTCCTAGGTTTTTTACAATGGGAAAATTTGGGGATATAAAAACAATACTTAAAACGGAAATAAGGAGTCATATTTTAGAATTAGAGGGTGAGACCAAAGCTGCTGTCAATCTAATACACAGATAGTGCATATTTGTTGTTTTGCTGAAATTCTTGATATCATTAAACGCCTGTTCAGAATTAGTGTTTTTATTCATGTCATGAGTAAAATACAAAGTGCACATGTGCAATTCAAATACATTTAGTCAAGTAACCAGATATGACAGAAAGAATATGTTAAAAGCAAATAAAGAAACAGTTTAATTTTTTATTGTTTTTTTAATTTTTAACACACCCGCCATTAATACTCATGCAAAAGAAATGCGACTATCCCTGAATACATTTTCTAGTCGATTTTTGGAAATAACTGCAATCACATCGTTTATTCGTAGTTGCAAGTCTTCTAACGGTCGAGTTTGGTTGAATAAACATTGTGCCTATATACAAATAAAAAGCAATTCAATGGAGTTCATCTTTTCCAATCTATTTGTTAAGGGATTTAGTTTTTTAGAAACCGTCTAACTCAGTGATCCCAGGGATCGATTCCGAACTGCAAGGGGTCCTTGAGAGCAAAAATAAGCATGCCGTGACCGAAATTTCGGCTTTCCATAAATAATTCACATAACACAGACAGTACTTATGTATTTACATAATACTTTCTTATAATAGACAAATAAAATATAATGTTACCATAAGTAAGTGCTAATCGGAATAAGTAAAAATGAACAACTTAAGGAGGAGTTCAAAAAAGAATACTAGAAATTCTGGGTTCATAAAGATATACCTACAACGTATCCTATATTATAGAATATCGTCAAAAAGCTTTTGATAGTTTTCCTATTTTCATGTCTCATGAAAAAGGGTTTTGGTTTGGTTTTGAAATCTCATTAAAAAAGAATAAAAGTTTGAAAATTACTCTCCGAAGAGATTTTAAAGTTGAATTTAACTAAATTGAAGCCAAATATTACCGCTTTACAATCAAGGCATAATATTCATCTATTGATTTAAAGAATTGATTTTTCAGCGTAATATTTTACGGTTATGGTTATCGATTTCCACTATATGTCGTTTTAATTAATATATAACTATAAAAACACACTCATTTTCAGTTTACAGTTTCATTCTATAGTAAATATTATCAAATTAAAAGTTTTCGCATAGCTTATTTTTGATTCTTTTGAGGATGTACTGTTTTAGGAAATTAGGGGTATACCCAAAACATATCTTGTCAAGGGGTCTATGGGACCAAGGTTTGGGAACTAATCATTTTCAAAATACTTTCTATCATAAATACTTACAAAGTCACCTTGAATATCTAACCCAAAACTGGATTGAAAAATAGCTAGGTTATTGCAGTCGATTGTCCTTTATTTCTCTATGAATTCCCTACATTTTTTTATCATAATTAAGTCCTGAAGTACTTTTTCTGTTAGCATACAGTCTATTTTCATCTACGCAAATAAACTGTCCATAATAAATGTTCTAGTGAATCAGTTCCAGGGTGGAATGAAACTGTGATATAGAATCTCACCAGATGGCTAAATGTCACGCAGTGCGACTCTTGTATATAACATATCGCAAATGACGTCCATATTGACGGAGACGACACGCGACATAATAATTATCCAAATGATATATTCGTGTTTTACATTTATGAAATCTCACATGTACTGTGGTTTGGCATAGTGCATTTTCCATCTAGCTAACTACTTGACTGATAATGGGACAATTTTCAATATCCACAAACATAATTTATCTGTCAATTATATATTTTTCTCCAATTATATTGAAAAATCAATATTTTCTTATAAAAAATAAAAATTTCAAAAACCGATTTTTAGTGTTTGTTTTTTAATTATCAATATTTAATGAAAAATTTAAAAAAAAGATTTTTTTGACGTCGGTGTTTGCTAAACGTTCCTTTGTGCTGTCACGGTTTTCCAATAAACTTTTTCACTTTTGATAATATATGTGAAATTATTGATAATAAGATTGACTTTATCAAATGCGTAATTAAAAGGGATTTTAGGGGGTGCAAACCGTTCCCAATGAGAAAAACCGTGCCTATACAAGGTTGTTCTAAATGTTTCATCCTGTTTGTCACTACATTTACAATTTTTCAAATAACAAAATAACAAATATATCGGCTTATTAAATCAAGAATATTTAAGTCATAATGCGGCTTTTCATGCCCGTTAGCGGGCCCATGGCTCATAAGGTCAACAGGCTTTCACTTTGTAGATTCGTCGTAAGATTGTGATCATTTTTTAAAGATAGAATTTTTTTGAATAGTAATATTTTAAAAATAATTATAAATTTGAAAACAAATAATATACATAAAAACAACTATAGAATTATTAATGTATTATGGATGATTAAACATTTCGACAAAACGATGAAACATATTAACAAAGAGGATGAAACATTTAGTAAAACCCTGTATATAATTTGGAACTGTCTGTGAAGGAGAAAGAGAATTAACCCAAAATATAACTTTGGAATAATCTGTCAATTTAAGAAAACCAAGTTTGCAGTGCTATAACTTATTTGCTTGTCCATAGCTTTTAGGATAATGCTATCGCAACCGAGAAAGCGACAATAGAATGTAAGGAATATTTGGGATCGACATATCTTTGTTAACGCATTCCCGAACATAGTTTTAACCATAAATTACGCAGGAATATAATAGTGTTTCTTGTCCTAATAACTGATTTGTTAAATGTCGTTAAATGCCGTCTTGACCGGGAATGCGTAAATATTAAATGCTAATTAATAATAAAAATAAACTCAAACTTGCAGCAATGGCTAATTATTAATAATAAACTTTATTTTAAAGGGATTGTAGCTTTGCAGTGATTTAGTTTAGAGCCATTTTAAGATTGTCGTAGGCCCTAACTGTGCCGATTCTGCAGCGAAGCAAAACAAACACATTGACATAAACATACTATTTAATCGCATACACTCAGTTTTGATTTTAAATCTCAATTAACGTTTTATAATATTGATTGCTGTAATGCAGTATTTAAAAAATTTGAAATCAATAAATCAATTTAATAAAATCAATAAAATCATGTCTGATGGATACAAAAGAAAATACGAATCTGGATATTATGAAAAATCATCATTTTTTTTCGTATCCCTCTATTTAAACAATCTTTCCATAAAAATAATTTTGTTTAATTTAATAATTTATATTTACTTCAAAGTTTTGTCGATTTAAATTTTAAATGGACAAAGTTTGAACATCTTATCTCATTTTTACAAAGTCTCCCTCCCAACCTCTTTTCAAAAGAGTACATTTTTAAATATCAAGTTGAGCTAGTTTATTTATAACAGGCGACGTATGACTGGATTATAATATATAAACCAATCCGGTTGTGTACCGAATGCCACCAAGTCCGTCATTTCCTTAAAGAACAATTCATATAATTTATAATTCACACAGACCACCGCAACAAAACTATCGAATATATCAAACAAACCAGTTAATCTTATCAAGTTTATCAGAGCCGTGCAAAATTTGGTGCTGATTGCGCCTTGCTCGCGTCTTTCATTCATAATCTCCGGTAAACGTTTTAATGGAAATTATTGAAAAGTTGAAAATTTTTGTTTCTATAAGATTTTTCAAAATGATTTATCGTTCTATTAATACGATATCTTTTGCCAATTTAGAGCCAACTAAAACGATTGGTAAGTGAAATATGGTGGTCAATTTTGCTTGCTATATATCTTTTATCATTTTTGCTTGTATTCACTGAATTTTATTAATCCTTTACTAGTAATAATATTTATTATTATTATTATTATTATTATTATTATTATTATTATTTTTGTTATTATTATTATTATTATTTTTATTATTATTATTATTATTATTTTTATATTTATTATTATTATTATTATTATTATTATTATTATTATTATTATTATTATTATTATTATTATTATTATTATTATTATTATTATTATTATTATATCCTATTGACATTAAAATAGGTAAGTAATGATATAGTAATAATAATAATAATAATAATAATAATAATAAATCCTCTCTTTATAACACTACAACTGCTGTGGTTTTTCTGACGGGTTTTGATTGTTGATCTTCTAATTCAGGTTTTAAAAATCATGTCGTAAAGTTAGAGTGAAATTTAACACGGTCCAATCGACAGTTAATAACAGAAGAGTCTTTGAAAAGATTGCTACATTTTCTTTCATTTTCAGTTTCGCTAACAGTTGGCTCTTAGCTGCATGTGACCAATTCAATTATTAATCTTATTTTTCCATTTTGAATAGCAAATAAAAGGTATTTAATATCTTTGAGACTGCGACATCTGTCACATATTTAATTGCGACTCTTACCGTCACAAACCGCTGATAAAACAACATCCGAATGACTAAATATAATAAATTTTGCATCTAAAGGTTTATTTTCTCTAATTCATCGTCACAATCTGTTTGATATTCCTTTTTTAAACTACTTCACCTTTGATATGTTTTTATTTTCCATTTTACAAAACATTGATTTTACGTCTGTATAAAATGAAGATATCCTTTCCATTCTGCTTCAATAACTCATTCATAAAATTAAACAAAAAAAACAAAAAAGAAAAATTTTGACCATTTTCAATTTATTTTCCTTTCTACAATAAATTTCATTCCAAGTATATTTATTGATGATTCCAATGACTGCGACAACATTTCCATAATTTATTGTCACTCGTTCTAGAAATATATAATTTGCCATTTGAAAGTTGATCCAAAAAGTATGCATTTTTAACAACATTATACATAATTTCTAAATTGAATCTACTATATGCCAAAAATGTGAACAGTGCTCGATTTGTGGCACATTCGTAACACACAGTCAAGTACATGCGAATAAATAAACTCAATCCTTGATTAAATACACCCTGGTATAATTAAAGACGCTTATCTTAGTACTGTTTCATCTAATTTATTTACAAATAACATACTTAACTAAAATATATCACATGCATTGTTGGAGAAATGTTGTTTTTATATTTTAAGCAATTCATCATAACTTACTCATAACAATCATGCATCAATAATTATCAATTTACTAATTAAATATAATTAATAAATAAATACATATACAATGAAATTTCTTGAAACACAACATTAGTAATATGCCGTTTTTACAAAAAAAATAACAGAATGACAATTATAAGTATTACAATTTTATTTGGAGAAATTATACTAACAAAGAGATATATGTTTATGCTGTACATGCTTTGTGCTTTGGACCCAATGGTTATAGGTTTTATCTTTCATCTAATGATTATTACACTGCCTATAAATTATATCGTTTAGTATGTGACTTTTATTGTTTAATGATTCGTAGTCCAAACTAACTTTTAAAAATATTTTATGATGTAACATTTATTATCGTAGTAAATTGTCATATTAAAAAAATATTTGATTTTTTATTTCCGAAGACCTACATATCGGCTGATTAAAGCAACATTTAGGATTTTAAGATATTAAATATCATTCCAAACTAACGTAAAATTGAGCACCTGTAAATATCAAAATTTAATTTTCATGAGCTTTTTTTGCCTTAAACTATTATAATCATTAGGCTATTTGAATTAAGAAAAAATGAAGGCGATTAACGCTCTCCGTGTTTTTGTCGAATGTATTCGGCATTGAATCATTGATTGAAATTGAAAATTTTTGATTAGTATACACCTGCCTACTTCTATAATTAGAAAAAACGGTGATATTTTTCTCGTGTTCAGGAGCACCTTATTAGTCTATGTACCAATTTTCAGGTTTTTAGTTTATCATAAATTATCTTTGATACGGGGAGGTTTGATAACTATAAATCGACTATTTTTACATGGCAGCAACAAAATTTATTAAACATGTAATCGAAGCAGAAACTATTGCAATTTTGAACGCTATTTTGAACCTATACTTTTATCATTAAATTTATTTTGAGTTCGCAGATGTGAAATACACTGTATTGTACGTAAACCACACAATTTTAATTCACCATTAATAATTTTTATAAATTTCTTTTCGTTCTCGATTGGCTGCAATTATATAAACAAAATTATTTATATTTTGTTAATAACATAGTTAGTTATTTTTTCACTAGGTTGATTTCACTTGCTCAGCACTGTGCTGTAATTATTGGTAATCGTTTTATTTTAACACGAGGAAGATTTGCACCTTGTTATTAATCATTTTATTTTATTGCATGCTTTTTATATGGTAATGCGTTTGTGGGCGCCATTTTTCAGGTTGATAGCATTCCTGTGGTTAAATTTATTGTTTCACTGGTCCGAGCCCATTATTATTAAATAGTTTTTAGTCCGACTAATTTGAGTAAAATAAGTCTCATAAACATTGACAGTGAAACTTACAAAACAAATTATATTAATTATTATTATTTTGATTTTCACCACTGATTTCTTTTTATTTCCCATTAACATTATATTTATATTTATTAAAAAATATATGACTATGAATCAGTAAAGATATCGATATTTGACATCTTTACAGATTCATAATCTAATTATTATTATTATTATTATTATTATTATTATTATTATTATTATTATTATTATTATTATTATTATTATTATTATTATTATTATTATTATTATTAATATTAATATTATTTCTTTCGCTAAATTTCATCATAATTTTACTAGAGATAACTAATATTTCTTTATTAAAAATACAGGCTAGATAAAATCCAAAAATTATTATTATTAATATTAAATTTAATCCGAATTTTGCTTTGGACAAATTGATTGGAGTTACGAAATAATGGTGCAATGTTTTCCGGTTTGGTTAACCAAGAAGATAACGTTTAGTCACATATTTAAAAAAACGATGCAGAAGAATACGACCTTGAAGTTATGTTTCATCAAATATACAGTCGAGATCTAGCTCCTTAATGTTACATTTGGTTCTTACATATATAAGACGTCAAATCTGTTCCAATAGTCCTTGACTTCAAATATTCTGAATGGTGATGCTCAAACCTAATATCCTTATGTAAACTTGTTTTTATAAATCAGTTTGTTGAACACATCATTTTTGTGTCATTCCAATAATACCATTACAAAAATAGAAAAACAAATTGAAACGACAAATAGAAAAATAAAGGTGAATTATGTCGCTAGTAAAGTTATTTATTTGAAGAGTAATCCCGTGAATAATCCCGTGATTTAAATAAGAGATTTAAAATTAAAAAAGAGATATAAAATAAATATTAATATATCAATTAGGGGAGTGATTAATTAAAATATCACATCTCGAGTCAAAGGCAATCAATATGTGATAATAGAATTCGGCCATATCGATTCTATTGGTCACCTTTGATCTGATTTTCTTTTCTGATGATATTTCATTTATTTTCATTTTGACAAAAGATTCAAAAATGTGTGTTGCGTAGAATTAAATTTTTGAATCTTTGTCAAAATGACAGTAAATGACAACATGTCGATTTGCTTCCGGTTGCTGGAAACTGTGCCAGTGAAACTGAATATAATTTCTCCTTTCCGAGTAATTTTATTTCACATCCAATCTAATTGACATCCGAAAATAAATTATTCGTTCAGCATATAAACACAATTTTCTCCTATTTAAAATTTACATTTAATTTTCAATCGTTGTTTACATTTCGGTTTGTTTTACCAAAATAAAGTGGAAAATTGATTTTGAATGACGCGCTAGAAATTTACTAAAATGCACTTTTAATTTTTTTTCGATAAACTTTTGTTGATTTGTTAGTTCGGGATTTTAATTAATATTTTGTTTTAATAATCATTTGCTAGAAATTAATTAATTGAATACCATTAATTCATTAGTTTTAATTAGAAAATCCATTTCATTGTGCATAATTTGGTGAACATATTTGATTGAATATTTTATTCAATGACCTTTAACCTTTAAATATATGACTTTTCTTGCCAATGCTCTCTGATAAATGAGAAAATACTGATAAAAAAAAACTGAGACAAATTAGTTTTAATGAGTTTCAATATATTTAAATGCATTCACAAGTAATTAAAAAATTTAATAATAACTTGCGGTCAGCTGAAGACATTTTTTAATCTGTGGCCGTTAATTTTAAATGATTTATTTATACATCCATGTCGATTTAATAGTTCAGTTACACATATGATTATACATATGTCCATTAAGTCCGTATGCAATTAAAATGACCTGTAGAAGATCATCTATTAAGGATTTCCATAAAATATCGACATTTATCTCTCCCTCCTGTCTCTTTACTGTAGACCCCCTCTTTTCCCAGAGAACATCTTTTAATTTGTGGATCGTGTATTCAAATATCGGTAATAATCTCGTTTCAAAATTTTGGCCTCTCTTCCAACATGCTTGCGAAGAAGCAATATAATGTCGACATAGACTTCTTTGAATTCCTTCATTTGAATTTCGTAGTTTTTAAGTGTTTTTTAAATAACATTTTTATAGTCGATCCACAATTTTCTTTATTTTAATATCATCAATAAGTTTTTGGATGGGTTCATTTATAATTATTTTTCGACTTGTATTTTATAGGCTTTAATGAATAGATCTCTCGAAGAACTATTTTGCATCAACCTTGGTTCATTATCCAACTTCAACATACACAAATTTGCTGGTATTGTTAATTTTCAGCTTGTTCACCATAATTACTAATGCAAAGTGAATACGATTCTGTAGTTTTCTGAAAACATTTTTGAGCTTATTTTCAGATAGGGCAGCATTAACATTGGTTATCCTATCTTTTAATTTTTTAGAACTATAGTTTTGGTTGAGTAAACATTGGTTTTTACATGTAAAATATTCCCTATTAATAAATCCAATAGAATAAAATTTATCGAATGTGGATGCCAAGAAAATGGTTTACCTTTTCCAATCCATTTGTTAGGGAAAATTCTCATTTAGACACCATGAAAATTACCACAGAGCAATATCTTATTGAAATTCTGTACGCTTTAAGCTTTCTAATCCTTTTTAAATATTCCTTCTAACACATACTGTAATACACGCATATATATTGAAAGAACTTTTTTCCCTAGCTTTCGCCTCTGATTCCTTTTCATTTTGCAATGACATAAAGAATGTTTTTTATTGTTTGACTATGAATCAGAAATTTTATTGATATGCACGAATTTTCGGCACAGCCTTTTTCAAGTGACATTAATTGAAAAAGGCTATTTTAAAAAGTCGTGAATATCAATAAAACATCTGATTCGTCGAAAAGTAAAGCAAATAGGAAGGCAATTGAATGTCAACTGCTATTTTGAGCGGACTGCTCTTAGTTTGGAAGAAGTTTGACAAAAGCCAAATCTGTATTTTCTTCCCTAAAAATAAATATAAATCTTTTTTTTGGTTAATAATTTTTATTCACTCGATCGGAAAAATATATTTCTTGAAAATTTTCTAGATTTTTTTGTTGTTCTTTGCTTGCATTTTTCCAAATTCAGGCCGTTTGCTTGCCGTAAAATAACCGACATATCATATTTCCTTCTAGGGACAAAAACGGGACCAAAGTCATTAAATGGTTTCCTAATATGTAAATCGTAAGCGACGCTACCCACTGAAACTGACATATGGGATTATGTTGGTTTTATTGTCGTGTTCCTGAATTGGATATGAATTTTCAGTATCAGGTTTTCCATTGACTAATATTTTGCCAACAATTTAATGCAAGGCGGCATTGTTATGAAAATTTGGGTGGAATAAATTTTTAATGAAATTATTGACTTTTTTGATATTTATACGCGCTTTATAAAATAGATGTTGTTATAAATTCCAGCACCGTGACAATGGGGTAGCAAAAGTAAGCAATGCTCCAGAGCCTCCATCTAAAAGATAATTTGCAGAGGCCTATTCCAATATAATATATACGATTGCCTTCTGAAATGACTGGGAAGAAATTATAAAATATATTTTATTGTAAAAATAAAATGCTATATTTTTTTTGTTAAAAAATTAGAAAAACTAGCATTTTAATTCTTATACAAACATATTGTATTTTTATCTAACTTTGCTTAAATTATTGCGTAACGTGTTTTATTCGTTCAAAATGTTCAGCTACAAAGGTTGAATTCAAATGAAATCAGCTTTGTAGGCCCAAATTGGTAGTGAAATCACTAATACATTTAGATCACAAAGCTTTAATGTCGGAAATTGCCGATTGTTCACCATTAAATGACAAATTAAACATGTTGAATAATAAAAACTTTTTTATTAAGGAGAAAACAATTTCAACATTTTCTTTTTTTTCTGACGGTCATTTACTCAATACCCTTGTTTTTCATTTAATCTTCCCCTGGGATTATTATGTGACTTGTTCTTTACATCTTCTCCACAAAATGCATAATCATTATTCATTAACTATTATGTCATCTCATCATTTATTTTTTTCTCCTTACATTGGATAATTTGGCTGTGTCCTTCAAAGTCCAATGATATATTCCAGCATTTTTGAAATTATATCATTCCATACTCTTAAATTTAAAAACGTCGAATAGCTAAGTTTCTTTTGGACAAATGAGTAAATATATATTCATATAATATTTGCACTACATCTCAATAATTTCTTACATAAATCACAGCTTAGTTTTTCAACTCTCTTTGCATTTTAACCCTTTAATGGACAATGACGTGTATACATGTCATACTACTGGGTTCTGTGAACAGCAACTTAAAAAGTGTGTCCGCGAAATGGTTAAGCAAATGGATTTTTTGTTCCTTTGTACAACTCTAAAACCAATTTGCTTTTCTATAGCAGCTGCAGTGAACAAGTCTCCAGTGAAGAATGCTCTGAGCCAACTTGAAACTGTTGAATGATTCCTTCTACATTGGCATGGTTCATAAGGGCATAGAATGTATAAAATATAAGTTTTTAAACAATTTCAATTTTTAAGTTTTAAATAAATTCTAATTTTCAAATTTTAGCAACTTTTCGTTCTAATTTTCAAATTTTGGAGGAAAAAATTTATAATTTACAAATTTTCCCTTTTTTTATAACCATTCTATTTTCAATATCGTCAATCAGTTTTACTCATTTGGTGTCCATAAATGGTTTATTGATAGTGATTGCATGGTGGAGTGGGGTTCCTACAGCGATCAGGATCTGATCAGCCTTCCTGCTATTTAGTTACTCCATCATAATTAGTGGAATCCCAAATAATCAAACCTCTTTCACACATTGAAAAGTCAATGAAGGCCTTTATTTAAAATCAGATCTTATTAATATACGACTTATATAATATAAGGATTTGACTTTCTTATATAAGATTTATTTTCTCAGTATTTAAAAATATTTTAAATTTTATTTTAAAATGTTCACATTTAAAATTATTATATTCGTCCATAACTTTCGTTTGCTACCTGACTCTCCCCAATATTAATTTGCACTCATTAACATGATCCCAATGTATGATATGTCAAATTGAGTATTGTATGGGCACCTTGTTAAAATGGTCAATAAAAACCAAATAAATTAGGATTTATTAGGACAGACCAAATAGATAATGAAATATTAATTGCTATATTGCAATTCGGCCTTAATAACATAAAATATCCAATTTAAAAGAAATATTAAAAATGAACAAATTGATGAACTTGTCAGATCATATTTATATTTTGTCCATCAACAAACGTATATGAAAATTTATAGAAAATGTATTTTATACAAATGTATTTGTAATCTTCATTTTCCTAGGAGTCCTTTCACTTAGATCTCTGCTTAAAATTAAGTTTTAAAATGATTAAAATTAAAAATAAGATTTAAATTAACTGTTGATAAATTAGATAAAAAATATTTTAAAATATCTGATTATAAATTATTATATAAATTATTATTAAATATTAATTTATAATCAATAAAATAATGCATTTTCATATTCTGAGCGGCCTCAACATACTGCAATTCAAAAACACGATATTCAATATATAATATTATAGATTTAGTATGCATATTTAAAATAAAGATTAATTTATTGTTAGATTTATCTCGCAAATAATATTAGAAAATGATTTTTATCTGATTGTTATTTATGATTTATTTTCTTAAATCCTTTTTCATAATGATATATTTTGTCTGTGAATCATTGTATGAATTTAATCCAATAACGCAATCAAATTACGCAATCGAATAATGCAGTTTTTAAATAGGTTCAACAAATCCGTTTGCAACTGGGAAAAAATCATCACTCCATGGGAATCCATTTGCACAGTGTCAGAATGAAAATCATTTGCCTCTTAACCAACTGAACCATAACAATAGCGAAGATGTCGTCACCTTGTCCTGTGAGGCATGGCCGTCAGACATCAATCTGCCCATTGCTAGTCATCAACAGCCGTTGAATCCGTTTTTATAATACTTTTGCAATCATTGAATCATTTTGATTTGTTTTGTACATTATTTCTAATAAATTTCGACTGCCAGTTTTCTCAGGAAGTTCATTGTTTTTATTTGCAATATCTTCGGTGGATATGTTAATTGATTTCTCAACTCTTTGTTTCAGTTTTTATGGCCCCATGTTAATGTTTCAGGTCACTCCTTCCTCAGCTCAACAATCGGTATAGGAAATTCAATCGATATTTCTTCCACAAACATAAATGGCCCACTATAAGGGGCCGTCCGTAAATGACGTCACGCACCTAGGGGAGGATTTACACATTTGTGACGAGGGGAGGGGGTGTTTAATAACTGTGACGTCACATAAATTTTGTATTTTTCAACATTTTATACTAATTTCAGTTTTTCAGGGCCTCCTTTTTAATACATGTTTTTTGTGTCAACATATGTCTAAAATTATGAAAATGACTGCTGTATATATACTAGTTTCGTGTCTGGGTGCTACTCATCAGAGAATTTTGAGCCTTTTTCGGCTATTTTTCGGGGTTTTTATTGCTTTTATTTTTTATTTTTCTGTATATTTTGATATTATTTTTTCAATTTTTCGTAAATTTTTATTTTTTATTATTTTACCATTACCTTTGATTGTTTCTCTTTTTACCCTTTGATATTTAAATTTTTGGTCACTGCTTCCGCCTATGTATTTTCTAAACCTTCTTTTGCAAGGTTATGGCGGTTTTATGTTTCTTTCTGCATCTGTAGGCTTTTTAATGATTTTAATTAATATTTGTTTTATTTCATTTTAAATTTTTGCTTGCGGTGCGTGCTTATGTTACATCAATCATATTGATAATTTCCAAATGACATGAATTTAATTAATTATTTTGTTTTAATTTACACATTTTTTGTTTAAATTATGGCTTATAGCGAAACACAGACTATAAAAGTGAAACACATCTTGAATTGAGGGCAGATTTTAAAAGATTATGGTCAAATATATATTAAAGAGAAAAACGATTTAGGAAAAATATGCGTGTAATGGTTTACCTTGCCGTTAATTTGGTTTCTGTCAGCCCTGTTCCCTTTACTGTGTTGTGTATTATGTGTTTGCATGTTTTTAATTTTATTATTATTTAATAACCAAATCCAATCAATTTACCATAGTAAATAGATAAACAACTTACTACGCGAAAAATTAAAAAAACAATTTTGGATAAGTGAATTAAAATTATTATAATCAACAAGAGAAAAAAATAAAAAATCATTCGAGTATTTTACGAATTTTGGAGGAAATAATTTAAAAAGAAAGATCCGTAAGACCATTAAGGTTTTCCAATAGAGAACAAACCTTGTTATTGTTCATAGATGTTCGCTTAATAATTCAGGCCATCAAAAGCAAAATTGGAGTATTACTGACCGAATAATTGTTAGCATTACAAGCAAAAGTGTTTGTAAGAATTCTGATAATTATTTCGCTGAAGAGTGTTTAGTCAAATACAACAGTCCATAAAAATAAAAAGCGTCTTCTTGTCAAGAATAAAGAAAACAAACAAGTGACAATATTTATTGTTATTTTTAGTATTGTTTTTGAATAATAGTATTTACGTTAAAACGTTGGTGATTAACATTTTAGTTTTTAGTAGCAAATGACTAAAGTAATTCAACATAACAATCACCCAAGGCTGTCCAGACACTCTTTTACTGAGACTCGGTTGGGTTCTTACAAGATCTCGCCCTTCACAACTATTATATATCTACACATGAACACAAATAATCTAATAATAAATAACATTATAAGGTGGAAAATTATAGGACGAAATTACTGGAGAAAACAGCATCAGATTAAAACCGATTTTAACCAATTACTAAAGTGATTTGTGCATAGTTTGGAGTATTTTCAAGTTGGAAAGTGAAAGCTACTAAATCAGTTCAAAGTTTACTGAAGACGTGCTATTACCATAACAGGGTTATAATAAGTACTCAAAGTTATTGTTGTAATATAGATTAATTTTTGTGCTATAAATTGGTAATCAATTGTGCTAATCATTAAAGGTTTTCTGGAGTTCGTTATTTTCTGGAACTTAAACATTTCACTGGCAAATCTAAAACATTGTATAAGACACTTAAAAGTTCACAATTCGTTAAGATGGATAATTTAATCAAAATCTTCACATTTTCCCCTCAAAAAAGACCAAGAAACTTTTATCAAACTTGTTTTAGACCCGAGTAAAGATTACCATTTAGATTGTGATCTTCGTAAACAACTATATGCTGTTAGGTCTCAGTCTGTAAAACTATATGGTCTATCAAAAATTCACAAAAGGATGTTCCAAGCAGCCGATTTTTCCATAATAAGCTCAGCACAGTATAAAATTGCTTATGTTCTCGATTCATCGTTAACACCTTTAATTTATAAAAAATATGAGTGCCGGGATTCGTTTGAATTTGTTGATTATATAACAAAACAACTGTTGATTCTTCTTATTATAAAATATCTTTCGATATAATAGGTTTGTTTACAAAAGTACGCTAACTCAGAAATTACTGTGAATCCTCATATAGCCGAAGACATATTCAATTGGAGATAAACTGGACGAATTTATCAAAAAGATTGAATCCTATTTATCAGTTATTCAAAAACCAAAGAAAGTTATTGTCCGAGAAAATTTGGATGAAAAGCACCACATCAAATATGTCAAAATTCCCGACAAAAAAGATTTTTTGAAAAAGTTAAGATTATTTGTTTTAAAAAACGGTTGATACAATATAGATGAAAAAATTGCAATTCTTTAAGAAAGAAAAGTCAAATTAATTGAACAAAAGAAATTAAAAACCTCAAGATCATCAATTTCAAAAAAGAAGAAATGCGAGTTAAGATTTCAACGGCAGACAACTAATTTGAACCAGTTTCAAAAATTTAAATTCAGAATCACGTTCAAATTAGTTATATGTACCGTGAATACCCAAATATTATATATTCATGCTGTTGTATGCAAGGCAATTTAAGTTTTTGGTGTTATCAGAAGCAGAATTACTTTGAAAGGAAATTCGAAAGAAATCCCAATCAATACAGAAGAAATTCCAAAAATTATAGTTGATACCATTATAAATCAAAAAGACTTAATAAACCGAACAACAGTGATCATGCTGCTGCAGCATACTATGACAAGCCAAATGAATAGGATGAGCATTCTGTGACTTCAGGAAATATCAAAACTCCAGCAGAGGTGCACTGGTCAAACTATGTTTAAATTTAATTTTTTAAAAACCTATCACATTGAGTTATCAAGTAAATACTTTTGTTTTTGCTACCATTCCAAAAATTTAAACGCTCTAACTAGTTTAGAATAATCTTGAATAAATTTTCGATAGTAATTGCATAATTCTAAAAAAAACTTCTGAACTGTTTTTATAGAGTTAGACTGTTTCACGTTTTTAATTGTTTTAATTTTTGAATTATCCATCGTAACATCTTTGTTATTAATTATGTGACCCAAAAAACTTAAATTAGATACTATAAACTTGAATTTTTCTGTATTAATTTTAAGTTCAGACTTTCTAATTAGAAGAAAACGTTAATAAATTATATTCTTGTGTTCCTCAATTTATATTGAAAATATTAGATATCGTCTAAATAAACTAATGCTTCCTTTCAAATTATATCTTCAATAATCAATGTTTTGAGTTTTTGGAACGTCGAAGGTGCAGCAACTTTTCCAAAAGGTATCCTTTTAAATCAAAATTAGCCCTGTGTTTGTAGAAAATACAGTTTTCAATTTGCTTACCTTGTCCAATGTAACTTAGTAATAAGTATTTCCTAATCTGTTGAATTCAAAATTCTAAAATCTAAACAAATTAGTATTACACTATAAGCTGTCTACCCCTTCTATTCAATGTCAAGGGTAATTACTTTATAGGTCAAGAACATTTGATGCCGAGGTTAAATAGCGCATTTGCCAAGGCCCTAATACGTAACCGATATTTTGCAATTTTGTTTTATTGGAGTGTTAACCATTTTAATTTTTTAAAATGTTCTGAGAATTTAAAAGCTGAAATTTGTTTAAATAATAATGGTTTATTTTAAATAGTTTAAAAATACCTGACGATGACTTTTATTCAGTCGAAATATATTGTGGCTGATTATATGTTTTGAATTGGCGTTCTCTTTAATTATTTTTATTATTAATATTATTATTATTATTATATTATTATTATTATTATTATTATTATTATTATTATTATTATTATTATTATTATTATTATTATTATTATTATTATTATTATTATTATTATTATTATTATTATTATTATTATTATTATTATTATTATTATTATTAAGATTTATAAAACTGATTTTTCAAGGTTAAACCATTAAAAACTCTCTTAGCCAATCAAATCAATTCAAAATAGTCATTTTCCCATTCATGTACAATCAGAGAATGTTTCGGATATATTTGAAACTTGAAATAATCATTTTTATATTTTCAATATTGTTGACAAGCTTTCTAAATTCAGGCACTGAAACAGGTAATTTAAACATTATAAGATGTCAAAATTATTTATTTAAACTCGAAATTTAGAAATTTTGCTATCTAGAAATCGGCAAACAATTGCTGCAAATTCTTTTTATTCACAATATAGCCCTGATAAGGCTGTCGATGGAGAATACGACGGAAATATGTTTCATAGTAAGACAATAATAATAATAATAATAATATTAATAGTAATAATGATAATAATAATAATAAAGTATAAAACGGTGTATTCTTGGTAGCAGCATAAATTAAAAATAAAAAAATATTTCGATTATCAAATAATTCTTTTTTAAAGTAGAAAAGGATAATTTTATAATCGACAAATTGTTCATAGTTTGCAGTAATGGCTTATCTTATTATTTACTTGTGCGAAATAATAATTAATAATTCAAACACACATTTTATTATATATTTCGTCAGATTCACTATCATCATTAGGTACAAAACAAACCAAAAATTGCATAGATTGTAATTTACATATTCACACAGTTTATTTATTTTATACTATCTATTTGAAATTTTTTGATTAATTTATATTATTATAAGGACTTTTTTTTGTTTTTCACCTCTGATTCCTTTATAAGTGACATAATATTTTCTACAAAATTTAACTATGAATCAGATTTATTTAAGGTATGGAAAAAAGATTGTGCCGAAAATTCGTGAATACCTTAAATAAATCTGATTCATAGTCAAATTTTGTAGAAAATATTATGTAATTTATATTAGTTTATAAATATATTTTATTTATTAAAAAAATATTATACTATAAAATATTTAAAATATAAAAAGTATATATTTTTAATTATTCAAAATTTATCAATCAAACTAATAAAAAATTCAAAACATTCATACTCATACAATTTTGACCATTAATCTTGTATTCAATAACCAAATCAAAAAATGTTTTAAATAATTAATAAATCTTTTAAATAAAATTATAAAATCAGAACTTCCTATTTTACTCATACAGTTTCTATTATGTTCTCTAATATTGGTCAATCCCTGCAATTGACAATATTCAGAGTTGACCAACAGAGATAACGTGAAATGTCTCCAATGTATGTGGTATTAAACCAATCAAATGTAAATTGTGAAATTAGATGCGAACACAATCCAAACGTAGTTTTTGAATTATTAATAAACAGATTGAGTACCTTAAACGATTTAGAAAATACTTTATAAACTGAATTTATAATTTGTAAAAACCTTTGAATACTGCAATGCCAACACAAATTTAGGTTTATTTATAAGTTTTTCTATTGTTGACATAAAAAATCTAAATTCAAAATTTTATTTAATACAAATGATATTTAAACAATTTAAAATATCGAATTAAACATGACACTTTTTGAGCCACTCTATTCTCCGTATTTTGATGGTATCTTTGTTTTGTAGTTTTGATTTTATATGGCCCTTTGTATTGCATTCCATCCTTGGTTCTATTTTGCGGTTCTTTTTGCACTAAAACATTCTCTAGGATCTCAAAGTGTCGCATACCTCGTTTGTTTAAGTCTGTGTTTCTCATCTTTTCTGCAGTTTTTTTGAATTTTATTTAACTGATTCTACAATATTTTGACTTGTTCTAACTGATACTTCAAAATTAAAATGCAGATTAATTTTCCTTCAATAAATTATTTCGAACTGTGAATAACCTGTTGTACTTTGCTGCGTTGTGTTGAGGATACCTAAATAATAGAATAAAATAATTAATAAACATGTAAAATGATTTGCGGAAACAATGATAAGTGATTAAAATGTGGTTCTGGAGCTTAATAAAAAGGGAATGAAAAAGAAATTTCGAATAACGAGAAGGGAATAAGAGAAAATCAATAAAGACAGACAATTGAATAAAATAAGGTCATTTATAATTAACGAGTGCAAATTTAGGAAAACAAAAGCAAAAGCAAAATTTGCACATTATCTCGAAAGCCCTTTCAAGATAAAGGAAGGAATGTTGTTTGGGGATTCAAGAAAGGGAATCTCTAAAAAATTATTTATCTGGACAGTTGTCAGTGATTATAGAGGCCCAAATGGAATTAGCGGTAAAAGATATTGGAAATTCTATTTGACATCAGTAAGTATTATTGGGTTACGGAGTATAAAAAGGAAGCGAAATTGGAATCAAATGGAGAAAAAGAGATTAGGGATAAAAATTGGACTAAGAATTAAAAGGAGAAAATTACAGAAAATTATTAAAGAAAGGTATTAAAGAGAAATTTAAAGAAAACTAGAAGTTGAAATCAAGGTAAACAGAAATTTGAAACAGAAATTTAGCGAAAAAAAATAATAAACAAAGCTGAAAAGAGACAAAGCCGAAATTGTGAAAAGGAAATAAAGTGAAGTCAAAGCAAAGCAACTAAATCAGATTTACCGATCTCAGAAATCCGTCACAGTAGTCAAGTGATTGTGAACTCCAATTGATCTGAAAAGTGCTATTCTTCCTGAAGGGTCGTAATAAGCACCAATCGTGACTGTAACAGATAATTCTTTGTGTCATTTTAAAGTGGAGATAAAGTGTATTAATCAATAAAGTTTATATCGTTTGGAGTTCATTACTGTGGTTTAAAAGTACGTTTGGAATCAGATTGGCAATACATCATATTTAAATTCACCGACAACTCCAACAGTTCTATTAATACAAAACTCAATCTTCTGTAGAATTTCCAGCCAATTTTTCTCTTCACTTCCTTCAACCAAGAATGTGGTTATGAGGTCCCTCGTAGTCCTTTCTAAAAGCATACTTTTTGGCTTTCCAAATTTATAAAATTTATGTAACAAGACTCAATATATAGCTTTATCATCTTGTTTTGAAGTAGCTTATAAACTGACTAATTTTGTAGACCTGTTAATTATAACTAAAACTTATTTCTCTGCCGCTATCAGTTTCATATAAGCAATGTCTATTACAATTTGATCCGAAAATTAGAATCTTACTCGATTTATTAGGATTTATTTTTTTGTTCTTGGTTTACTTTTCGCTTTGCAAATTCTTGACATTTTTGTACATAATCTTTAATCTTATATTTGGCAAATAGAATATATTATTTATATAATGCACTAGTTTTTTTAACTTCTGTATGGCACATTTCTTTGTGAATAAGATTTTTTTGTAACAAGATTTTGAGTGAACTCGATGGAGACCAATTATAAATCCATCCCATCTTTATTTACAATCAAAAGATTACCATTCATTGTCAAATTATCTCTTGGCTTAAAATGGAAACCTTACTTTTTTAAATCTTTTTGGTCAAAGTTTTCACTATTTAGATATTTCTTCATCATTTAAAATTGCTTATTGTTTTATTGAGCCTCAAATACTTGGAGCATTACTTCTGTCTGTTGGTCCTTACTATATAATTTCTAATAAGTGGCAGTAATGTTATGCGTTCAATCTGACACTAGTGGCTGCGAAATACCAAAACTGACAGCATCATTGATTTTTGAAGGGTATTACCACTTCTGAGTTTCTTCGTAGGCTTTTCTACGCATAACTTATACCGTCTGAATGATCTCTTTGACTTGACTCCAGGATGTAAAGAGACAATTAGGTTTCATTTTCAGTAACATTACTAGATAGGAAATTACGTCCATATTCACTAAAAATTTGTAATTTTTTACTGCAGTGCTGTAACATCTTTCCATCTTTTCAAATGCACAAATTATTGGTACAAATCTGGAACACAACATTTGGAATCCTAAGACCTATCATAATAGTGTGAACTTTACCATTACTAATGACTTTGCACTGATTTTGCGTTCTTCCCTAACGATTTCTACTAATTTTTCTGTTTTTTTCAGGCATTTCAACTGGTTGACCGGAGCTTTGCTTATCAAAAACTGGCTTTCACCCACCTAGGAATTTGCGCACCCAATATTTAACAGTGCTATATGATGAGGAACCTGAACCATATGTATCCTTTAATTCCTTGAAAATTTCTTTTCCAGTATCTTCTTAACAACTAAATTTTATTATAATTCTGTATTCATCAGGCTCCATGCTTTTTTTATCAAAAAATTACAGAAAATAACTAAAAATTAATTAATACATGAAAAGAAGATCTTTATATTGACCTATTCTTATGTTAGTCTTATTGTTATACAAAGAGATAATGAAAAAAAGCCGCAGAGGAAGGATTGTCAAAAAAAGAAGACTTGGGTTTAGAATTAGTAATCAAATGATTTATACCACTATATAAGACAAGTAGAAATTAGAATAAACCGGCATTTTGTCCCAGATAAGAACTAAGAAGGTAAGAATAGGATTTTGTGGGTAAAAGAATCTTAATAAAGTAGATAAAAAGGAAGCAGTTAGAGTCAAAGCAAAATCACACTATTAAAGGGGATTATAGTGAAAAGGGCACGAAACCATACAATCGCAGAGGGACTCTTCGAGTAATCATAACGAATATTGTTTCTCGCTGCAATAATTCTGGTGTTATGAACAGTTGTAAATAAAAATATGCGGTGGAGCATTGTGTTTGATTTTATAGAGCACGTGAAGTCAAAACTACCGACTATTATTATTTGATTTATTAAAATCAAACATTATTGTTATTATTATTAAAAGAAAATAAAAGCTATTTACAATCTTTTAACTTTTAAATGTCAATTGAAAAATATTTTAAAACAGACAAATGCTACCATAGCCGTGAGATAAATAGTGTGAAATGGTGGCTTGTTATTCTTGATAAAGTTTCTGTAATTAAAAGAATTCTGATTTACACTCGAACCGATGGAAACGGTAAATGAAAACTCATTTTTAATTAAAAGTTTACAACTATTTCTAGCTGAGAGAACAAAAACGTTGACTTTGTATGCAAGCTTCTATAAAGAGTTGAATTTTTCAAATGAGCCTAAATTTTATGAATTTGACTTCTACAAAGGTCCTCCTAAATCTAGTGAAATCAAAGTGGAACTTTCGTATTTGAGATTAGTAAAAATTAATTGTTTTAAGTAACTAATATTTTTCGATTCGCAGATTGCAAGAACTGTCGTTCTGTCGAAACCCTTTTATGAAGAAGCAATTAATATATGTGAATTAGAGGTCTATGGATATGAGGTTTTGCCCTCGCTTACGATGACTTGTACTTTTGTTGATTGAACTGTGAGACCATTTGAATTTTCATTGTAGATTCGTCAATTGGGTTCGGTGAGAAATATGCGAGTACTCCTCCTTTTAAATCTGAAATGACCAAGACAAATATTAAATGTGGCCATATTTGTTCTGTCACTTTGCAATGTCTTTCGTTTACGTGGGGAAATAACTTCCAATGTCAACTATATGACAATGCAGGAGGAAAATATTTTTTAATTAATTAAACATTATAATATCTTTAAATTTAGTTTGATTTTTTGTTTAAAATGCGATTTAATTAGAAATTGAAGTACAAAATATATTATTAAAAATTATTTTAAATAAAAATATACAGATTTAATGTTAATTTTGTTGCTATATTTTTGTCGAAATTGTACTAAAAATCGTATATTTTAGTTATTCTTCCGTAATATTTTCTCATTTTGAATTCCAGAAGTATTTGGCCACTAAACTTTTGACTTGGAACGAAAAGTCACAGGCAAGTTACTTTTGTTGGTGACAACAAATACAGGTTATAATAGAAATTTAAGCATTAATAAAAATTGCATAAAGAAATGAATTGTTTAATTTTGTTTCTAACGATATTTTGACATTCATTTTTGAAATTCATTTTATTTTAAAATAATATTTTAAATTATTTTAAAATATATAATTCAAACAAATATTTTTTTTTGAAAATGATGGAAATGTTTTATACATTCTATTGAAAAACTAAAATACTAATATAAATACTAAATTTCACTACTTTATATTAATTAACTGAGATCCAAAAAATATTTATTTCTAACTATTCTTGCAAACAGTTTCTGTGACATGACTAAAGATGATTATTAGTTTCATGCACTATGTTTGAACGTTTGCAGATTTTCTGTTTACAGATTATCTGCAGTTTTAAGCAACACTACAGGCAATGTATTTTCAGTGAACAGAAATCTTCGAGTCTCCGGTATAGTATTCATGAGAGCCAAAAGCTTGAAACTAGTATACTATTGGAATTTTAACTGATTATCGTAGATCTTGCAATGGTTTCATTTTCATTCTTTTTTGTTAATTTTTTTATTTTAATCGCTTTTTTAATTATTTTATTTAATGATTTTAATTATTATATTTTTAATTTTATTTATTACATTTTAATAATTAGTCATTAGTATTGATATTTGTTTCTATATATTGTAACAAGAGTATTAATTATAAGAAACACATTTCAAATTTGAAGTAATAATTATTCGATTTAATAGAAAATAAAGTTGAGTTATATTTTGATAATTATATATTTATCTAATTCTCTTTTTACGCGATGGATACGTTCCCAGTAAACTCGCATCAAAAAAGATAAGATATAAAAGTAGATGATTAGTTCCACATTTATAGAATCCACTAAAATAATGTGATTATATATATATATATATATAAACCATATAAAGGTTTTTATATGGTTTAAAGATTTTTTATTTAAATGCATATTAAATATGTTTAGGAAAACAAAAAAACAATTAAAAATACTAATTTAACAAATAAAGATGCATTTTAATTAAATAAAAATGGCGAAATGTGACATAAAATATAATTTCTAATTGTTATCACTGTTTGATTCAATGCGCATTCGTTTATGCATACATACTGGAACGCCGCTTTCGTCACTAGAAATATCTTCCACTATATTTTCAGGAAGTAGTGCTGGTGTTTCAGTGGTTTTAGTAAAAAAAATTCATTAGCGATGCTTGTGTTCCTGTTTTGATAAGACTGTTATGTAACTCTCGAATAGCGAGGATAATTGTAAATATTATGATTTTTTCACCTCAGAATTAAACTACAACTTAGAAAATTAGTAATAAACTAATATAAATATTTAAAATACATACATTTTATTTGCAAAAAAGTTAATTTTTTCCTTTTTTGGAATTGCGTTAAATCAAATTTGGATAAAAAGAGAATTAGATGTTTATATTAATCTTGTTCAATAAATGAAAATGGAAACAATAATGTTTACTTAACTTTATTATCTGAGTTTTTTAAAGATTATAATGCAATTGTTTACAAAAATAATGATTAACAGACAAATTAATTCACATTTAATTAACTAAACAAGCCAAGAACTTTACAAGATATATTTTGATGTAACGCACATGGATACACATTAATCGAATTGTTAAAGTTACATTTCTTGAAAAACAGTTGAGATACACATATACCTAATTCTATAATGACCATAGGCTTTTTTACAATTTAACCAATATTTTTTAAATAATTAAATAAATTTGGCAACGATTTAATTAAAAGATAACGCCAATAAAAACTCTTCGTACGATATATTTCGAAAGCATAACTGTCATCTTCAGGTACACAAAACCAACTAAATATATTTTTAATTAACTTTTAATTTAAACAAATTATTTTTTTTATATTCATTTTATTTTGTAATAAATAAGCATTCAAAAAAATATAAAAATACTTTTAACTAATTATAAATGTGATTTATATAAATATTATAATTTTATCTATATTATAATTTTTTTAAAAATAATGTAATTTACAAATTCAGTTATTTTAATAATATTTAAAAAAGTTTTTTTTTAAAAAACTGGTGAGTATCAGGGTGTTGATATTTTTTAACTATATGGTTGTTACCCAGACAACCCCATACAAATATTCTTTCGCTTGCCACTCGGCACCCGTTGCTAAGCAACGTTGGAACTGTGTTCGAGTGGGTAGATCGTCCGCAAAAAGTGAGCGCTATTGCTAATACTATAATTGACCGAACGATCCATGGGTTCAACGAGCTGCCGATAGAAGGCCTGTGCTTGATTTCAATTTATTTGGGTCCCTTGCTACCAGTATTTTCGTAATAGCGATTTTCAGGTTTGTACTTCAAATCTGTCAATTTTGAATTGAGTCAATTAACACTATAAACTATCAATGGTATTATTTATTAGCAACAAAATTCCGTGTTCGTGGATTACAACCCATTCGCTTCCTTGAGTCGCCGACGTTTTGCGCGTTCGGCTCTTCCTGGCCGGTGTTGGTTAGGCTTGTCCTTGGATGTAGTTGGATCAAGCGCGTCACGGTAAGCCGATTGCGCCGGGGCAAAGACTAACGGATAAGTTATCGCTGCCCCTTCTTCACTCGCCGACAGCGCTGTTTCCAGTCCTTTGATTTGCGTCCGCAAGTTCTGTACCAATTGTCGTTCGCCGGCCCATCCCTTTTGTGCTGCTTCCATTCTTTGATAAACTACCTTCACCATTTTCGGTTCTATCCAGGTACCCTTGATCCGCTGGATTTCTCGGGTGAGTTGGAGCAGCTGATGATGTAGATCCCGATTGATTGCGTGGGCCTTATCCAATTCTTTCTGTAGAGCGGGGAGTTGTTGAGGATTCATTTTTGCAATGAGATGAGGTATTATAATATGTATCTTTATATAAACAATTAATCGCTTATAAAGAGGGGTTTCTGGACTATCACTTATTAATTCACTTTAGGGGAACTATTCAGTTAAAGTAATAATGAATAATAAAAATATTTAATAAAACAACGAAAAAGTGAAAAACGGATTCATTTATTCAAATTATCTCAGGAAATTCCATGCACGTCTAAAATGTCTTTGTCGCCCTATCTTCTTTTCTTGATGCACCGCTCCCTCGCGTAAGAGTGTTCGCGATGGAGCTCGGTAATCTCATCTTTGTTTTTCATCCCTTTCGGCAAGATGTGTCGAGGAACTGCCACTCGCATTTCAGGCATTTGTCTCTGGAGTCTGGGGTCGTCTAATTCATACGAGACATAATATTGCGGAGCATACCCGTCAGTACTCGGTATCCGGCCCGCCGGAATATCCTCGTTCACCCTCCGGAGGTATTGCCTTGCTTGTTCCACCTGGCGGTTGGTTTCGGCTTGGTGATGCTCGAGGCGAGCCAGCAGGGGCTCCGCCTGTCCTCGTATTTCTCTCGCCGGATTCCTTCCGGCTCCCTTTTAATGGCGACATATGGGAGATCCACTTCCCTGGAGTCACCTTGGGTGCCACCCCGGGTTTCACAGACCGGGGATATTGAAAATCCCGCGTCCCACATCGCCTTCCTACATCTGGCAGCCGAGTGGGCAGGGAACCGGGCTATCACTCGGGATGTATCGATCCACGAGTCTTCTAGAAAACGAGAAATATTAATTGACGAAATGACATCTAACTTTCTATATGTTTTGATTCGCGAGTCTTATAACTTATCCAACATTTTACACCTTCGTCCTGCGTTGACATTCTCAACCGGGGTTCTTTTCCGGTAGAGGTCTTACTAGTATCGCATTTCGTCGATAGTGGCCTTTGGTTCAGGTGAGGACATTAATCTACCGGGCCTCCCTTCGACAAATCACTAGGGTCGCTGTCTGTACTCACCTCGTTTTGCGTTGGTTGATGAAATTATTATCAACTATTTTATACAATATCCCACATGACCTATACCCTACCAGATCTGGTGCCGAGAAAATGTTCAGCCGCCTATTTTTGAAATGTATAAAAGGTTCTGGTGATAGGAAACTGGAAAGTAATATACATTCAATAGGAGTGTTTCCTCGCAATGGTAATGAGCAAAATCTTACTTAACATTGATCATAGAGTAATTGCTCAAAAAAAAAATAATTCTAACCTACGAAAAATTGCTGAGCAAGATAAATGGAAAGTTAGGTTTACTGTAGCGAAGACGAATCATAGGCTATCGTGACCTTAATCCTAATTCAATAAAAGTCTACACTAGTTTTGATAATCGATTATTTTCCTTTTATTGATTAATAATTTCATAAAATCTAAAATCGTTTCAATAGTAGGCTATTTTACTTTCAAAAATTCAAAAGAAGTTTAGATAAATCCTAACAATGAACTACCTTACTTGTACGCAGTAATCAGCTGATATAAGTTTGATTTAATTTTAATGATGAATTTCTTTACGTTTACTCATTTACAATCTAACATGAGTTTAATCTAATTCTAATGATAAATTACATTACTTTTGTGCATTTACAATCTAACATAAATTTAATTTAATTCTAATAATAAATTATTTTACTTTTACGCATTTACAATCTAACATGAGTTTAGTTTAATTTTAATAATAAATTACATTACTTTTACATTTTGCAATCTAACATATGTTCAATTTAATTCTAATAATAAATTACATGACTTTCACATTCTTGTAATTCAATATAAGACTAATTTAACTCAAACCATAAATTACTTTATTTTCATTATGACCTGACATGGCAATGTGAGATCCTACGCAAAAAAAACATGTGTCCAGCTTCATAGTGGGTTTGTTCAACTAACTCCGGCCTCTATCGACGATGTTCGATAACAGTTTGTGTCTCGACATTTCCTATCTGCTTGGTCAATTATCAGTTGGGTATATATCACTAGTTTTGAGGGATTAGTTCGCCTTTCATTTTTACTTTTACTAGTCACTTCGTCGAGGAGTGTTTCTATAAAAAAGAAACAGTACGAGGTTTAGAAATCAAATAATTTATTAATGATCTGAATGATGACTATCTGATTTTTCTAGTTAGCGGACGGTTAGCAATAGACCGTGGATTTGGGCGCATCTGCACTAGTACTCAATAACGAAATTAAAATCGTGAACACAATTTCGAGGATAACTTACCCGAATATAATAGTGCATTGCTGTGAGCCGGGTTGGGTTCTTCGTGCCCGTGTGGTTCTCGGGAGATTCGTGCACGTTTTCGGGACATATTGAAATTTGAATTATAATGGACTAATTCTCAGTCGATTTAACCTTTATATGGAATGTTTGTTGATCGGATTAGAAAATTTAGTTGATGCACACTTTCTGGATTGTGTGTCGGTATGTGGTTAGTCGACCTCCTCACCGCTTTTCTAATGGTGTGTGTATATGCCCTTTACATTTTAGTCGTCAGTTTACTGGTGGTATGTGCATATGCCCTTTACAGTAAGTTGTAATGTCGATTAATCTTTGTCGCTTTAATTCTCTGAGATTCAGTATGCACAAATCAGATTCGTTTCATTTAATGGCATGGGAAAAGTTTTATATGCGTACATTTCTCGTGGATTCGCTTACAAAATCATGTGTATTCCAGGTTGATATTTGAACATGGGATTTTGCGGTTATTATTCCCCTAGACGAGGAATCTTTCAGAAGGAATTATCGTTAAATAGGCCTAGTTTAGGGATTGCCTCAAGAAACAAACGCAACGTGATGGTAAATTACCTTTATTAACCTCTATCATAGTATAATCATTAGTCCTTAGATCGGTGGTTTCTTCCAAGGAGTGTACGTCACCTATTCCGATTCTGGGATTAACACTCCAGCCATTCTAGACCTGTCTCGAAGTCAACTTTCCTGGACGATATCAGTTGTGCTAGTTGAAGTTTTCATGCCCTCCTCGCGACTCCCAGGCGAAATTATCGTCACGGACATTTTAATGATTGTGGATAATGTGATGTGTTATACATTTTGGTATTTTATTTATCCTCCTTTTGGATTTGATTTATTAATTTTAACCATTGGTAATATTTTGTTCGTTAATTTTCGTTATTTTTTAACTCGGTTGACTGATAATTGTTATTTAAATTTTTATAAATAGAAACTCGAATGACTTCCTGATAATTGATTTTCATTGTGGGGCTAAGTTCTAAGAGAATATTTACGAGTTTCCCTTGTCAAGCAGGGTGATATTTCTAACCTTGATTTGGGAATTTTTACTTTAGATACACGTTCGGGAAAACTTGAATATAAATACGTCTATGGGTTTTTGTTTTTCGAGCTTTTGTATTTTCTTTAGGTGATTGTTAATTTGGGTGAATTTTACATAGTCAATTTTCCGTTGGGTTGTTATAATTCCTTACACTCTCACTGTAACAACCGAATTAATGGGAGTTTAGTTATAAGTCGTCGTGAATTTCGTTTGATTTGATAACCTTTCAATGACTTTAGGAGTTTCAGTAAAGGCTGGGTATTTATACGTATGGCGTTTCGGGTTTAATTTTTGCCAAGGGCTCTGTTGCAATTAAATCTTTATATTTTAATCAAAATTTTGGTTTTATTTATAAATTTTAGCGGAATCTTTTGCGTATTAGTATCGTATTTGGTTTTATAGCCTCTAGTTACTCTTGCGATTATTATTTTTGTGGAGTCGTATTCAAAATTGATGCCATTAGGCGAATTTGATTGAATGGTTTTATTGACTTTTTAGCAAAATTCCTATATTTTATCATAGCAACGATTTTATATTGATATTCCCGTCACCTTCCCCTGTTTGATCCTAGGCGCACTTGTGTTCATATTATAATTAATGAGTGCCCACTGCACTACTCGTGTGGTAATTTTGAGCCGTATGTTATCAGTGATTTTTGGTCGAGTTTATGGGAATTGGGAGACGACGAAACAGCCAAAAGACTATTTCCTTTACCCCTTTTCCCCTATACGGAATGATATTGACGTTACAGCTCCTGCGTTCTCACGCCGGAGCCTTCACGGGCACGAATCGTTGGCGATAATACACGCACTTACACGATTACGATCATGTGTGTGATTTTATTAACTTGTAGTATGTTTTGGCTGTGCGCCTGAAAAGGTATAGCATGGATGGAAAAATTTCATTTTTAATGACTATATTTTGCTATATAACCTATTTGAATATAAATTTCTGAACACTTAATGTAGAGCATTCCATAAAATATCGATCATAATATAATGACACCCTCTCCCCACGTCGACACTCAAGCAGAGCTCAACTGAGGTTGCGAGAATGCGATGTGGAGAGTCCAAAACACTTCTCACTCACATAATAATTTTTGATATCACTGAAAGCTGATTAGACGATTTTCACGATTTCAACTTTATGAAAACTGATTAAAATTATGTGAAAATGAATCGGTATATATACCTATTGTACGACCCTAACCTTGCGTGTTCTTTTTGATTTAGTAAAACAAAATTTGACCTTGTGATTTTCTGGTATATTCTAATCTTTAGTTTTATTATTTTGAAATTTTATTTGACAATTTTTCGTTTTTGAAGTTATTTGATTTTTATTTCATTTTCACGAAATTTCACATTTTTTGATAAATTGTCAAATTTCGGTCAAATTGTTAGGTTTTCATGTTATGTTTATATTTATTTCGTGCGGATCTTGTTGCACTTTGTTATTATTTTAATTTATTTTTGTGTTTTATAATTTTATATTTAATTGTTCTCTTTCTCGCATTTTGGTAGGGTTAATTGATGTTTTAATAGGTTTGAGTTTAAATCTTTATGTTATGTTTGCATGTGTGTTACCGATTCATTTAAACATTTTACAAGGCCGCCTGTGTTCTGGCCCAACAAAACAATACATAAATATGATTTAACATACTTAAACTATTTAAAAACTTTCAAAACATTCGTAGTCACAGCACTTTGCACATTAATCTTTGGATCCAATGACCTTATCAACAATGTTTCATATATCACTCGTTCCCAATAATTATTAAAACTTTTCAACAAAATTCTAAAATCAGACATTCCTATTTCAGTTTTAAAGCCTCTATTGTGCTCACTAATATTGGTCAAACCCTTCAATCGACAATGCTCTAGAATTCGAGTACAGAGATGACGGGAAGTCTTTTTAATGTATGTGGCATTACACCCATTACATGTAAATCTATAAACGAAATCAGAACACAATCCAATCGGAGTTTTTGATTTATTAATAAACATATTGCGTACCTTACACGAATTAGAGACGATCTTATACTCTAAATTTCCCATCTGTTTACTTAAGTTCCCTTTATAATTTGTAAAACCTTAAGAGTACGGCAATACTAACACATATTTAGGCTCAATTTTTATTATTATTAATTAAAAATCCTAAGGATCCATGTTTTGGAAAGTCTGAGTGTAACTTGACTAATGAATGTGAATTGAGTGTTAATCTAAATAATAGTAAAAATGGATATAAAATGGATATCCCATTACCGACCCCTTTACAATTCTAAAGAAATTCAATAATCACACTTTTCATAGGGGCAAGAGGCGGTACGAAACCAAACATTAATAACAACTTCCCAACTCCTTTAGTTGTACTCAGTTAATTCTTTTAGATTCTGATGGAACCTCTTCATCGTGGTTTCGCATTTTTAAATCCCGCACATACGCCAACTTTAAAGTAAGAAAAACCTTTTGTTAGATGCTATAGATGACGAGTTAATGTCAGAGTTAAGTCCTCAAATAAATGATTCCCTAGACACAGGAAACTCATACGAGTCAAATCCGTAATTCAAAAACTATATTCACCCACGCGCATTTCAACAATCAAGAAATTAACGAAACCCACTCCACATGCTGGTCAAACGCCATCATTATTTTTATCCCAACTCGTACGAGAACTCAAGAATGCTAACACAGGTCTATCAAAAAACACTACTCTTCTTAGCAATTATTTTTAATGACACTCCCACATCACGTCCAAACCTTACTTCTTGTAGTTGATTGAGATGATATTTTTCACCTTGCTAAAATCACCGATAAACTGGTCACTAGGTCACCTATTCGAAACGCACCGACTTTCATCTTATTGGTTTCCGTTTATTCAATGCAGGAACCGATATCCTAGTTAACAAAAGCTGTCGACGCGATATGCAACTCTTCCCCACAAGGTTCTTACACCTAAAAAACCACAAAATCAAATTTTCTCATTCTGACTTGTTTTTTTCACAAAACATTCTAATCTGATATTAGAACATGTCACATAGGATGTTCATGGCCAAACACCCTTCTTACGTTAAGAATCATCCCAATTTGTATTTATCACAACCTCTTCGGTATACATGTACAAAAATGTTTTCCAGGATTCAGTTATGTAATTCATAACTCAGATAAATCTAAACATAACGAAAACTACCCAAGTCTTCGTAAAAAACTAACATCACCGTCTGTCAATCGTGGACTCTCAGGTGGCGCCTTTGCAATCAACAACATCTTTACTGTTGAAGCCATTTTGACTCCAGCTCATCAATTTAGTTTTTCGACTACTCCGGCTCATAATTTTCAATCCTTCCAAAACTTTCACTCCCCTACAATCACACTACGTGACGTAGTCAACAAAATCAAAGATGCTTTAGCCAATATTACCAATTTCCCCTATCCGGCCACAACCTCCCATTCCCTTTCACAACAGACGCACCCAATATCGCTACCGGTGCAATCCTTCATCAAATTAAAGACGAAATCTCACTCTCAATAGAATTTCTTTCAAGAAACGTTTTGTTGGCAAAGTAAAAGTACAGTGCAATGAGTTAGCTGTGCAGGAGCGAACACCAGAGGGTAAGTAACGGCATTACTCTCCTATCTGACTGAGAGTGCTGTTTCTAACCCTGTTTCTAAGACCTGTGTAATTTGTTTCTCTCCGCGCTGGGCTTCGTTCAATCTCTGATAAATCTTTTTGGCCTGCTTTGGTTCTACCCAGGTAGACTTTATTTCCTGGAATTCTCTGCTCATCTGGAGTAACTGTTTATGCGAATCGGCATTAATCTTCCTCAATTCTGTCAGTTTTCAGCATATTGATAGGATGAGTTCCAGGTCTAAAATTACATGAGATCTTTTAAATGGTTATCATCAATTTAGACAAACATTCTTTACTGCCAGTAGTTATAATATTGATTTTGTTATAAACTCTTTCTGCCTAGATCTTTTATGGCGTTACACTGTATAGAGTACTATGAGGATGAGTAAGTTATTTTATTTTTTTCGCTACCTTTGAACTTTATACTTTGGGTTTGGGTACTTTAGCGGATCTTATTCAATTTAATTCACTCGCTGAATGTAATTTCTTTTCCGATTATTAATTAGATTTATACGCTGTAAACATGAGAAGTCGTTTAGATTCATTAATAAAAGTAAACAATAATAACACTTCAACTACGCTGTATTTATTTAAAGACTAATAACACTATTCATTTCACTTCCACCTTCACATTCTGATATGGGGATCTCTACTGTATCTAGATTGGAGTTGAAGCATTTGCCCGTCCGTTGTAGGAATGATTGCCTTCTTCTCTCCGATTTCCGACTCGACTCTGAACTGTTCCTCAAAACCATGGTTGTGGGTGCATTCATTTGATATAAGGCTTGGTCATCTAATTCGAAGGATACGCCATATTCAGATGCATACCCATCCGTACTGGGTATTTCTTCAGCTGCAATTACTTCGTTGATGCGTTTCAATCTCCATCTAGCCATAACAACTTTCCCAGTGGGATTTTCTTTCTTGCTACTCTAATCTATACAAAGAAAATTCTGCGCGTTAGCGCGCCTCGCACGCAAGGTTTCGTCCAGGCTCACGCTTAATGGCGAGGCTGGGAATTTCAATCTCATCATCACGGGAATTCGCACGAATATGCCAATCTGATCATCCCATTGTGGATAGGCTATAGCCGGCCTCCCAGAGGGCCTGTCGATATTTGGAGGTCAACCAGGGCAGAACTTCATAGTAAAAAAACCGAAGTTTATTATAATATAACACGGCCGACTATGGCTATTGTATGCGAGTAATCTCAGCATTTTTTTCAAATAATTTTGTAATGATCTTTTGCATTCACAATTTGAATATAAATTCACATTGTAGTTTATTCTCAACCAGTTTTGAAGGTAATTCTCAAGATTGTGAAGTTAGTAGGAGTTGAATGAGTACTCTCTGTATATATGGTAGCATGACACAATCGCTTCTTGGCTTGCCTTTCTGGATAAGGAGGTTATTTCTGATTTCGTCAGGCCAATTTTCTTTAGTATAGGATCATTGACGTTTTTCTAAGTACCGAGTGATCTACTACCAGAGAAGATACAGTGCATTCAACCTTGAAGGCTTCTCCAATGTCTTTGGCTAGGTCCTTGTATTTCGTATAATTTCCTGCTCGAACTAAATCAAAGTTAATCCATAGAAAATAAGGAAGTTTGTTCCTTTTAAATTTTATTATCATGCCCGGTTTTATGGTGGTAGGTGCATTTATATACTTAGGACTTTGTTCGATATCCAAATCAAAGCCGATTTCAGTAAGGAAGTAACACACAAAAAAGCCCTATCGTGCTTATTTCTTCGGGTATTAATCTTTGCTTTCCAGAGATTAAATATATGAGATTGAGTTGCATTTTCCTGCCCGCACTGTCTACATAAAGGAGAAAAATTGTTTTTAAGTCGATAGGAATTAAAGTTAAATTTAAGAAAGTTGTTTCTTGCTTTAATAAGAAATAAGTACTGTGCGCTATTAAGTACGTCCATTTTAATTAAGTAAGAAGCAGTTGTACTATTACTGATTGTTCCTGCAATATATCCTTGAGCACTCAGTTGACACCATTGCTCATTATAAAAAAGACCAATAATTTTGTGCATTTCAGAGGAAAAGTATTAAGTATTTAAGATTGGAACCATCAAAATATTTAACTCGCTCTTTGTAGGCAATTTCAAATCGTAATTTGCCCTCAAAGAGACATATCTTGGCCCATATACCAAATTTTGCTTTTAAGCGTATAGAAGATTTTTGGAATTTTGTAAAGAAAGAAGAAGATGGAAATACTTTAATTAAGTCGCCGTCTAACAATTTTAAAGAGGCATCAAGTGAGCCATTGCCTCTAGCTTCCGAAAGTTTTCGGGCTATCATATTACGAGATGCTAAGTTTGAGGCGTTAAGAAGTCTTGCAAATTTGTGACACTTTGTACTAAATATTCGTTATACTAGCAGTAAAACCAAGTCTACCAAGTTTACAGTCGGTATAAAGAAACGAATTATTAAGGACGTTTTGTTTGTCATCAAGTACTTTCGTAGAAGCGATTTTGAAGTTTTGATCATAACCTTGTTGCATACTTCTATCGTTCACCACTCAGTTTTTATCCCTATAGAGTAACATATGGCTAAGATAGCAGTTACGGAAAGTAAAAATAAGTCCTGAGTGTACAAAGGTTTTGTAGGCGTACAACTTCTGAGATGGGTGTAGCTGTGATTCAAATATAAACTTCGTATTTAATAAAGCGTTATTTAAACAATTTTCAATGTTGTGTTTGCGCGCTTTTCTGAGAAATCAACGCCAAGATATTTATAAATACTGATATCAGAGATTATAGGGATATTTTCATAGTATAGCATGGGTTTGTATACGTCTGCATTGATGTTGCTGAGAGAAAAATATCCTGACTTTGAAGCTTTAAATCATAAGTTTGACATAGAGGCGAGTTTTATAGTCTCATTTAAGGCATTACTGATTTTGTCATATGAAACTAAGATCAGCACAATATCGTCAGCGTAAGCTAAAATACTGATATTAAGATAATGAAAAAGAAAAGGAAGTTAGCAAGAATTTTACATAGGATGAAGTCAATTGACAGACAGAAAAGAGTCATTGGTAAAGGGCAGCCTTGTTTTACTTCTTTGACAATTGGCACAGTATCAGAGATTTGAACTTCACAATAGAAAAAGGTCCTGAAATCACGATATAGCTCATTTATGATTGCGATTGTTTCTTTCTTCAGTCCCATTTTTTCCAGTGTGTGCCATATCAAGTCATGAGGTAGTGATCTGAAGGCATCAGAGATATCAAGCCATATTATATGGAGTTCTGTTTTCCTTCTGATATCAGAGTCCATAACAAAGTTAATGGTAGCACTGTGCTCAGCACATCCATTCGGTATACTTATTGCATTCTGGTTTTTGACTAATGAGTGATCTATTTTTTATCCAAATCAGCAGCTGTGATTCAAGAAAGTGGTGAATACACGATAAGCTGTGTCAATAATTGCTAGTGGAGGCCTGGAAGATTTATTTTATTGTTGATTTTATTCAATAATCCTTTCGACTGACGTCCTACATCATATTTTCATTAACAATTGATACACCCTTTGCTTATATCAACGTTACATATATTTCTCAAGATTCCTACTTACTCCCTTGAAGTTTATCTCTGGTTAATTTATCTTAATTTTATGATTTTAGCTGTCGTTGCTTGGCTATTTAAATTGACGCTATGTACTAGTAGTTAGATCCGTTAGGTTTAAATGAATTTGGGATAGTCGGCTTACTGATGGTATCAGTTGATAGTATTTAACTACTATTATCTTGGGTTAATGACTTTATTTCAAGATCCTGATTTTACTCGATGATTATTTTATTTACTCATTAACGTTTCATCGATCTCGCAAAACTCCCATTCCCTTCCTTTGAGTTTGATCCTAGGGATAATTTGTGGTAATTTTATAAGTTAAAAGTGCTCACTGAGCTACTCAATGTGACTGAATTTTAGCCGATGTGTAAAAATGATTTTAGTCAATTTTTCGGATGAAAGGAGAAGGAGGAGCAAGCAAAAGACTACCCCTGATCAACCCAACGCTACTATAGGTTCTCATAATTTACGTTTAGCATCGGTCGTTACTCACGACTAGACCTTCACGGGTACAGATTATAGGCTGAGAAACTGCACTTACACGATCTGAACTATATGTTTGACTGTGGGCCAGAAAAATGTCAACAATAACTAAAGCCTCATTCATTTGAAGCGTATAATTGAAGATCATAAATACCGATACATTGACATACACATGCATCACACTTCCAGAGGACACGCTTAAGTAATGACTTACTTGAAGTTTGCTAGAGTAAGTTGATTTTAGTAAGTTGATTCCAAAGGGAAATTTCTAGAGTGTTGCTTCAATGAATATTTCACAATGTAAAGAATATTTTCCTAGATAAAAGCAAATAGTAACTTTTCGCTAGAAAACGATTTTTAAAAGGAAAAAAGTGATTTCTCGCAAAGTGATTAAGATTCCGCAAAAATGAATTGATATATATATATATATATATATATATATATATATATATACTTATTTTGTGACTCTAACCTTGCGTTTTCTTTTTGATGCATTGAAACAAATTTTGGCCTTGATTTTAATTGTAATCTAATTCTAATTTTATCATTTCTTACATAAAATGGATAATATATTTTTATTATTTTTTAATTGAATATTTGTGACTAAAAGTATTCTATTTTTCTTAGTTTTATTAACTGTCCATTTTTTCGGTCAAACTTTCGTGTTATCGTGTTATTTCTATGGATATTTCTTGCGGTTCTTGGTGCATTTTGTATATAATTTTTTTTACTTTTATGTTTTTGATTTTGTATTTAGTTACATTTTCTCTCATATTTTAGGGTGCTTAATTGATGTTAATATGTTAGATCTTAAATCTGCATTGCTGTGTTTGTATGCTATTTTCGATTCACTTAAGCAAAACACAACTGTTTCCAAAAAAATATTTATTTAAACAATTTTCCAAAATTGTCAAATTTCATTTACCAATATTTAAAATTTAATAGATCCAAATAACACTTTTCATACAGATCTAAATAACCTTTTTAAAAATATTTTAAAATCCAATCTGCATTTTTTAAAAAAATTGAATAAATAAAACTTTGATATTCCTTTACTAAACTTTGGATTTTCGACATTTTATCTGACTGGGGGTGATTTAGGTAAACTATAAAACCTTTTTGTTTTGTCAGTAATATACTCATTTATATATATATATATATATATATATATATATATATATATATATTATATATATATATAATTTTTACAAATAACCGTGGACCGCATGCATAATCTTGAGGCCCGTGAAACTCAAGAAAATTTCAATAATATTGTTATGAGGTGAGTACGATACAATATTAACTATAATGTGCAAAAACTTGATAAACCCAAGGGATAAAAAAAAGAAATAAGTATCTTACTGAACAAATGTTCGATTGTTCTACTGATTTATATTGTTGAGTAATATATTTAGCAGTTTGATTATTAGTTTATGAATAATAATTGAAAACCATATCACAATTTATTGTGTTCAAAATGTTCACCCGAAAACATAAAATGTACGTCACATATGTGTGGCCTATGGTTATAATGCATTCCAAAAGTAACCCATAAGATCATTTGAATTAGTTAGGCTTAAATTTTACAAACCTTATTCCATTTATTGTCAAACAACTTTATTTCAAATTTATGAAAAATTATTCAAAAAATATTTAATTATTTTATTAATAAATGTGATATTTTGTTAAATCGTTTCAACAATTTTCTTTGAACAATATCAATTTTTTTCTTGAATTAAATTAATTTTTAGCAGTCCCGCACAATTAAATGTTACAAAATAAACAAGAAAAATTATCAATATTCATTCGTTAATTTTTCATATTTTGTTTAAATAACAATGAACACTTATTTTTATATTAACAGAAACTTTATTTATTCTAAGTAAACTTCTAAATATCTATATTTTGTTTCTCAAAAATTCTTGTACAAACAATAAGTAGAAAAATATTCAAAACTTGAAAAAATTCGAAAAAAAATTGTGGTGTAAAGTTTGAACTATTTATAAGTTTTTAAAAACATTTATAACTATAAATAATTATATTTTGTAGTTTTCAACAGTTTATTTGAATAAAACATTTTTTTTCACTTTAACTTAATCTGAAAAACAAATTATTTTCATTTTGGCTTTTCGAAAAACATTGTTTATCAAGTCACTTGGACAAGATGCGACGCTACGTACATTAAGGAAACACAGAACATTCCGAGCTCAACATAATGAACACATAAAAGACTAAACCAGAAATTATCACGAACACTAGGGAAAAGTACAAATCAGCACCATTCTTAAATGAAACAACATGCTAAATGCTACAAGAATCATTCAAAAATACGTTACAAAGATTATTCGCAGAATCATTCTTTATGAAAAAACACAAACCATCGATCAATATTCAACTAAACTAAATAAAATACGAATCAAAAAAATATAAAACTTTAAAAGTAAATATTAATATTAATCAAAATCCTTACTAGACAACACTATCGATATAAAATTTAAAGCAAATAACTTTTTTTTACCATTTTACATAATTAATAAATAATTATCATAAATACTTGAAAAAGACTGTGCCGAAAATTTGAGAACTGATTCATAGTCAAAAATAAAAAATTCTTGATGTCATTTAAAAATGAAAATAAATAAGAAGTGAAAACCAAAATAAGTTCTCATAATAATATTAATTTTTTGTTTATTTAATCATTTGTCGTTTATTTATAATTATTTTTTTAATTAAAGCTTTTTAATTGTTTATTTTAATTACTTTATATTATTTATTAATTTTTTTTTATTTATAAATATTAATTTATTATTTATTTTATATTATTTGTTATACAATTTTTTATTTAAAATATTCTCACCGCTTACATAATGGTTATTAAAGTTATGTAATTCAATTTTTTATGGCGAATATAGAAATAAAGAATAGCACTAAAATCAAATATAAATGTATTATACTGATAAGAAAATAACAGCATTTCAATAATTTGATGAAATGTTTGCTAAACATTTTGATGATCGGTTAGATCAGCGGTTCTCAAACTTTTTCAGTTTCGGTGCCTTGAAAAACATATAGATTTCTACTGAACCCTAGTTGTTTACTATTTTTAAAAAAATATGATATGTCTAACAGCATTAAATTGTATCTATGTACATTTCTTTATTTTTAACAAAAAAAACAAAAATTAAACATATTTTGCACATTACAAACAAAGAATACAAAAACAAAACTAAAAATAATTTTTTAATGCGATGAATGCACTTGTTTGTTATTTTGGCAGATTTTTAAATGTCTGATTGTATGAATGATAGTTGAATCCGCATGTCAGCTTCTGCGTTTAGTTTATTGCGGTATTTGGTTTACGTCGACGCGTCGAATTATTTCTTTTTAATAAAAGTTTTTGTTGTATATGACTTTGTTTTTATTATATATTAATTATAGTATAATAATAAAAATAATAATAATATTAATATTAATAAAAATTAAAAAATATTAATAGTTAAAACATTACTTATAAAAATAAGTAATAGAATAAAAATTAAAATTAAAAAATATTAATAATTGAATACTACTTATAAAATAAGTAGTAATTTAAGATTTTTAAAAATAATTTGACCTTGAGAAATTTTGAATGACCTTGAAAAAATATGATGAGTCATCCAATGACATTGAAAATTTTGAATAACCTTGAGAATTATTATGACTCATCAAATGACCTTGTATGAGTCATGTATTTTGTTTAAATGACCTTGAAAAATATGATGAGTCATTCAATGACCTTTAAAGACGTTGAATGACCTTGAAAAATATTATGATTCACCTATGATATTGAATGAGTCATGGTCATTGTTTAAATGACCTTGAAAAATGTTGAATGACCTTGAAAAATTATTATAACTCACCCAATGACCTTGAATGAGTCATGGTCTTTGTTTAAATGACCTTGATAAATATGATGAGTCATCCAATGACCTGGAAAAGTTTGAATGACCTTGAGAAATTATTATGACTCATCAAACGACCTTGAATGAGTCATGGTCTTTGTTTAAATGACCTAGGAAATGGGGTGATTCATCCAATGACCTTGAAAAGTTTGAATGACCTTGAGAAATTATTATGACTCATTAAATGACCATTAATGAGTCATGGTTTATGTTTAAATAACCTTGAAAATTTTTGATGACTCATTGTCGTTGTTTAAATGATCTTGAATGAGTCATTGTTTCAGAAAAAATTGTACTATTGGACTTAGAAAAATTTTATACCGGGAGGGGCAGGGGGTGTGCTGTACGTGATATGAGCGGGAGGTGACACATCCCACTACTAACAACGCAACTCGAACAGTCTTAAAATTACCTTGCCACAGGATAGCCATCGACCTGGGTATGTAAGACTATATTTTTATGAATACTCTCCATATCATCGCAAAGAATTTTTAAAAGTCGTGTTTTCAAAGGTCGCGATTTACCAAAATTAATTATTTTTATTTTTAATAAAATTGGTATTTCTTTTACTGCAAGAGCTTAACGGTGAATAATGCAGTGGCTATTGGTGCTTGTTGGTGCTAAATTTTTTATTCTTGAGACAGCACAAGTAGCCTTACCTACCATTGCCTTAGCACCATCAGTACGTATTTCAATGCAGTTTTTCCAATCTAATCCATTGTTCTCAACAAAATTATGCACGATGTTGAAAATTTCTTAGACTGTAGTATAGCTTTGCAATGTTTCACATAATAAAAGATCTTCTTCAATGGAAATAAGATACTGATATCTTACAAATACAAGTAATACTGCAGGCCCAACCACATCTGTAGACTCATACATTTGCATAGCGAAATTACAATACTTTAAGCGAAATATTAATTCATATTTGATGTTGGCTGCTAAATCTATAATACGACGTGTTACTGTGTCATTGGATAGCTGTACTGCAGAAACTGATTTTGCTGATTTTTCATCAAGGAAGCATTTAGCAATATCAATTGAACAAGGTTTTATTAATCTCTCACTTATTAAATAGGCTTCACCTGCTGAAGCAATACGATAACTAACAAGATAAGAGGCTTCAGTAGCGTTTTCATTCTCAGTTTTGAAACTTGAAACAATTAATTTTTGACCTCGTAAGAAATCATCTCGATTACTCATGAAATATTCAGTTTTTTATCTTTATATTTTGCATGTACAGTTTCGAAATGACGGCGCATCTTTTCAGGCACCATAGAACTATTTGGAAATATTTTTGCACATAAAACACATTGAGACATGTTATTAGCATCAAGAAATCCAAGAGATATCTAACTTTCGTTTCTTAGTCATGGTTTCGCGTAGTTTACTGGTGACAGTTCTTCTTTTTTCAGTAACTATTTGCATGGTTTGATTAGCAGATGAATCAGTTTTCAGTAAAATATCTGTTGCTGTTTTCTCAATATTTACGGACGCACGTAATCCAGATGATTGTTCATTTTTTTGCTGTCTCTTTAATTAGCCAAGGATCCATGGTTAATGTTTTATTTCTATTTAAAAATGATTAAAATACAAATTATAAATAGATAGGTACATATTTCAGTACATTTTACTTTCTATATGTTGCATGTACACCAGTAGCAGCATACTGAACAAGCATAAAATATTTCAAGTACCGTCCATATAAAATTTTGTTTAATTTTCGTTCTCTTTCCTTTTATTTTCATTCTTAATTTTTGTTTACGTATAAAACCATTCAAATTATACTCAAAAAATGCAAATTTCTCAGAGTGTTTTTTATAAAATAGACATAATTTTCAATTGAGTGATTGTTGATTTCCAGATTAGAATTTTAAAAATAAATTATTATTGCAAAAAGGAAAGGTAAAAAAATAATTTTCGAATTTTTTCGCGGAGCTCTTGGGTACGTGGAGCACGCTTTGAGAACCGCTGGGTTAATGATTAGACCATGGGCATTTTGATTATCATTCGGTTAATTTACTGTTATTCACTACCATATAATGACCACATGCCAGACATTCATTATTTCCTACCCAAACTCTTTTATCGTCATTATTTGTAAGTGCGACTTTAGTTATTTGGAAACTACCAATAATAAATTTTGTTGTTGGTTTTTAATCATATAAAATTATCTTTTTTAAACGCCATCTTTATTAGCACTAATCAGTTATTGAATTCTATTATTAAGTATATTAAAAGTAAACAAATACAATTTGTCTTTTTCTTTTTTTATACCACCTTACCTTAAGTAGATTGAGAATGTAATTAGCTTAGACCATTTATTCATTTTAGTTTCGAAAAGTAAAGAAACATTTCGCTTATCCATTTTTAATAATTTCACATGATAAATATAAATTTTTAAAAATATCAAAACAACGTTCAACACTTAAAAAAAGTTAAAACAATGCATATTTTTAAAAAATTCTACGAACCTAACAACTAGTGGATTTCAAGTCTTACTTGAATTTTTTCGGATCTTGAGTGCAATGCCATATACATTGAAATGACTGTCCGTCATTTCCGCTCTCAGGTTCTAGATCAAATTCGAATAAGCGAATTGGAAGATATTAGTAAACTCAATTTTGTGATGCAAGATGAAAATAAATGTAAAATAGTTTTTACAATTTTAAAATATTTTGCTAAGAATTATAATTAAATTTTGTTAAATTCTCGGTTTAAAAAAAAATTTTTAATATTTTATATTTATAAAAGCAAAATTTTTAATAGAATATTTTTATATATTATAAAAGAAAGAATTTATTCTAAATAGTATCAAGTTCAAATTTACCTGACGATGATATTGAATCTGTCGAAATAGATTTTAGTATAATATATATATATATATATATATTTTTTTTTGTTCTGACTATGAAAAATTAGGGTATATAAAAAAGATAATAGGAAAATTTTAAAAAATCATTAACCAATTATGTATAATATTCAAATGACCAATGCTACGGAGATGTCATAAGCATTTGTAACCACTCCCTAGGGTCTCTTTTGCGGAGACCCCTTCCCTCCCCTTCTTATTGACGTCCCTAATTACAAAAATATACAAAAAATATATAATATAACCAATCAAGGAAAAATGACTCCCACAGTAAATAATGAAAATATATAATTAAATAGCATTGATAACGTGGAGAATTTATAATAAATTATATTACAAAATAACAACTCAATTAAACGTAACAAAATTTATTTTCAAACTATATACAAATCTATTTAAACAGCAGCGGGATTGTGACGAACGACATTTATATTGGATACGAATAAATTGGAGGGAGAAGGTGACGGGTCTGCTCGATCAGAGTCTTGTGAAATATCTGGAAACGAGTAGGAGCGCCTGCGAGACACGGGCACAGAAAATGAAGTAGTAGTAGGATTGGCGGGAATTAAAATCCACGGCAAAAGCAGCCCGATCATTACAACAACACCGACAACAATATATACAAATCTACCAATCGCAGTTTTCAAATCCCAGAAAAACAAAAGTATTTTATTCTTCATTTCTGAAATCCTATCCGACACACAGATCAAGGATGAAATCAAGAGGCTAAATCGCATTTCTAACCTGGCATCTTTTTGCACTAATAAACTGTAATCCGTTTCCACAGACTCATTTTCTTCAATCATGTCGCTCAAGGCATCCAATGTCGACGAGAATTTGCTCTGTTGAGCTCGCAAATCCGTCAATGCCTGGTCAGTGTTCATTTTCAAACCTTGGACCAATCTATTAGACAAATGTTTCAATGAATCACAATATTGCATAACCGAGTAATTGAAATAAATTGGTTGAAATTTCTCCAAAGATTTCTTTGTCTTATTACTTTTTCCATGGATATTTATCAAAGCAAAAAATATTTTGATTAAAATGACGAAATGTATACTCAGCTAACTAGAGAGACGTGACAAGCAGGACCTGTGGATTTCTTGGTATTTAGAACGACTTTGGTTTCAGACTTGGGTTGGGATCACCAAATTGTGCAATGCATTGCACCCGTTATAGTACTTAGTAAGACTCAAGTAAGTAAGTACTTAGTAAAATCGAGACTTAGTTAGAATTACGACCACCATTGGGCCAAAGTTGGATTATTAATTGGCTAATTTAAACTTCGAGTCCCGAAATTATTTATTTTCATATCGAGTTTTATTAACCAAATATTATATTACCGATAATTGATTACAGAAAAATTAGTGAAAAAATCTCATTTGTCTATTCTCAGAGTTACAGGTAAAAAAAAATCTGGAATACATAATAAGTGTTTTATCATCTGTATAATAAAAATATAAAGTAAGACAAAAAAAGGAAATATATTTTAATTAATTATGAAATCGAGTGAAATATGATTGTCGATAAAGCAGAAACTGCATGCACCATTCTCTCAAAATCTATTGAAATTTCAGCAGGTAAAACAAACACGGTTGAGAATAAGTCACTACCGGCACAAAAAAAAGTTTAGGACAGTGATTCCAAAATGGTGTTATTTTGAAAAAAATTTGAATCCAGAAATGTTTCATAAAATAATTTGTATTCAGATGGTGCTTAGAATTTCAAGAATAATTTTATTTCCAATCTTTATTTTCAAACTTTTTAATTGTTAGGCTTCCGGCAATTTTTTTTCTTTATTTTAGGGCTCCATGGCCAGAAAATGTCTGGGAAACATTGGTTTAGACAGTGACTAATGTGAATATATATCCAGACTGTAAAACAAATCCGAAATCTGCAAGTCGGTAGTAGTCTCAATGAGGCCCAACGACTTAATAAAGTAGTAACAAATATATTGCTAATTTTGATTCGGGTTCTGATCAAAATTTTTTTCTTTAGGAAACCCCTTAATTGCTGATGTAAACCAGAAAGTTTCTTCTATTGAAATCTCACGTTAGTCACATGATATATTATCAAATTTTAAATAAAATACAAATTCATGAATTTGATCAACTGGGTCTATGACACATGATACGACTGATATGACGCCCCAAGAATTTAGACATACAATATGCACAGCGATTAACCTGTTATTTTAAAAGATTTATTTATCAGTGAATATTATAGACTTTTGTTATATGTTGAAAATTTTACTTTATTATTACTTTGATAAAGTTTTTCATTTCCAAAAATGAAATGAAATAAAAATAATTGATAAAATAAATTTAAATAAATATACAAAATGTATTGTTTCAAATATAAATATAAAATTGCTTTTTATTTTTCTTATCTCTTTTTTTCTATATCAAGCAGGTTTAACCAAAATGAATTTCTAAAAATCACCGTCATAATATTTATATTTTTTACAAAAAAATATTTTTAGCACTTCTAGATGGGCCGAGATTGTGTAAAATAAGTCTCAAATTAGATGTTATGTGAAGTTAGTGAGCCATATTGAAATGAATATTGTAAATAAAGTGTTGCAAGCACCGAGACGAAATCCTGTCCAGACGCCTACTTCGAGTATACTCGTAGTTGGAATATGATTTTTATTCCCTTTGTAAATTCGGTAGTGTACAAAGTTAATTCTGATTTTTGCTTTGGTAACTGAAAATAACCAAGAAAAAAATCCCGAGTTTTTATTTTTCATATTTCATGAAAATTCAACGTTGGCAAATGGTGTACACACGACAAAATCGAGTCGGCAGTGAATGGGTTAAAAGACATTTGTATGATAGTCTAGAACAGGCTGTCTTACTCAACTCATGTATTTGGCCACAATATATAATATTAGAATTGTGAAGGGCCCCACAAAAAATAACCATGTTTAAAATATTTATTGAAATATATATGAATGTATACAGCTCCTTATGTATTTTTCTTTTTGTTGTTGTTCCTATGAATGAATATTAAAGATTTTACAATAATTATAGACATAAATAAATGTGTGTTTGAATTTTAGTTTTTATTCAATATTTTAATAATAATTAGTTAGCTGGGACGCAAAAAACATTGTTTAAGGCCGCGAGTTTGGAATACCTGATCTAGAAGCTTTTAAAATTCTAATAAAAGCCACAAAAAGTTTATGAAACGAAAAGTTATGGGAACGATTAATAATTTAAACATAAGAAAATTTCTATCATATCAAAATAAGAAAGAGAAATACTTGTTAAGTTTTGCTTTTAAAGTGATCAGGACCTATTTTAGGTCGACATATCGTCTCATTTTATGAATAATCACTATGGAAATGGCTTACATAGTTATTTATTTAAATTGATAATAATAAATATTATAATAATATAATAATTATAATATAATAATGATAATAAATAATAATAATAATAATAATAATAATAATAATAATAATAATAATAATAATAATAATAATAATAATAATAATAATAATAAAATAATAAAAATAATAAAAAAAAAAAAAAAAAAAAAAAAAAAAAAAAAATAATAAAATAATAAAAAAAAAAAAAAAAAAAAAAAAAAAAAAAAAAAAAAAAAAAAAAAAAAAAAAAAAAAAAAAAAAAAAAAAAAAAAAAAAAAAAAATAATAAAAATAATAATAATAATAATAATAATAATAATAATAATAATAATAATAATAATAATAATAATAATAATAATAATAATAATAATAATCATAATAATAGCAATAATAAAAACCTCATCGAGTTTCTGTATCCAATTTATGTTTCAGGATTCTTATTGTCAGATTTCATAACTTTTTACAATATATCCAACTTTTTTTGATAAAGATCTTTATCCTTACTGGTAGCTATATTATTATGCTACTATTGTTAAAATGGTAAATAATAAACTTGAGATGAAAGTTTTTTAATTAATGTGAAAATTTTCAATAAAGACTAATATTATCATTTATTTGTTTAATTTTTAATTTATGCTGCTATTAAGATGCAATCAATTTTTAATTGCGATTATTTGGTAAAATATTGTAAAATTGTTTGATTACTTTGAAGGTCAAAAATTGAAATCTGAAAGTTCTGAAAAAAATTTAATCAAAACCGTTTGAAAGAATAATTTGTTTGTTGTCAAATCTTGCTATGTAAGTGAAAATCAAAAAACGATATAATTTGTCATGGAATTGGAATTGTATATAATCAGAAATTGTAAAATTGTGATATTGATAGTAAAAAATACCAGATGGATGAGTTTTCATTTGAAACATTCTCAACGACAATTTAAAATTTTCATCTCACTTATATCTTTAATTATTTCACCGGTTTTAACTTTATACTTTAACTTTATTCAATAAGTTAAATTTATTTAAATCAATTAATTTTTAAAAAAATTCTTAATACTTTAAGTAGTGCAGCAGTTTGAAAACAAATAACTTGTTAAATTGAATAAATTGCACATCAATAAATAGAGAAAATACGATTTCAAGACAACACAAAAATAAAAATTTCTTTATGTCGATTAAAATAAATATTCATTAGAACATTTTAAAAAAATATTGTAATAATAATAAAGAATAATAATAATAGTAAATCAAATTATATTGATAAAATTTATAAAACTTACCCTTTTTGATAAAGATTTTCTCCACTGTCATCCATTGTCGGAGTACCTGGAAAAAATTTGTTAACAGCAATCTTACGCGTTTTCATGCTGAATTATGAGTGATAAATAATCGAGAATAGATTTGTCGGTTTTACTTTTCATCGTCAATAACTCTTCTAGTAAGATCAGCCAATCCGAAAGACTGACTGCTCGAAGATCTACTAGAAATCAGTTTGGATTCGGGTTTTGCCGAATCAGTTAAAGAAAGATCGGGCAGTGCTGACTGATTGCCTATTCGATGAGCTGAGTTTGACAATTGGCGTAAAATCGATTGTTTTGTAGCAGTAGTTTGTGCAACAATTTGAAAACGAGTTTTTGGATCCTGTTAACACAAATGATTTTTGATTTCGTAATAAAATTAGGTAGATAGGTGGATATATAAATAGCATTTCTTTTTGCATTCTTCTAGTAATGCATTTAGTTAGTTTTTATAAATATTTCATATTGAGAACCACTAAAACAATGCTGATGTGTTTAGCAATATAGCGCTCTGAATAATATGAAATAAAAATTACTGAATATAAATATAATAAAAAATGGTTTCACAATTATCCTTGTGTATGTACAGACGTGAATTAACTGAGTTTACCATAGAGAGGCATAAAATATTTTTGCTACGAAAAATAAACACACATACACACACACTAAACCCAATAAAAATACGTGAAGGGACAAAATATGAACAACATTTGTAATTATAAAATATGCAATTTGAAGATATTTCAATTGTTTTGTCGCATTACACCTCTCCACAAAGACGAGAAGAGCAAAGGGGAGCATTGTAATAAAGTCTTCTTTTAAAAAATTAGGAAACGATGATAGATTACACGAAACTATGAAAAATAGAAAAGAATATCATCAAAAAACGTAATTTACGAGTGAAATAGTATTTTTAAAGTTTAAATATTTTTAGTTATTCAAAAATAGAAAAAAGATTGATCGAATTCATAGAAAAGGGAGAACACAGCCACAATCACATCAAACCTTTTCTCTGAAATTACTTGTGAATGAAAACATTTTAGAATAAAATTTGTATTAAAAATAAGAAAATTTATTTAAATAAATATACTAAAAAAATAATGTAACTTTTATTATGCTACCTGCTCATAATATTCTTCATTTTGTGCTGATAATTGATGTTAACTGGTGTATTATAGTATTATAGAAAGACACAAAATTGGTAGTGAGTTGATTTAAAATGTTGCATGGAATGAAAAAGTGATTAAAATATATTGAACACAAACACAATACAGTAAAAATGCATACAAACTTTCGATATAAGGAATTGTCACATGGAAAAACATTTTCAATTTTTATTTTTTGAAGAAACAGTCACAAGTAAAATAATTAGAAAAAAAATATAGAAATTTGAAAAGATCATTTTAAATGTCAAAATCACAAAATTAAAACATTTTATAAGATTTCGTCACTCAAAATGCAAGGCAAAATGCAAATATGTTACGAATAATATTAAATGTTAAAAATTATTAAAATTTACTTTAAATTGTAAAAATTCAAATGTTGTAAATTTCAAATAAAATAGTTGCTTACAAATTATAACTCTCTATTGGTTTGCTCACCAACCTGTATAATAAATAATCATAGCCGATTTTATTCAATAAACATCAAGGTATATTGCATCGTTTAATCTGGATATTGTTGGCACACCTTTCTAACAATTATCACACATTGATACATTTCTAAAATTTTTACAAATTCCAATATCTTATTTTGATTAGAAAAAATACTGTATTTAACAAATTATTGTCTTAAAATCAGCGCTGTTCAAAAAGGTTTAGAACATTATAAATTGACGATGGTAAAATATTCTGTAAAACATTATTTAATGAAAGGTTTTCAGTATATATAGAAAAAAGAATGAATGCAATCATTTTTGTTATAATAAATATGAATATCGGTGCTTGTGAAGACCTAATCAGCCTTTTTCAATAAAATTTTAGTCTTTTTAAAATTGACATTCGTTTTAAGTGCTTGGCTTTTATTAACAAATTGTATATAGGTTGTCAAAAATGCAAAGATCAATCAAGCTAAAATATGTATAAATTGCAAAATTTATATCCTTGGAAAATTGTGGACTTGGTGTAAAATACTAATATCGTTTTTAAGTAAGGACTGAAAATTTGATAAAACCCTTTAAAAAGTTATAATAACGGTAATAAAAAGCAATCAAATTAATCAATTTATGTGCAAAAAATTAATGATAATATAATATTATGGTATAGAATTGATGCGGTGAAATGATTATTCCACAGATATGCAAAACAATTCAACGCTTGCGCTTAAAGTCGAATTGAGAACAATCTAATTGGTTAGTTTTACGGTGTACAGATAGCATAGAAATGCCACAGGCTTGAGTATAGAATAACTCACTCTATGATCGAAAGCATCAAGCGTATCAGAACGAATAAGCAAATGCTTAGCATACTGTGAACCAACCATATGAGACTGCTAAACATAATAAAAAGCGAAAGAGAAAATCAAATTATCTACATAAAAATCAAAATAAAATCAAAATAAAATCCGTAAAAATGTCGATAGGAGATTATTTTAAGCAAAGCCCAGACCGTTTACGGTTACCTGATCGCCTCGGCTGATTAAGCTACTATCCGAATTGCTACGACGTCGAAATGACAGTCGCAATTCTTGTAATGGTTTGTTAACATTAGCTTTACACGAGGTAGTCGCATTAAGACATGAATATCTCTCATGATGGTGCACTTTAGACAGTAATTTCTATAAATTATAATTACTACAAGGTGAACAATAGTTGCCATTAACTTATAAAATAGCATCGTTATAATAACAATCATTATTATGTTTATTATTTTTATGTTAACTAATAATTTGACAACAGTCAATAAACTGTATATAGATAAATATTTAACAAGATGTCAAATAGGATGCACGGGTGTCTTTTGCTGTTTAATGACACTTTTAACCCTGTCGCTAATAGAAACGTATGCATACGTTTTCGTTTATATGGGCCCGGTGAAAGAAGAACGTATATTTTCGAATGATGTTTCAATTGATACTAGTACCTAACACCTAAATTTTGATACCAAACATCGTATCAATACATGCTTAAATTCGATTTAAATACGAAGAACGTACGGATACGAAATTCATTTAAAACGCCGTATTTGGAGCATTGTAATCTTAAAAATACTAGGTAACGAAAGGGTTAACGAAAGAAATATTACTAGTTAGAATATAATTCTGTGGAGAGAATCATTTGCTCAACTTCTTTTAAATAAAGTTATGAAACTATAAGAAGTGATGAAGTTGTTCAAATTCCACATCGGTCTCAAATTTAATTTCTAATTTTATTCAACTAAACTATTATTAGTAAATGAGTTATCGGTAAATATTATATTTATCACTGCGAGACGAAATTATCAGAACATGTACATCAGGTCATAGGTACTATAAATGGCAAGAGCGGTGAAAGCACTAAAATTGTAATGTGTACATATATCGAGACGCAATAAGGTCAGTCTATATAAGGCTGGCCAACAAGAAAAACTATGGAACTAATAAAACAGCCAGAAAATAAAATGCAACTTACGTGATGCGCCCATCAGGTACTTAGACTCGACAAGAAATAAGCAAACCGATTTTATTCAAACTTTCCACAACAAACAAACAACATGTAAAGGTTTGTTTCTCAGTATAAGAACCCCGCCAACTCCCACGTATTTTTGTCATCGTCACACCAAATACTACATATCTTTTGATAGAAGGCTTTGGGATATAAAATCAACAAATCACTGGCACAATCAAAAAATTTTCTTAGAAAATAATACTTCAGTTTTCAGAAAAGGTGAAAATCATGCAATAGTCGGAGTTAATTATTTTCTATTTTCCACCATTTTTTCTTGTTTCTTTTACCTGTCGCTGCTGCTTTTGATATTTGATGCATATCTGATACATTTTGAGAAAGTTTTTTAAGACCCAGAAGATTGTGAACATTTACAGTGATGGTTTATCCTCTGGCATCTTCCATTCGGAAGATTCACGTTTAGTTTCATGTATGTATAGGTATGTATAGAAGTGTTTCAGAAAGGCGTCACCAAGTTTTTCGAAGATTTCCAAATTTTTTCGACAAGACTCAAATCGCATTTGTATCATCTCACACCTAAAAAATCATGTTACAAATCGTGAACTAAGTTTCCTGATGCTCGAATTCGACAAGTTATACAAGATATCTTTGGAAATGTTTAGATGTTGTGCCAGGTCTCTATTTACAATGTGACAGTCTATCAGATTTTTCTAAATCAAAAGCACGGATTCAGTTGTAAATGGTTGATTTACAAGGTGGCTCATCCTTATAAAGATACTGCAATAATTTCTTGGCTACAAAATTCCTTTGAAAGCAGGAACTTGTAACGCTTCGGAAATTAAACTTTATGTGGCATTTACTTTTCATTACCAATACATATTCAGGTATAATTGCATGACATATTTATTTTATAAAGTAATTATTTATTGGCGAGTCTAAGAAGAGTTATCTCGCGGAAAAAGCATTGTATAAGTTCCCTGGGCCACGAAATTTACGACAGAATGTAAAATCAGCATATTTTCCAACCAGAGATAATCTACCTCTGTTCCATGTCATGTTTCACAAATGTGTATTCGAATTTATTTTAATTAAACACTTATTAATAATATACTACAATATTGTAATAGAATATTGTACAATATCGTTAACTATGCGACAAAATAATTACAAAATAGCCAAATTCAGTGATACGGCCCACCGGAAACTTTGTGCGTTAATCAAATGCGGATGACATGCCAGTCAAAGTGTAAAAATGCCTAATATTTATGTTATATACATATATAATGTCAATTCTATTATTTGTCCGGTAAAATTTCTACTATTGTAGTTAATTTTAACTTTTAAATACTCGGATAATGATTAGTAACATTTAATAAAGTTCAAAATAAATAGCAAGTAATAAAATTCATGTGGGTGGTCTTCACCAGTAAACCACTAATGAGATTTTACAAACTGCTTATCAATATGTAGAATTATTGAAGGTGGATCGTTAAACAAAAAGATTTGTTACATATATTGAAAATGACGCGATCCAAAAGTTCAAATCACCAGAACATCACTTGAGAATGCAAAAACAACGATCCGAAACTATGCAATATTAATGTGAAAAGAATAATTTAAAAATCGTGTTCATTATCTTCTACGTTTGAAAAATCTAATAAAAGTATACACAAGCTCGTTTCACTTTTGAATAAGGAATACTCAAAGGCTTTTGTAGAAAGACGGACTAAGGAAGTCTTATAGATCGCCTTTTGATTACGACTGAAAACAATGGAAAATTAGTATCGAAATCTTAAATAATTATAATAAATCTCAAATGCCAATATATGTATTGTCTGATTTATTGTATAAAATTTCAATTGGTGTCATTGAAAAGTGAATTTGACTTATTGGACCATACTCCATACCGTCTAGACCTTATCCTCAGTGATTTTTACCTCTTCAGGTATATCAAGAAACATTTGCGTGGCAAACAGCTTGCAAATGCTGAAGATCTGAAGGAAGAGGTGGAAAGTTTCCTGCGTGATCAGTCACCGGATTTCTTCAAAAATGCATTCTGTGAACTGATCCAGCGCTGGAAAAAGCGTTTGAATGTAAATGGCTTTTACGTTGAAAAATGATGTCTATAGATGTTATATGTTATCGTGTAAAAGTTTAGTGTTTCTATTAAATTGCTTTCCCAGTTATTGCACTTAATTTTTTGGCGCAACTCGTATGTTTGAGTTTTCTCAATACTTTTTAGAATTTTAATTATTCATTTAAAATAAATGTTTTTGAATTATTTTTCTCTTTTACTTCTTATGGAATTATATTTATATGAATCAATGTTTCTGCCAACTTGAACGCGATATATGGACAAATTAGGATGATATGGAAAATAATTGGGATCACACATTTTAAAATCAGCTTAGAGTAGCACCAGAATCTCAAGGCGAACTGCAAAAAGATGACTCAAATTATGTTTGCGATATTTAATTCAACAGCGATGATGTTGCAATCCAAGCAGTTCTTTTTTTCTATGCGACTGGGCGTACAACGGATATCATTTTGGAGTGTGGAGATGGAGTATCAAACACTAAGCCAATTTATGACAGTTATCTCATACAATTTGCAGAATGTATTTTGAGCAAATGATTTGATAAAAAATGATTTACTATACCCAAAAATGAAGCAGAATCTTTGAAAAAAATCAGCATGTAATCATCAATGAATTTATTGAGGTTATTAAATTAACTAATAAAATCATAACTATTGGTACCCTATAAATTCATTTGATTATGATAACAGACTAATGATGAGGATAATTTCATCAAATTATATTTCATTTTTTATATTACTATATTCAAATTTAGATATTTAACAACCCCTCTCGACGAAATACATACGCTAATTAATATTTAATAAATTCCTAAATAAAAATCGTCATGCTAGATTTTAAAATTGTGAGGATATTTAGGTATAATTATCAACGGACATAAAATTAGGTTTATAAAATGTTTAAATTATTATTAAATTAATTATTAAATAAAAATAAGGACATTATTATAAATTTATATTTCAAATTATTTAATTATTTAAATTATAATTTTGAATGAATTTAAATTTTAAAATAAAAATAAATGTCGTTTTTAATTTTGTTTAAATACTCGGGAATATGAAAGATATAATTTTGTTATTTGAATAAATTTTGAACTTTATATGAATATAAATTTTGAACTAAACGAAGATGTTTTCACAACATCTAACAAAAATGAAATGTTATTGACAGGATACGAAAATAGTCCAGTAATCCGTCTGTGATATACTTGCATTAGTGAAAGAGTGCATAAACTTTTGATTTTATATTCAATAAAAATTTATTAAACACATTTTAATCTTGGTTCATTTAAATAAAACTACAATTTAGGTAAAATTTTAGAGGACGCACAATATGATAGCAATAATTTAACGGATCCAGTTCATAGAAATCTGCTTATTTCTGCATCGTATGCAGTGTTCAGAGAAAAATATGAACAAGCAATTATATTTTATCTTTACCGTTGTTAATCTTTTTTCAATTTCCTTTATCTTGACATTGTTTTTTAAACTGTCAATCAATATTAAACAAAATATTGATCGAGAGTCTAAAATATTAACAATTGATAATTATGAAATAAACAATTTAAATTTCGGAGCCAATAATTATACTGACAAACAAACCTTGCCGGCCAAAATACTTCTTTTAGAACGATTCTGATCAAATGAATTGTTGATGGTCATTTCATTCAATATGCTCGTCGACGCCCTAATATAGATGTATGAATATATATCCGAAATGCCGCCTTACCTAAGCTCTTCTAGCTCTCGGATATGATTCTCTCGTTGCTTTTGTAAAGTGGCGTTGAATTGTTGCATTATATCGGCTAGACAGGATAATTTTATTTCCTAAAAACTCAAAACGGACATAGATGAAAAAGTAAAAGTAATATATCATTTATTAAATAATAATTTAGATTATATATATATATATATATGGTGGTGAAATAAATAGTTCAAATTCAGATTGTAAAAAGCCTACATTTTCCCTGTCATTAACACTTGACACTTGTAAATGGGAAATACATACTTTTATTTCACTTGAAGAGCGATATAGTTTAGAAAAGCCTATTATTTTTTTAAAAAATTATCACAAAAGTGGTCTTGGATCCAAAACCTACCAAAATTTAATATAATAAGGAATTAATGTAAGATTAATAATAGTAGGTATTATTCTGATGAGTCCACTTTATCGAACCTAAATATATGCCTTGGTGAATGTTTTTGTACTGTTTATTAAATTACATATTATTCAAAGTTTTATATCTTTGTAGTCATCTAAGTGATAATCTACATATTGAAGAATAATATTTTTACATTCATCACGTGTGCAAAATGAACAATTAACAAATGGTTTATTAACCGACTAGTTTGTTTATACGGAATGTAAATTTTTTAACTGCTTAAGAATGCGGTAGACCGTTACACAAATGGACGATAGGAGTAGTGTTTGGTGAAAAAAATTGAGATCAGGTATTCGCAGTCATCGGAGTAATAAAAAGGAGGAACATATTTTTTGATCTAAGCAGTTATTATCCACTGCTCAAACAATATACAGTATGGAAGTGGGGCGGTTCTTGTCAGCCTATTGCAATGAAAATAGAAAATTTTCTGTCTGAGTAATGTTAGATGTGAAGCACAATTTCATTTTTCCGTGGATGTGATTTCTGTTTTCTTTTGGAATTGGAGATCGTTTATTCTCAATTTTTCTTCATCTGTCCATTATTGGCATATTGCGACTTCAGTTACAAATCAAAATTTAATAACTTGAGAAATAAATAAAAATCTTATATTTTACCTAGATGCTTTACGATAAGCTTTTCTTCACCTGCCTAGCAACAAACCATAATAGGGATCATTTTTATTTTCACTCTATAAAGTGATAACAAGTTCATAGCCACTTCAACCGATTCCAAGGGTACACCAATAAACTTAATCACAGCGTAAATAACTTTGTATAATTGCATATTTTATGTGCATTTAGAAAGACAACAAACTTAGGAGAGAAAACTCTAATTTTGCTTTCACTAACAGTAGAAATATATTTATAATTATTAATAAACAAATAAGTTAAATAGATTATTATATGTTAGTAAGAGTGATTTTATCGTTATAACTATTAGGTTATTTTTATAATTAAGAAAATGACATAGCATAAAAAGAGTGAGAAACTAGCAAAGGAAAACGAAAAAGATTGACTAAAGTAATAAAATATCAATAGAAAAAGATAACTTCAAATATTTTTTATGCTGTATAATTGAGGAAAAGAACGGGCCCAGAATTTTAAAATGCACCAGGCCATACACCAGACAGCGATGAGATCAATTGTCTATAATACAAGCTGATATGTAAATCAACTTACAGGATGTTAATTTTTGTAACAAATCATTTCAGCATTTTTCGATTTTTAAAAAAATTTTAAAGTTCTATTTAAGAATTGAAATATGATTTCATAAGGAAATGGGATAATTTTCAAGCTATTAAATATGACTTTTGTTTCACCATTATATATATATATATATATATATTCGAAGGTTTTAGAAATTTTAAATTGTCTGTCATAAAATCAGTAGAGAATTCAAACTTGTTTAAAATATAATCAAAATCGTTAAAATCAATAAATATGTTGAGTAATAAATCTCAAACCCTAATAGGTTTAGTTTCTGATCTAGTGTATAAATTTTCATGTAATGGGTGCAATGCCACATACATTGGAGATACTTCCCATAATCTTCGCACACATGTTCAGGAACATAGCCGATTGAGAGATGTTATTAATATTATTGAGCATAGAAAAATGTGCAAAGGCAAAACTGATTGAAAAGATTTTAAAATTTTATATAAATTATAAGTGCGAAAGAATTTTATGTGAGGTGTTGGTGATTAAATCGCAATCCCCTAAAATAAACGTTCAATCAGAAATAAATTTATATAGAGATTATTTAATTAAATCATTAAATCGTAACTATTACATCATTATTGTTTCCGCATATAACATTTAACAAAGATTATAATGACAGACTGAAGATGAGGATAATTTTCTCGAAATGGCGTTTTCGAGTTGTTATTAATAATGGATCATCATTTTTTCGAGATATATATATATATATATATATATATATATATATATATATATATATATATATTATAAGGACTTTTTTGTTTTTCACCTGATTCCTTTATAAGTGACATAATATTTTCTACAAAACTTGACTATGAATCAGATTTATTTAAGGTATTCACGAATTTTCGGCACAACCTTTTTCAAGTGATTTATATAATTATTATTTATGAATATTCTTGAAATGTTTTGTGTTTTAGAATTAATTCAAAATAAAATGTGTTAAATTTTTTAAAGTAATAAAAACAAATTCGACAGAAATGTCTGAAATATTTAAGTTAAATTTAAAAATAAATAATACGATTATTTATTTTCTAAAAATGTCCATGATTAAATTATTATAGGACACAGCTTGACTACGAGTTGAAAGTTTGGATGCATTTTTTATCGTGTGTTGTGTTTATGTGCATTATTTTATTTTTTGCACTTCCAAAGAACAACATGAAAGTGAGTTGGTATGTATCTATATTATAAAATTATTGATTTTTATTTTACATTTTAGAGTATCTACCTCTGCTTGGTGTAGAATGGATTATCTGGTTGCCTCAAAAATGCAAAACTGGGACGGAATGTTATATAAAATGAATTTTATATAAATTATTCAGCAATAAAGCAGTGGAATTCGCTTTCAATTCATCTAAATGATTTCGTTTCTGATCTTATAACTAGATTGCATTTTTTTATCAGTCGAGAATTTCTTATTAAAATTGAATAAAAGCAATGAAAAATGATAACAATATAGATGAAAATGTAACTATTTTTATAAAATATAAATCATTTATAATAAAATATGAGAGCAACAACAACAAAACTTCACGAATATCAAATCTCACATGGATATTAATATAAATGTTTCTCAGCTGAACATTGATAGACGTGGAATAAAATAATTGTAATAATAAAAATCAAATAAATATTACCTGTTGTACAGATCCAAGTATTTCCGATTTCGCTGAAAGGTATTCGACACATTTTTCCAGTACGTTTATCGATGTCTTCATCCGTGGAATTAAATCGCAAGGTTGATCAACCATCATTGACATATTCTGAATTGGGCCAAATATCGCTTATTAGCCACAGAAATTCAAATAAAATCAAAAACACAAACTTTAATTAAATGCCTGAGAATGTTGAATTCCTGCTCAACATTTGTCAATGCTTTATTGCATTTGTTATTGGCATCTAAAGCTCTATCAACAACGGTCGGCCGGTCAGTGCGATACATTAGAATGGTTTCGGAATACTTATTTTCAAGATCTTCTGAAGAGATTAACTCTAGCGATTGACTAAAATAATATATTGAGAGAGAGGACAGTTAAGACAACCAAATTATATAGAACCTAGTTTCCGCGAGCATATCTATGGCCTCTTGAATAGCCGATAAATCCCCATTAACCGAAGGATCATCGTAATTACTTACAGAATCGTCTTGAACAGACTTATAGGAATAAATACTGATTCCCATTGAATTAGGTCTCTTTGCTCGCTTCTGTTTCAAATTCTAATATAATTTTTGTGTTAAATTTTCAATAATTCCACCATGTAAAAACTGATATATTTATACTTGATTAATGTGAATATAAAAAATTGTAATAATTGCAATCCACGCTCGAATTTGTGCTCTTTCAATTTAGCCGAATCGAAACTTTTATTCATCTATGCGGCCAATATTTGTTCGTTTTTATGCCTGGTTTTAAACACAAACGCAGACAGTTTGCATCATTTGCACTGCATTATATCATAACTATTATTTAGTATCTGCTTATTTTCTATGCAATGTCAACAAAATACTTCGTGGTATTGCACTATTCCTTCAAGAAAACGACCAATATATTCAAAGAAGTTCTGATTTTATGAAAAAATCAAAATATTTATTTGAATGTTATTTATTTGAACACGAATTTTCGACATCTGTTATGGAGATAAAAAAAATTTATGGAAAATATAACTTTCTTTTTATCCAATAAGAATAAACTAATAAATTTACATGATAAATTGTCATTGGATAAAAAAGAAATACTAATTTATACGGTGATAAATGTAACGCCAGTTTGTTACCAATCCAGGCAAATATTTCAAAAACATTAATTCATATTTGATTAATTTGTATGAATTGAAATTTGTTTTTACCAATTACAGCGATGTGAATTGGAGATGGGACACTGATAATATTTTTAATTTTAAAGTTTCATGCTCAAAGATGCATTCATAATTACACAAGTTTGAGGAAATTGGACAATGCTTTGGAGAAATGTATAGGAAACCTTGTAACAAATGATTCATTATTTTATTTAAAGAATCACGTGTAAACTTAACTTTGGCCCGGCAAAATATGAATTAATGCTGTTCAAATTTAAGTCTTTCAAAAGAATCTTTGATACTATTTTTTCGCTGTTCAGAGTTCCAATTATTATAATTATTTAGGCAGCTAAACTTTTAAAGCCAAAGAAGCAACAAATAATAGGTGAAATGATAAATAGTAAAGTACTTTTAAACGAGCGTTTTTTAACTTCCTTTTTTGTTCATTGACAGCAAGCTAATTTTACTGTCATCAGTAAAAATCATTTGCTCGAAGTGATCCATGATTCAACTTGTAAGATTTGTGAATCAAAAGTTTTTTATATTGCATCTCTTGACTTCGGACCAAAATTCAGCTGTCGCATCATTAAAGTATTTTACTATTTTTCAAAATCATTTTTGGAGATACCTCTGAATTCTTTGATTTCATAACTACAGTGTTCGCTAATAAGATTTCTAACCTTAGTTAAGTGTACAGTGAGAAATAATAAATTTTTTCATTACACAAAGTTTCAGTAAATCATATTCATAAATGATCTTTTTCAATTTCTTTTATTTATTTTTTATTTTATATTTAACACGGATTTTCAACACAGCCTTTTTCAAACATGTTGTGACAAGATAAAATTAATTAACCAAGACAGACTTAAATTTCGCAAATCACTCTTGGAGATTGTTATACGATATATTTTATGTATTTATAAGATCCATAATTAACGATTAATTTACTAATTTCAAATACAATTTTTTTAAAATTCAAACAAATCTCTTGTAAGCATAAGGAACTTACATATCACATCAATCCACAACATACATTCCTTTAATTATTTATTTAATTTATTTATATTCTCAGAGGGATGACAAAAAATCAATCGCAACAAAATTTAATTTAGAAAGATGGGTAAATTATAGAGCTTTGAATATATAATATAATTTATTTAATAAATTAAACTAAATTAAATTAAATCAAAATATTACTAACAATATTCTGGTTACTTGAATTTCTTAATTCTTCTCCAATAACAGAACTAGCACAAGAAGAATAATTGCTTTTATTTGTAGGTGATTGCTAAAAACAAAAAAGGAAATAACAAATAAGTCATGGAATTCCCAGATAAATACCGTTGAAATAACCTCCAAGTCGTTATTGTTTTCATTAACTGCTGTTTGACTTGGTTTTAAAGATTTAGAATCATCAATTGCCTTGGGATTAAAACCTGAAACTCTATCGAGCTCAATCAAAGAAGGATCAATTATGGATATCCTTGGAACATCAGGCTTAGATGTGACCTGAACATCCTCACTGACCTGTAGGTCATTATCGTATTTATTTACAAATAACAAAGTGTATATTAAAATTTAAAATTATAAATTTAACTGAAACAAGAATTAAAAATTAGTAAATTAGGATATTTGAATTAAATACATCAAATTTTATTTACATTTATTATTAAAGTCTTTACAGTGATATTTATTGCGATTTCTAATATTTCTTATATGGCACGAAACTTGAACCCACTGGAATCGAACCCAGAAACTTTGTGACCACTAAAACACCAGACCGCATTAAATACAAGAAGCTCATATCATCTCCGTGTGATCGAAAAGATATGCAGTAACTACTCTCTTATCCGCCAAAAACATGACTGTGAAAAACCGTGACGACTTTTATAGTAAAAAATAATAAAATTTATTAAAAAATCCAAAAAAAAAATTTATTTCTTTATTATCCAGTTATGGTGGTTATTGCAGTTTGGCGGATAAGAGAGTAGTTACTGTAACTCCAACAATATTTCAAATTTTATTCGTTATTTTCATAAAACGATCAGTATAATAGATGAGCACATGGACTTAACATACATTTAATACTTTTTAGGAGAACATGCAGGGTGGATATAACTTCTTGCAACAAAAATGACGAGAATCAAAAAATGATGTCAAAAAATAAATGACTTCATTAATTTATGGCCCCAAAGATAGCTTTTGTACCATGGATGAAAATATCATGAGTTCAACACTTATTATTGCAAATTTCAAGCTAGTGTTTTCCTGGATTCGCATACCACACAAAGGTTTGGAAAATGCAATCAAGTTGACTGTTTCAGACATCGATAGTACCTATGCCGTAAACATCACACATGTCTTTGGTCACCAGAGTTTGGCCTTTATTGAACTACAAAAGTAAACAATGTCGAATATACTTGTACAAATAATAAAAAGTCGTGGTTTTTAAGTGTTAATATACAAATGAAGGAGCCAAATAGTAAAAATATTAATTTTATTGGAAAATGCTCCCCCGTTTATCCATCCTTATTAGAATTTTTAAATATTCAGTAGCTTTATTTTTCTCCGAACGTGACAACTTTAATACAGTTATTTGATCAACATGATTTAGAAATTCAAGAATTGTAAACAAGAAAATGGTGATAAAGTGATGAAGACTTTTTACCGGAATTTGATCCAACTTTTGATATTGACAAGTTTGAAAATTTTATCGAAGAATGTATTGTCGAGAAAGATAATTTCCTCATTTCTCGTACAAATGTTGCCATCAATGAATAGAGTTAATTCGAACACGAAGAAATTTCCAATTGTGATGAACAAATGATAAATTCTGCAGAAACAAATCATTATCTTGAGAAGTTGGAAATATTTTTTTCTGAATAATATCCTTGATAAATTCCATGACATTCGAATGTCCAAGGATGAAATAATTAATGAAAGACAAAGAAGCAAACCAAAGATGATTGATTATTTTTAAAATTCAATCAAAAGTTTTCATTGTGTTCATTTCCTATATGTTGAAGGTCGGATGATAATTAGCAAAATTTTGGTGTTCAAGTTAGACAAATTTCACTGTAAATTGATTTTAGTGGTTTCAAAATCCGAGTATTAAAACAAGTATTTAATTAAATTTGAAATACAAACAAAAATTAAAATTTCATTTCATTTAAAAATAAAATTTAAATATAAATGTTTTATAATTTATTTGGTTCAAAATATTTTTATGAAATTCAAAAAACGTGAGGATGTGGATCGGTCACGACTGGGTAGAATACTCAAATAAAAGAGGTTTGTGCATCTCGAAGTAGAAAAAAACAAGTATTAACAGAAAAATACATACGCTATCAAATTGAGTTACCATTGTAGTTGGTACGATAATAGATTGTTTTCTTTCTCGACTAAAGAAAAATGTATTAATAACTTCATACATTTTCACACTTACGGTGAATCTGTACTACCATTCTCTACGACAGTATTCGCATCGACATTAGAGGTAGGAAGAGAATGATATTCTAATTTTTCATTTTGAGAGTATTCATGAAAGTTCGAATCGTCATTGAAGCTGAATAGAAGGATTTAATAAAAGTCAAGCTCATTATTTAACTACATGTAAGGTTCCGCTGATTGGAAAAAATCCTCGATAGAGTGAATCTGGCCCGGTTCAGTATTTATAGGTGTCAATATTTTAAGATCGTCAGAAACTAAGCTACTGTTTAGTAAGGTCGTAGCTGGAGATCGAGATTGAATTCTTAAAGTTCTGTATTCTAATTGTTGAGCCAATTTCTTTCGCTCTTCGTGAGAATCCACGCTATTGGCATCACTAGTATCATTCGAACTGCTACAAGAAGAACTTCTTGTCCTCGATAATGTTACAATTACATTCTCAAAATCATTTATAGTAGACAAATTTGTTGCATTTTTCACTTCTAGATTTTCTGGTAAATTATGATCATTATCAACTTGAGCAAACACTGATGCTCGACGTTCTTCAAATTTAGATGGAGGTTCCAACCACTAAGAAATAATAATTCACCAATATTGACAGATTTAAAGATATACTAAACTGAATTCTCAATAATTCCTTCGATATCAATATTATCATTGTGAGTGCGACTGATTTTGTAACGAGGAATTTGTGCTAGGTTTTCAGTTGAAATGTTATAATTACGATACATTTCTATTTCTTGGTCAATGTCTCCATCTGATGACATATTCAGGTTGTTGTGATTAGAACATTCATTATTATTATTAATTTTTGTCAAATCTCCAAGAGAAGTAGATAACATGCGAGTTCGTTTTGAGCTAATTACCGTATTATCCTTCGATTTAATACTGATATCTCCAATTGTATATCGCCGTTTAGACATTTCATGTTCTTTGCTCAGAAATAATCCATCTTCTAAATCTAAAGCATCTAAAAAAATAAAATAATAAAGCAATTAGTTGAGATCAATTGACAACAAATCCTAAATAAGTTCATATTCCGGGTCAGATAAAATAAGTATTCTATATTATCACATAGGAGCCGATTCACAAAAAAGCCACCTTCGAAATTCATACAAAAAACAGAAAGTAGCTTTGAAAATGATGCATTCATATAAATATAAACAAAATAAATGTCATTTAAAAATATTGTCCAAAGTTAAATTTTTCAATTAATCAGAATGATTACTATTTAAAGAATTCTCATAGCATATAAGTCAGTGACAACTAATAAAACTTACCCAAATCTCGTGTTTCCATTGTATATGGATTCTCAAACTGTAATCCTGGTCTGAAACAAAACAAATCAAAATAAGTCACCATAAAAAACTATAATAAAATCTGAGCAGTAAATGGTCATTTAAATATGTCTTCATGTTCACTGCATACCCACCAAGCGGTCGGTCACATTGTTTATCAATCGATAGCTAGACGTTATCAATATATCGCCGTTAAAATAGCACTAACACTTTTAGTAACGATTTATTATTATTATTATTATTATTATTATTATTATTATTATTATTATTATTATTATTATTATTATTATTATTATTATTATTATTATTATTATTATTATTATTATTATTATTATTATTATTATTATTATTATTATTATTATTATTATTATTATTATTATTATTATTCTAGGAGATTTTATTTAGAAGCAGAATAGAGAAAGTATTATATAGATTCAAATAAGTCGGATCTAAAAAAATTCATTTTATTGAAAGGTGAAACCAGGTTTTAAGGCTATATAATAAATTCGAAAGGAATTTAAGTAGATAAAAGTAAATTACATGCTAATTGCATAAAAAATTTAAGAAGCTTTTAGTGAATTTGTAAATATTATTGAAAATTTATTCAAGATTTCAAAGAAATTAGAAGGAATGTGTAAAAATAACAAAGATAAATTTATTTTGTTATTCATTTATAAGATTAAAAGAAGCGCTATCTGTTACATCAATTTAATTATATCCTAATTTTCTAAAGATGTTTATTTTTGACACAGTCACTAGATTTGATGCAATGGAAGCTGTATTAGAATTTAAGAAGGAAACTAAAGAGTTATTGCTTATGGTTGTCAATGAACAAACACGAATTGGGATATTGTATTACAAGGAAAAAATTGTTTGTTATCTTTTTAGAATTTAGAAAAGGAATTTTATTTTTATTATTATTATTATTATTAATTATTATTATTATTATTATTATTATTATTATTATTATTATTATTATTATTATTATTATTATTATTATTATTATTATTATTATTATTATTATTATTATTATTATTATTATTATTATAACTAAATTGGTTATGGCGAATAAATAATAATAAAAATAAACAAATCGATACTTACTTCCACAAAGGGAACATTTGGTACTTTTTAAAATGATTTGATTGAAATCTTTGAGTTTCTCGATCTAAAATATTATAAAACTTTGAATATATCAATCCTTATAAAATGTCAATTACAGAATGAAAATAATATGAAATTAAAACGCAAAGATAAATAAATTATTTCTTAAGTAAACATTTAACTAATAATAATGCACCTTAATTCACAGTACTTAAACTAACTAGAAAAGTATTATTACGTTTAATAAATAGCCCTTGTCAGTACAAGACAAATTGCGAGTCATTTGTAATTTAAGTAGAATATTAGTTTATCAATCCTTTAGGACAACAATAACAGGTTTCGTTTATAAATCATGGAGCGAAAACGTGAACTATCAATTATTGTTGATATAATTGTGTTGCGATAAATGTATCCAACGACACGTAAAAAATAAAATGATATAATAGAGACCACCGAGAAAATTTGAACTAGGCGGTAAAAAAATAAGTAAAAACATTTAATTAATTAATTGATAAATATTATGTGCGTTTGATGATGTGGGATTGAGATAAGAAATATATTTTTTATTATTATTAGACTGAAAAATGAAATAGTGACTAAAACTATATAAAATAAGTAAATGAAATTGTATAAAAAATTAATTAATTGATACCAAGATATTGAGTTCAGTTGAATATTTTAATATACTAAAATCTCCATTTCAAAATTATTTCAAAACATCCAAATTGAATGTATCCAACTCGCGATCATTCAAAAATAATTACAAATTTCCAAAGTCTCGTGGGAAAATTGTTACATGTCTTCAATTTCCATAAGGTTGTTTCACGTTTTGTCCCAAGCTTCCTTACTTTAGAAATAGATTTTTCATTTAGCACATGCATGTAACTGGATTTTTATAGAATCTAATCACTGTTGACACACATTTAAGTTTTCATGTGCCTGAATTGAGACACGAGTCGTTGGAATGCCGGATACCCATCATTTAGAGTTTTAATGAAGTGATTCTGACCGACTTTGTTGAAATGGGAAAAGGATCATTAACCAGATCATTGAAAAAGCTCACATATTGGCTCAAAAACCTCAAGGTCTTCCTCGCGACAGTCCACCAATACACACCAGTCAGGTTGTCCAAGAGAAGATTAGAATGGCTGACTTTTAGGTCACTCCTCATATAAAAACACAGAGCCCAGATTCCCCCCTTCTTATTTATGCATGTTTAGTGAATTGAAAAAAAGGCTCAGAGGACAAAATTTCATAGATACAGACAATTTGTTATAGCTCTTTAAGAAAATTTTTGAATTGGTTCCATCTTTATTTTACCTTGGTGCATTTGAAAGCCTACCTACAAGCTGAAAGAAGTGTTGATATTCGAATCACAATTGGTTTCAGAAATCGGTTAGTTTACAGTTTTTTAATTGGGATAAACCTTGAAACTTTTTAGGTGCACCACGTACAACGAAATATTGATAACATTACGTGTTGAGATAATTGCGCATAAATAGAGGTTTAATATAAGACATAATTTATTTATTTATAGAAAAATAAACACGCCAACTTGAAATGAGAAAAACTAAGAACAACCGTGTGAAACATCAAATACAGCGCTATAATAAAAAATACACATGGAGAAAAATATTATGGGCTAATGAGTAGGCTAATAAGTAGGAGAGGAGCAATGTGAAATATAATTTATATAAAAAATTCCAATTTTCACTTTTTGCAGAAATTTTGGAAATTATCATGATAAATAACAGAAAATTATGGGAAATGTAAAAAACTTCGAAAAACATAATTTATAATTCAAATTCAAATATTTTAATTACAAAAGATATTTGTCGACGAAAATATTTTGGAAGAGATTTAAAATTTTGTGTTTAAATAAACATTTAAAAAATCTTATATTTTAAAAATAAATCATTAATGACCTGAAATTTATAATAAATTCGGTAGCTTAATTTCATTTCATATATTATTAACATTAAAAATATTAGAAAATTTTCAATAAAGTAAATTTAATGAAAAATAAAACCTTTAAATTACTAGCTGTCCATAATACGCGTGCTTGTCTTACATAATTTATGCGATTTGGTCCAAAGCCTTTGGTGTAACATAAAGTCAATAACACTATCCCTTATACATACACGTTACATTCAGCAACAACAGAGGTTAGAATAAATACCATGAAAACATTTCATTATATTTGTCATTTGTGAAATATGTCATACTAATGTTTAAATTATTGTATCAAAATTTGGACGTTGCCCACAAATTTTTGTTGGTCAGAAATCACATTTGACATGAAATAGTAATTTAATCAGGAAATAATTACTGTGGATAACACTGGCGGACAAAAATTTATTTCCAAAGAGTTTTGAGTGGATTTTGGTTCGAATCTGTCATTGGTTTTACTTGATTGGCTCTAATTTTTGAGATTAACATTTTTATCGTATAAGGTAGAGCACTCAAATACCGTAACGACTTAACTACTGTAATGTTGGATTAACATTGCTTAGAGGAGTGTTTATGATGAAATATTTTACATCAGAAGGTGAATTTTACTGAACTTTACCGATTGGTGAAAATATGGTTAAAACCGCATTTTTTTACAGTGGAGTTATTGGTAATCACGTGAAAAATTCCGTTAAAACTTATCTAAAGGTCAAAATATTTCTTTGAATATGTTTGAATATTATTGAATATGTTTAAATATTATTGAAAACTAGTGCCATCAAAATACCCTTATTCCATGAAAAATCCTTTGGCATTGAAAAAAAATTTCTAGGCCTGTGTTTAATATAATATCTGGCCTTTCTACCTGGCTCCAATTAATTACGGGATATGTGCATTAAATATGAAAATTATTTTCAATTTCTTTATAAAATAATAACATTGTTTACATTAAATTACTGTCAATTATGAATATAATAAAGATTCCTCAATCTGTTACTGCGACACGTTCATAAATATCAAAATTTTTATTATGGGAATCAAAAAATGATTTTTCAACATAATAAAATTAAATTACAAACTTCTCTATCCTTTTCAAGGCACGAAAGACGTTCTTTTCTCAGTTCTTCATTTAAAAAACATAGTTTATCTGTCACAATAGGATCACTAAGATTAGATGATTCATTTATTTGTTGAAGGAGTTTTTCGTTACGTAATAACATTTGTTTCTTCTCACCTATAAAACCATCCGAATGAATTATTAATACTAAAAAGTAATTGACTTCTTAAAATTGATATCCGCTTCATTAACAAGTTGAACCTGAACATTTATTATTCAATTTCATATGGTTAATTAAGCTTTTATTTAATTTTTATTAAAATAATTTTCTATTATTTGAAATTTAAAGGCTGGATTAATTTAAAAATAGAATATAAAGTGCAATACTAATAAATATATATTTCTTAGTAAATGCTGGCAAGAAAAGATGGTCTGCCAGCTGGCATGAAGTGAATCCTTTAGCAGTTCTCAACCTTTTACATATATGAATTTCTGCTACGAAAGTAACATTTAATTAGAATCCTTAAACACTGTTAAGTGAATAGCAAGAAATATATTCAAGTATTTTACAGTTTGTATCAGTATTATTCGGGCTAAAACATAGAAATTATGTAAAGAAGTTCGTATAACAATTTCCACTAGAGAAAATTTATGTACTTGGCATAGCAGTGCAATTAATATATAAAAGCCAAGATGTCAAGTTCAGAGTACAATGAAAAATTTATATTTCTATGCAATGATATAAAAACCTACACAATTGACAGAAAGCTGATATGGTGTAGATAATAAATATTTTTGTCCTTATACTTATCACTGCTACAGACTTGGAACCCAGGTTGGGAAACTCTGTCTTAGTGCATATTATACACCATCATGACAAAAATAAAATTGACGATATTTTCTTAAGAAATTTTAAAAATCTAATAAATTTAACAAATTATAACAAAAAAAACTTAGTGACAAAAATTAATAGTAAATTATAAAAATTTTCGTTGATATTACCCATTTGTTACAAATATTTTACTTTACTTTTTATTTCTACCGTTTGTAGATTATCTTCTTAAATACAGTTTAGTAAATCTCCGAGAAAAATAGCATATCTGTGAAACACATATTAAAATAGAATAGAAATTTTAATTTATCGCCTGTGCACACTTTTGACGCCTATCTGAAAATATTATGTTAAATATGCAATCATTTCTAATTGTTCCTGTTATGTAATTGCCGTTAATATTTTTGACTATTCTCACTTCCTAGAAAAAGAAAAACCAAATCTCTATAGTGAATAAACTGAATGGATTTAAATGTTAATTGAAGATATCAAATGCAACAATGAATTATGAAGCACCAACGCAAAAGCATTCGCTTACGTACAAATACCTCAGCTGTCCCAAGACATTTTTACAGGTAATTCAGCTTGGTTATACAAAATTTACTTCAAACATCCTGTACAACAATATAAAATAATCAGCTAAGGAAACCATTACAGTTCGCATTTAGGAACGCTGGCTTTAAATGGGTAAATTTTTACAATAAAATATATGCAGAACCTAATTGAATAAATTCAATTTATTAATGGAACTTGCTTATAGTGTAATAGATTAACGTTAAAGAAACACTGCAAACTTTTTTTGGATATTATCGAAAAGATTCGCTGGGATTCTCATTGGTAAATTTGTAAACATCATTTTATTAGCTAATAGCTTCGATAGAAATTAAATATTATGTTAAATATGCAATCATTTCTAATTGTTCCTGTTATGTAATTGCGGTTAATATTTTTGACTATTCTCACTTCCTAGAAAAAGAAAAACTTTATTAAAATCATAAAGTAAAAATGTATTTTATTAAATTGCTGATCTTAACTAATTTAATTTTAGTTAAAAATATTGATAAATATGAATGATTTTTAAATAATATATTAGTGCGTCTCAGTGAATCTTTTCGATAATATTCCAAAAAAAGTTTGCTAGTTTCAGTGTTTCTTTAACTTCAATCTATTTATTACACAATAAACAAGCTCCATTAAATAAAAATCTTTTAAAATTTAAACAAGAATCTACTGATTAATTAATCAGTAGATAAAATGTTATTAAAGAATTTTTACGAATTTACTCATATCTTTTACGTTATTAGACATATTTCATATTTAATTTTGATTTAGTCCAAAGACAAAAAATGTTTACTCAAAATCCCTTTCAAAATAGAATGTGTGATAAAGCTCATGCAAATCATTATTTAGTGTGAGCACAATACAATAGTTGCGTTTACATAAATTATGAACATAATAAATGTTGTTGATAGTTGTGATTCGATGTTAAAATGAGCGCATGTCGCTCTCACTGACATTGGGGCATCTCCTCGTAGAGCTGAGTAGAAAGTACTGTTTAATGAATTACGTTTATTTCATAATCGCAGAATGTGAGTGCGGAGAAGTTATTTAACTGAGTTACATGTTCAATGATTGTGCGATGTCTGTATATTATAGTTATTCACAAATATATGCACCAGAACGAGGGTATTATCAACCATACCTTTTTCTAAATTTATACGAAAAATACATTTTTCCGTTAGTGATTCTTACAGAAAATTTGTGAGAATGTTTTACTATCTTGTGAAAATAAAAATATTTAAGCAATAGATAAATAGTTGTGTTTACATAAAATATTAATATAAAAAGTGTGGTGATAGTTGTGATTCGATGTTAAAATATTTCAAATTTATTAAATTATTACTAATTATATCGCCTTTTACTTACGGATAAATCTAAATACTATTCCTAGTCTTAATAGTATCTGTAATTTTTTTATCAATATTTATTAAATTCTATTGCCTAAATAAATTCATTCATGTAGTTTTTTTTAATATCCGTTAGGAAATTATTTTTAATTTTAGAAGGCTCTATTATGAAGAAGCAAAGTAGTCAGTGAAAGACATAGCTCTAAATACTGTCCTTCAATGTTTCGACGGTGTTATAGGGAGAAAGAAGTTATTAAAATCCACTCACATGCATGTGATGAGTTAAGGTGGATAGCAGAAAAATCTTAGTCCAAAGAAAAAAAAATCCTTAAAATCAAGTGGTAGATGGATTTACTGGTTTATGGAGGAAAATGGGATCTCTTTAAGAAGAACTAATCTCACAACAATGTCTAACAGTAATTCATTTGATATAGTCGTTTCATTTATGACTTATCTACAACAATTAAAATTATCTATAAACCTGTCAAAAGCACTGTGATAAATTCAATATCTGTCTATTCTGAAGACATTAGGACATAAGATTAGGAAAGGCAAACATGTCATTATACAGGGTTTTTATCGATGAGATATTTTAATTATACAAAATCGAGTGTTCGCGGAAATAAAGAAAAATGTAATTTTTAAATGGCATAAAAATTGAATAATCAAAAGTTTAAAGACATAAACTAAAATAAAAATCTAATAATCTTAAGTAAACATTTTCGTATTAAATAAATACTGTAAGCACGTAAATGAATTACTTTATACAAAATAAATTAAAAAATCGGAATCTTTTGAAAAACGGAGTGGTTGATATTTCAACTGGTTACAGTCAGTAATAAACGCGTGTTCTCTTATTGTAAAATTGCTATATTGATATTTGTGCAATTAGAAAGAGGCTCCTGAAATTCGAATCATTTATAGTTCTTTCAGGAATGATATTTGTATTATATTTATCGCAGAATTCACTTAGTAATTAAATTTATGTAGTATATTAAAAGCCATTAAAAATTAAGCATGTTTACAGTACATCGACAACAATTACATTTATCATGATTGTATTCAGAAATGAAGTCAATGTACAAAATCAAACATTTAAATCTTCGAATCGAGATTGAGTGCACATGCTTCTCTAATTTTCTATGGTTAAGTCATATAAAGTCAAAACAAGTCATACGTACAATAGGAACTGTTAATAATTCTTTCATTATTAACATTATCTGCCTATTATTATTATAGGCATAATAAATGTAGAAATTCTTGAAAATATGACAGATAATGAAAAATTTTAAAATTTCCTTGATTCTGTTAAAAAAAATAATTCAAAAAATCATTTCTCAAATTTTAATAAGTTATTTTACTACTTTATTTAAACTAAAATGACGAAAATTGTCACTGATTTCTTCTCATTTTTATTGATTTGATAATGATAATTAAAAACTTGTTTAATAAACAAATGAAAACAAACAAATTGACTAAGTAACATAAAATATCGATTTTAACTGTCGTTTTAGGCCTAAAAAGCAATGTTTTGAGAAATTTTCAGTAAAAAATAATAAAGCGCACATAAAGTACTTCATGATGAATGACAGAATTGAAATAAAGTATCAGAATAACAACGCCATCAGATCCAAAAATATGAAATCACAAATATATTGAACAATCTAATCAGTAGTTTATGAAATAATTATATAATAAAATCATATTTGGAATAAAAAATAAAATATGAAAAACTCTTAGACTTGAATAACTTACGTATCACTAAATTGATGTTGACAACTTGCAGCCTTTTCAGTGCTTACACTCAGTAGCCTAATTGATTCACTCAAGTGTGATAAATAACTCAGTGAAATTTCATCTGAGAAATGCTCATTGTTTTGGATAGTACGACTTGCCGATTCAAGTTGTTCTCTATATTGCGATAGAGTCATCCGAAGAGAATTTATCATTGACAACTAGGAATTATTATATAAATATAACCAATAAAAATTATTGGGAACAGAATATTTTCATTCTCAAAATTAAATCTAAAAAATAGCATGAGGTGCATTATGCGCAGTGTATTGGGTGCATATAAACATGTAGGAAAATATTGAGAAAAGAATAAACAAATAAATATATTAATGTGGTTACCAATATGACGACCGGTTGAACACACACAGTAGCACACAATTGTAATTATTATATGCGCTTCAATTCGATTCAAAGAGAAAATATTTTTTCAGGAAATAAAAATAAAACTTTGATTTATATCAAATTCAAGAATACAACAAATTAATATTAGTAAGCTATATTTTCAGTATTAAAATATATATTAAAAATCACGGCAATGTCAAAATTTTCTTGTTAATAAATTAGAAATGCTAAAAATAATAAAATTAAAATTATAAAAGTTTTCGGATTTAATAGTTTTTTGTAATAATAAAAACTGGGATAAAATAATAATTAGTAAATACGGGTTTTATTTTCATAAAGTTAATTTAAATACCAATCATCCTGGACGCACTTCTGATTCCAATGTATCCTTTATAAATCCAAGCTTAAATGTAAAAAATATTTTGTACACAAGTTAGTTATGAACCTAATATGAATAATAATTAGTGTTTGCTGTAAATTACTGAAAATGATTGAATATCAACAACGACCAATGAGAAACCCTAGCTTATTTTGTAAAGATAAGCCGTAAATAATTATAATTAATAGCCCCAGGAAGTCGCATAAATAATAATGAGTTGGATCATCATGGAAGATATGTCTTCACTACAACTTTCCATTATTATCCTTTCAATGGATAAGAAAATCACTAAAATTAATAGAAAAAATATCTCTAGAATAAAACATAAAAGGGAACATATTTGTTTTAATTCCAAATTCAGATTGCATTAATTACTGAAAGGAAAAACCTATTGGTTCATTTATGATAAATTTAATTATTATTATTATTATTATTATTATTATTATTATTATTATTATTATTATTATTATTATTATTAATAATTATAATTATAATAATAATAATAATAATAATAATAATAATAATTAATAATAATAATAATAATAATATAAGTATAAAACAATGATTCCTTGGCATAAATTAATATATCAGATAAGTGAATAATAATAATAAGTAAGAAAATTATCGATTAAAATTAAAAATTAAAACAATTGTTAATTAATTAGAAAATTAGAAAACCATTACCAATCCGCTTAACATCTGAAAAGAGCTGTCATCAGAGTTGTCATTAAATAGATCCTCATCGAAACATAATTTTTCACATAAAGGACTGTCCCCGGTAGAATCAATCAACTCTGTTGCCAATTCAAGCTTTATCGACCACGGTGCATTATGTGCAAAATTGGTCTGAAACTCCGATTGAGTTGAAAAACGTTCTACGCCCGCCAATTTACCACCAGATGCTCTATCTTGGTGTTTTGCGTCGTTATCATCTTCTAGAATATTCTCCAAATCAGTTCTAATGATAGTAATTAATTAAATAGTTTTAGGAATTATCTTAAACTATTATAATACAAAAAAAATGTGATAATGAATTTGGTACAGTGCACGATGTGCACTGCACATCGATATCAGATAAAGGCCCAATATTACCTATTTAAATACCCCTTTAATTAGCATTTTCCAAAATAGATTTTTTAAAAAATCGGAAAAAATCTGTTTTGATGTCGATTTATTAAAAAATATAAAAATCCAAATATTATCCATAATTTTTTCCATTCAATGAGTTAACCTTGTTGACGAGATTATTTATCAACGTTTTTGTTCAATTTGGCTCCAAATTTTCACAAAAGCTCAGTTCAAATAAAAGTTTGATTAGTAAGTTTTTTGTAAATGCTAATATAACGTCAATTTTGAAGGAGGGCATTTTAATAATTGACAATAAAAACGGATAACAATATAAAAATAATAAATCGCAATAAAAATACCGATAAATGTCAGAGTCGTATTTCATTTTCAGATCATCACGCTCCCTTGAAATCATCTGATTAAATACAAATAACAACGAATAATATAATATTTGATAAATACATGGATTTTCTCTTCGTACTCACATATGGCATCGGTAAGTTTTCGGATACCTTTTTGATTCTGCAATGAACTACTTTAACTATTACCATTCACATTACATGTCATAATAACCTTTGCCAATTCTTCATCTTTTTCAGAATTTACTTCTTGCAATTTTATACAAAATTCCTAAATTATTAATTTGATTGTTTTCTATTGAATACTACAAGACAGACTTCTTGCTGCTTTATCATTAATTTCATATTGGAAATTACTCGGTCTTTTTCTTCCAATGCAGAATCCAATAGCGACAACTAATACAAATTATAAAAACTTTCGAAAATTAAATTTATAATGCAATATCTACAGTGAAGCTTTCTCAGTTCGTAGTGAAATTTTATTATATAGTGGCATTGGTTTTTCATAAAGTTAACTACAATTTTTAATTACAGAAGTTATAGCTATTTCCAGTCAATCCCCGGCGATTTTATTAAAATTTAGCAACATAATCACTTTTAATCTTATAAATGTCTTTTTTGATCGAACTATTGTAAAAAATGAATTTTTTTTCTATCTGCGAATGATTGTTTGGAACGGTATATTTTTAACTAATAAGCATGTAATTCATACATCTACATTTCCAAGGTGTCTTTATCAATTTGAAATATTTTTTATGCATTTATCTTTTTAATCATTACCTGTTTCCAGTTTTTCCTCCATAATCATGTCGATTTTTGTCTGTAATAAATCCACTACTTGATATTATTTTTTTAAATTCCTAAATAACTTACATTATATCATTTTTATGAAACTTCAACACCTGATAAACGTAATATTCGACCACTATATATGGACTTCTGTAAGCAAGCCAAAGTTAATGATAAGTGTATTAGTTCAAATCTTGACGCTTCTTATTGTAACTTATATAATTAAAATAAGCAATATTATGAGTAAAATAATTAATCTTTTTCACTTTTGATTTACATTTACATTTAGAATAGTATACCATAGGACTGTGTGTCAACACCCAACCGCCACCTTAAGGTCAAATTTACAAGATCATGTAACATAATAGCTCAATGTCATATTACACAATAGGCCAATGGCATATTATGTAATCGCCGTTTTTGCAATTCTATTAATTAAATTTTTGTTAAGTGCATTAATTAAATTGTATATTAATTAAACTGTAAATTAGGATTTATTAATTAAACTTAAATAAATATCATAAATACCATTTTTCGCACATTTGAAAAATTTTATTAATCAATTGAATCATTTTCCCAATAAATTAAAACTATTTTTTATTCAATTGAAATTATTTATTTTTTGATAGAATATATTGTGTCATTTATTTTAAAATAAGTTTGAAGGGAAAGAATACAATAAATAAAGGCACAAGTACAGATTTTATTGATGCATGTATGGTAACTCAGCGGCGCAATTTATAAAATTGTATAGAATATAACAAAAATATCAGGAGTAGTCAAAAGCCGAAACATTTATGGTTTCCTCCGACATCAATTCACTCAATACTGCTGCTTTAACGAAAGAAAGTTTTGATCGTATCGCTAATTTGATTTTTGAGAATGTGTTTTCAATGGGATTAAGATTATAAGATTAAGGACACAAAAATTTAAACTCAAATCCAAATTCAACAACAGTTCTCTCAATTTCATCGCACTTATGAATTCTGGTATTATCCAATATTAAACAGGTATTTTCCATACACAATTTATCATTCAAATAAACACATAATTCGTGTACATGCGAATAAAAAATAGAAGCGTTTACAGTTGAATAATAGATCGTTCGATAATAACAAATTCCTTAACAGGAATACTTACAATCAATGATACTGATCGCCCTCTTATTGCTAGAACTTGTATTATTCCTCTTGTTCCTCGTTTAGTTCTCGCCTGCGTTCTTCTTAGATGTAAATTAAAAGATGATTCATCAATAAAAGTGGCTTTAAAGAAATCATTATTAAAATGGTTTTGAACGACGGGGAACATTTTTTCGCAGTCTAATCTTATCAATTGCGTTCACTAGATCAAGTTCATGATGAGTACGCTTGATGGTTATATTTAATTTTCCCAAGCATCTGCTAATCGTTGACAACGAAATGCTAAAATTTTCATCTAGTGATTCTTTAGTGTTTGCTTTCGTTTCTTTAGGGTATAACTCAGATTAAATCAAATCAAATTTTTGATTTCATTCACGACAGATAATGTTAGGACATCTTGTTGCTTACCACCTTTGGACAGCTTGCATACCGTTTTTGTAGAATCTGTTTGTAATTGTTCGAGCAGATGCACAATTTATTTGCAAAAGCTCTGCGGCCTCCTTTGTTGTACGGCCTTTCTCATAAACTAATCTTATTAAGCTTTTAATATTTTACTTACTAATTGATTTTTAGCCGACGCCATTTCTGTTCTTGTTGGCAGTGTGATTTATGGTATCAGCCCTAGCTATCACATTAACTACAGTTGTCCTCAATTGTGTTTCCACATGATCAAGTGTAAGAGTATCGTCTGGATAGTCAAACTCGCCTACAAGTGGTTCATTTGCTTCATCCATATGCACGATGTACGATGTTTGTAGATTACTTTGATTTTTAAAAGAATTGAATATGGCCAGTCAATTATGTTATATTTGCATTTGTACTTTTAGGCCTTCAATAATTCTTCAAATAATAATAGAATGTTTCAATCAAAAAATAAAGTTTCAATTCATTGGGAAAATGTTTAAACCGATCAAAAAATGTTATAAATTAATTGTAATTGATTAATTTTTTTATTGTGAATAAATTTTGACAACAGAGTTGCAGATGACAATAGTGACAAAGCCAATGACTGACGATGATGATGATACCGATGAAATATATGACAGTGATAACATTAATTTTGTGTGCATTATGGTGGGTTTAGTGGGTCCGTTTAACATATATTTATTTAAATAATTCTTTGCAAGCTGGTCATTGTGGTGTGCGGCTGTAGTCAGAAGCCTATGCAAATATTTATTTTTTGTAAAACACTAATTAATTTGGTCATAGTGCCGATATTGCTTTTCGGGACCGTGCATTCATAATAAAGGTTGTGTAATGTGCCGGTAGCTTACCACCGCTCGTCAAGCTAGGCTTAATTTGTGCTATAGTGTCCAGGTACTTTATGACCCACTTGAGGGAACACATGGAACCTTGTGCACGCGAACGTATGTGCAGCATGTATTTTAGGCAAAGGTTTTTGGTCACCGTTCAATAGATTTGGCAATATTAAAAGCAATCACTTTACCTTGTCCTCTCTTTTCTTCAATTCTTATTATTACAGTGTGCTGTTGTAAATATTATTATTAAATAGACCACGTTTTTCAACACACGTCGACAGTCCCATTTCAAATCATAGGCACTAGAATTGTATTTTACATACAAAATTTACCTAAAATTGTTTGATCGAAACCCGCCCAAAGTACCCTGAACTTATGATTTCTAATGACATTTTAACCCCAATTCGGCTTTTTGTCCAAAATGATGTTTTTAGACTGAAATCCGACCATTTAAACAAATTCCATAAAATAAATCAAAATTGGCGACTTCATTAAAACAAAAAATAAATGGCGATTGACCTCGAGGAAAGGTATGTCGGCTGGTAATCTCATTGTATACTACTATTTAGAATTTTATTTATCCTCATTTAGCTCTAGGCAATATATCAATGATTTTCTATTTAACACATTTGCGACACTACCTTTTTCAATTATTATTATTATTGGAAATTTATTATTGGTATTATAATTGGTATTTGTTATTGATATTTATCTTTGGCATTTACTAATCTTATTATCAGTATTTCTTTGTTACTAAAACAAATAAAAAAACAACATAAATATCGACCCATTTAAGTCAGTACCAATAAGAGCAATCAGAAAACAAAGTGTTATAATTCAATGCATGAAGACTTAAAAGAAATTTTATTGTTACAAATAAAAAAATATTAAATTATATAAAGATTAAATATTTGCGTACTTTATCTATCAATGATTGAATATATTCTTTAGCAGCTACCAGTTCACTTTCTGTCATAATTTTTTCAGACTGTATACGTCGTTTTACTTCAAGTTCTGAGTCCATTCGTTTCCGAATGTCATCTACCTCTATAAGCAATAGTTTGTTTTCCTCATTGATATCAGTAATGCTTAAAATACATAGTAGTATTATAATAAATTATTAATTAACTAAAAATAATTTATATATATATATATATATATAATTATATATATATATATATATATATATATATATATATATATATATATAGTCAATTCTTTTTTATGCGTTTGATTTGATGCGAGGTTTGAAAATTATGCCACTTATCCATATTTATACAACATAAGTCGTGTATTTTTTAAGTGGTCTTTTTTATATGGGACTTTCTGAGGAACGTATATACAGCATAAAAAAAGAATTGATTGTATATATAATGCTTTTAGTTTTTATTATCTAGGTGGCCATTTAATTATTAAAAAATTCAGTAAATGAATTTTTTACAAAAATATTTTTAAAAATTTATAATTTTTTTAAATGTACTAAAATACTTTTCTTTGTTTGTTTAGGCTCATTATAAGAGTAAGTACTGTCTAGATATTGATATATTTATATTTCTCTAATGTATTGGGTGGAATTTAAGTTGAAAATATACAAAATTATTGCAATTTAACTTAAAAAGCTCTAATGCAATATTAATAATAAAATTATTCATTGCCCGCGGCGCTTTATTGAGAATATGAAAACATCAAGTTTGTGTCAAATAGGTTCCAGTAGACACCATGCGCACATCAAAGAGCAATAAAATCAAATGTTGAAATTAAGTCTAAAATGCAATTATTCACAATAATTAACTACAATTGTCTACAACTGTTGCCATAATAAAAATTAAAAAAATAATTTGTCCCACGAAAATTATAACAATAAAATTTGTTCGTATGTTAAAAATATTTTTAATGTTAATAATTTAATTCATAAAAAAGTGATATATGAAAAAAGTGTATATGAACTATAAGCTCCCGGACCCATAATAGAAGACAATAAATCGAAAGCTTTATACAACATTTAAACATAAAATTTAATAAAATTATTCAATAATTTGCGTCGAGCATCTATCAAACTGTCAAACAAATCAAGATTGACCAATGTTTGAATTGAATTAAATTAGTCCAGAAAGTTGTCACAACTACACTGAGTGAAATTGTGAAAATCAATAATAAAATTCGATCAGATAAAAATCCGGTTTGAACGATATAGTATTGTGATCAAGATTTTCTATTAAGTATCATAATTTCAATTTTGGTAGATTTTTTTAAAAATGTTGTTTAGTACAATATAGTTTTTCTAGGAATTAGAAATTTGGCAATGGACTTCATTTTCATTATGCTTATGTTCTTATGTACCGTTTTTTCTTATAGGCCAAACACAAGTTGTCACCAAAAATGTTATATTTAATAATTATACTTCATAGTTGGTATTTTTTCCAAGTTGGTATTTTTTCCGATTTAGTATTATTTCCCAAAGCCATATTGCTTGGTTAATCTAATTTTTAAAAAACTTATTCGTTTATTGCTTTTTGTGGAAGAGCTAGTTTTTTAAAGGTTTTTTGATCAATTAGTATGTTTTTGATATTTTTTCAGGGGGCCCAATATGTCTAATATTATTGTATTTGTATTCGTCTCATTATCCACCCATACCCGTTGCCACTGCAATAAGTAAGTTTTTAATTTTTTTTCAATTTTCAATTAATTTTTGTACCTTATTATTCGTTAATTCTGAATTATTAGAAATTTTGTTATTTTTATTGATTTCTACTCAATTTCCTGAATATCCGAAATTCTTTGCACCACTAAAGGCCAACCTTAACAAATAAAACATGCTACTAAAACGAAATTCATTATAAATATTAATTATTCGTATAATATGTCTCACAATAATGTCTATGTTTTTAGACGCTTGGTAAGTAAACTAAAATATCGTAATGATGACCATAAATTTTCTGTTCGGCTACAGCATAATTGAAAATAATTAAAAATTTCGGTAAAAAGCGCTTTGGAATATTATTGTCTCGTGGAAGATAAAAGAACAACAAAATCCAGTTCACAACTAGTATTAACTTAGTATTAATAGTTAATTAATGATTGTGATGGAAGCATTCACATTGAAATAAAAAAACAATTAATATTACCAATTCACCAAGGTATCAAAATTATAAAATTTAATAAATACTAAATAATTATTTATTATCTCCATTACTTATATTAAGTAATTATAATTTAATTAATTTTTTAAAATTTCATTTTAATTTAAATGGAATAATGTTTAAGTCTTAAATAGATAAATATTAAAGTTATTGGTACCTATTTTAAAATTTAGTTTATGTTATATAAAAATATTAATATTTTTATTGTATATTAGTGCTTTTGTCACCTCATTACTTACAAAAGTTAAACACATTAAAAATATTTATCAAAAATAAATGTTTTTAATACTTTATATTTTAAATTATTGTTCCAACTTCAATGTGAGAATACCCAAGGGCAATATCCTCAACTATCGATGATATTGTCCTTTTTCCTTTACCATTATTCAACCAAGCTATCTAAATTTCGTAATGAATCAAGAATATTAGCACCCAATGTTCTTTGAGCCAATTATAATTTTTCATAATTTAATCTTTAATTAACTAATAATAACATATTGTCGCTACGATTGAGAACGAAAATAAAGAAATTTAAAGTAATATTTAAAATCAGTCCTTGGAGAATCTTGCTTCTTCATCAATGTATAGCTGATAAAAAAATTGAACCCTTGATGGACGGCTACTGTATATTAACTTGACAAAAACACTCAAATTTGTGAAAACATATACATTCCGAATTTCATCAGTAACATTTACACTATTATTCAAGAAATTGCTTTAATTTTTTTGCCAATTATTTAAAAAATTGAATTTGAGAACTATAAAAAATAAAGTGAGATTTTTACAATCTTTAAGTTTTCAAGTAATTATTCTGTGAATTTACGTTAGTAAAGGAAAACAATACCGAAGTTGAAATCGGCAAAACCAAATTAAAAGTGACTTTGCTCGTATTTCCTTGATTTACCTTTATAAAGACATAGATAGAAAAGTAGTTTAAAAATACAAAAATCAAGATGAGATATCTTAAAATAAACTGAAACAACGGAGAAATGTATCGAGTCTAATAAACCATAGATATTATTTATTCATGATTGGGATAGAACAATTTTCTAGTATAGCTATTTTAGAATAGCAATTGGTTTGATATACTTAAGTTTTGGAATTCTTTATACTACTGTAAATATTATGACATTTTTTTGAACATAAAAAATATAAATAAAATGCATTAAAACCAAAAATTTTAATCAATGGCTTTAACACTCAATTTCACCTAAAAAGACACATATTGCTAAACTTCTGGTTGGGCCTAATTTGAAGTAGTAATATGTAATACTGCCTATTAGAAATTGCTCAACTCAATTCCCAAACGAGTGCATTATGATATTTTTAAATCAAATTTTTGTAATTTTAATAAATAATATACTAAATATAAATTAAATTCAGCTCTACAAAACTTTTTTAAATATTGATTCAGTAATATTAATAATAATAAATATCCAGAAATTCCCCAATAAACCCTATACAGTCTATCCTCAGACACTTAATTTGCACTTTGTGTTTCAATAAAATTTCTCTGTCAATGTCTGATTTACGAGGAATCCCAACAAACCTTTCATTCAAATAAAACAAACCGCAAAAACTAACATCAAAAGTATCCATATTTGTTTGTCAAATATTGAATTTTGTCAATATTAAATTATTTAATAAATATAAAAATAAATCACTAAATGACAAAAACAACTATTGATAAAAACTAAAGTGATAAAAAATTTCTATTAATCGAGATTGTCTTAACCATTTTTGTAAGTGTTTTTAAAGTTAAACATTTTAATTTTTAAATGAATCTTTTTTCTCTATTCAATAATTTCAGAAAATAAATTAATTTTATTTTAATTAATTTTTAAAATTTAATAAATTTAAATTTAAAATTTCAATAATAAAAATGACATTAGTAAATTATTATCGATAAAACTCACTGTCGATTTTTCTTCTCTAAATCCATAGATTTATCATTTAAAGCCCTGATGTTATCTTCTGCTATTTCCAGTTGGTTTTGCAGCCTTTCATTTATGTCAACAAGTTGAGCATTTTTAAATTTTATCTGACGAAGTTGTGAGAGAAGATCTCTATTAAAACCAAAAATTAATTATAATTTTATAAAAGGAAAATCAAACACCAAGAAAATGTACCTCAACAACCAATAATGACATGCAGATAGAAAAGAAACGATCATAATTCCGAAAAAAAGTGAGAATTAAAGAAACGAAACATGAAATTAATAATTTTTTTAAAAAACTGGAATATTAGTAGTGTGAAATCAGATGAAGTGCGTAAACGTTGAACTGTGCGTGAATAAGACCGAACTGTCTCTATGTGCGCGCACTCCTAGTGCCAAACAGGCCAGGACACAGATAGAATATACACACAAATGACACATAACTCAAAGAATACCTACAAATTATAGACATATTCTACAAATGAATTTAATTACTACAATTGATGGCAAGTCATAGACCATAAAATCTCATTAATTATGTAATCGACATATTAGAAGTGGCTGCTTCATAGTCATTATTTTCATATTTTTAATAGAAAAACTATTTTATAAAAATTGAAACGCTTTCAAATTTGATATAAGATTACACTGGAATTTAAAAATGGTTTAAAAATTTTAACATAAATTCATAGAGTTTTTGATAGAAAAATCATTCCATCGAAACATTAGCAAATTAACTTTTTTTTATTAAAAATGTATTCTTCGGAATTTATAATCAAAGTTGACCAAAGTTGACTGGTGAAAACAATTAAAATTACAGTCCATTTATGAACCTATACAATCTCATTTGTTAGTCATCCCCTATTCGGAAAGTTCAAACATTTTAAAGTTTTCTCTCATGAAGTCATTAGACAATTCGAAATCTTTAATATTTATGAACAAATCTCAAAATATGTTTAGTGTCTGATATAAAGAATATGTTTTCCGTCATCTCCGCACATGGGTTCAGAAACACAGACGAATGAAAAGCGCAAATGTTTAGAGACAACTGATTTTACAGATTTTATTTTATAAAAACTTTAATAATAAGTGTGAAAGAGTTTTATGTGAGGCATTGGTGATTAAATCCAAATTCCTAAGATTCGCATTCTAAAAACAACGAATTTATTGCAGACAATGAGACTCAACACGATTTTACAAGAGTATTTTGCAATATTGTCATGAATTTATGACGGTTAAAACGCGACGGAAACCTGCAATATCAACTATGTGCAAACACAAGCTTTGAGATCGACTTGAAAACGAGAAACAAATATTTCATTGATTAAATATTCGATTGTTTTACTGATTGCTAATATTATAATTATTGAAATAATATATATTAATTTAATAATTAAAATAATATATTAATTATTAACTTTTATCGAAATGACTTTTTTTAAGTACAGCATTGTAATAAATCTTAACCAAATCTTATATATAATAAAGATCATAAATATTTGATTATTAATGGATGATAGCCATTCGATGGCTAGAATAATTGATAACAACTGAAATCTAAATTGATAACTGACAAAAGCAACTGTATTAGCATTATCATTTATTGGTAACTATTCAACTTCATTAATGCAATTTTTGGACACAAATTTATCATTTTCATAAAAACCTGCCTTAATCGCCTTCAATGTAAAATAATTGTTAAAAAGAAACATAGGTGTAGATTATTTATTAAGGCGATAAATCCCCAACACTTTATATTGCTTTTGCTTATATAACATCTAAAAGGGAGTTCATTGGTTTTCTAATTATTGATACAGAAGGCATTCAAACACAACCATCACACATCATAATTAACCCTGATCTTTAAACTATAATTTTGACATATTATTATGTAATAGGTCCATTTAATTAATTATACAGCATTCATTAATTATCATTCCTTGCAATAATAATCTAGTTCCATTCTTTTGGGAATGTATATTCAACTTGGTTCCCCAAATTTATTTCAACACATTAATTTTTCTATTCTTCCTTCTTGAGCATAGTAAGAGTTACAAAGTCTGAATTTATCCATATGTCTAGAAGTGATAAACGCAATTTGGCTAATGGAGAATAAAATGTATGTGAAAATTATTAAAATATATTCCAAATTTATATAAAACACGTTTAATAGTACATCATATTAGAAACGTTATTAATCCACATAAATATCAACTAGTTCAGTGGTTCTAAACCTTTTCAGATAGCAGCACCTTAACGGAAAATTTGAAAAATTGACGGCACTCTACCCTTGTTATAATATTATATATTTCAGCTATAAAAATAACAAGTTTTGTAAGTAATATATTTAATAAACTAAATCTTTTATAACATATGTTAATGTGAAATTTGAACTTGATGCTTTTTGCTTATCTCCTTATTATTAAGTCGCGTATTTGACAAATATACTCTTAACTCATTCTCAATTGATTTCAGTTTTTGCCTTTTGTTCTTAATATTTACCAAAAATAATTGATATATGTACCGCTATTTTAAGTAATTCAAAATCTAAGATAGAAGCCTTATATGTAATTAATAAATTTTCAATAATAAAATTAGCAGAGCTCGCGGCACACTTTTCATATCCCTACGGCACACCAGTTGAGAAACACTGAACTAGTTAATTTACTTTCAAATATAATCTCAGTAATTTTAATTAAAAATATGTTATAAGCAATTTATTACTCATCTAAAGGTTTACATACCCTTGTACAATTATATTAGTACGACTTCGTTTGCGATATTTGTGGACTTTTTCTATATCAATATTTTCATTGAACTCATCCTAAACAATAATGGTTATAAATCAACACTTTTAAAATCAGACTTCAAATAGAGACCCTTCATACCTAGAAAGGGTTTCGGTATCACTGAAAGAGTTCTGATCGAAATCTCGTTGAGGTTTTATATATCGCAAATCAGGCTGTTCGAGACCTCCAATATCAATTGAATCAAACCTATGCTTTTTAATAGGAGTCGATCTTACAATATCCAGTGGAATTTCAAATGGATTATCGTGAGGTGAAATATTTCCTTCATCAATAAATTCAGCAAAAATGTTTTCATTGTTCGATGATATTTGCTCATTCCAATCACACCATTTGTCATAGTTATATTTTGCTAAGAATATAATTTCAGTAGTTATTTATTTATAGTTGTAAGTAGAATAACTTATTTAAAGAAAATAAATTAAAAATTTAAATCCAGATATGACTTGTGGTAATCTGTAGATCTTAAACAAAACTAGAGATGAAAAAATGAATAACTTATAAGCATAACAATTGGGAAGGGGAGGAATTTATCCGTTTATGTAAGTATTGTTTTAAAATATCTCATCGGAATATTTTTATCAATTGAAACTGTTATTTTTTTCGAAATTACATTAAAAAGAAAAATATATAAATAAAAGTCAAAAATTTACACAAAATATATTGAAATGAAACTTATTATTCATCTCCAATATTTGTTATCAATTGTTTTTGGTACTTTTTATTTTTGGCTTTTATAAAACCCTATATTACTAAAAACTGCATAATGCAGAACAAAAAAAGTTGATTCATTACCAAAAATTGTGTTAAATTAATATATTAAAATTTAAAAGATTAAATAACAAATTTTTACGCAAAAAATTCATATAGAATATAATACAATGAAATTCTTACGGTCCGTATCTGTTTGTATCTTTAAATTCGTTAGACTTCTACTGAGTCGATTTTGAGTGCTATTAAATAAGATGGAATCGTGAAACGGTCTAAAAAATTCCTAATTATAGTAATGACTTTACAATTGGCGCAAAAATAATCAAATATATATAAACTACAACCAATCAAATTTGATATTTATAATTTTCCTAAGAAAATATGAAAGCATCAAAAGATAATTAGAGGAAATTCACAACCAATCCATTGATAGCAATGAAATATCTAATCGCTAAATCACATTGCTATGTGCTAATCCTAAAAACTTTGAATAAAGGAAATCGGGATCAAATATATGTCGGTTCAAGTCATGTGTACATGAAATATTTCACTCGGGATACTAGAAATTTGACAGAAAGCATTAAATCTAATTTAAAGTGAGAATTTGTCAAAATACCAATTAAGAATCAAATTTAATTTAATAAAATGCAAACGGAGATGGCAGAATATATTGAGAAAGGACCTTAAGAAAATGGCATATATTATCAGCAGCATTCTAAATCACCACTTCCAGTAATCCCCTCTTTTGAAATCAAAAATACTTAATTTCGACGGGAACGGTCCGGAACGCCGTTCCGGTTATTTTTTTAAAAATAAAAGATTTTGTTTCTTATCACAAATCGCCTTCTTTATTTCAGTATTCATAGTGTTTCTTATATTTTTAGGTTTTCGCTGTTTCTTAGATACTTTATATTTTTAGTGTATTTCTTATAGTTTTTTATATTTTTTATAGTTGTTTAATTTAATTGACGAGAACTCTCTCAAATTTGCTATTTATAAAACTTGTTGGTCCTCCACTCACTTCTTTTAATCCCAAAATGTATGTTCGCAGTTGGATAGCCAAAAGAAAGCATGGCGCCTTAGACTCTCAATTGAGATCTAGGAGTGCTAAAGTATATGAGGAGAATATGGAAAACATATGGAATTTATTAAATTTTTTTTATTTAAAATATTTAAACTGACATTAACTGTAAATATAGTTTTTAAAATTGCAAATTTGTTTAAAAAATAATAAATTAACACTATTTTCCGTGCGTTCCGATTCTTTTTTTTAGAAATTAAGCAGTTATAAACCATATAAAAATGTAACAATAATAACGATCAAATTTAATAAATGCGTGTTCATAATTTCCGTTGCTGAAAAATCCTTCCCACCGCAAACGAAAGAGTTAAAAGTTAATCATACAAAGATGGTCAAAAATCGAAACAAACTTAGCACATTTATGTTCCAACGGACTAAAATAAAACCAATGAAGCATCATAAACCTCGTGGTTTAAAAATGAAAAGTCCTAGCCTTTAGATTATTGTTTAGCAAGCGATACTCTATGACACAAGATTTATTTTGTTACTGCCTGAATCATGTGAGAAAAAAATGAAATTCGAAAAACAGAAGATTATGTTTTATTGTCACATAAATATCCATCGAATAAAATATGTTCTGATTTAAATTTTGCTACTAAATCGAGAGTCAAGTTGATAGCTGCAAGATCTTGGAAAATTTCATGCGGCCAAAATGAATTAAAGTAAAATATATTAAAGATCTTTGTGACAATCGATGACAAATAAGCCAATGGTATTATAAGCGCTTCATGGCCATTTATTTCAATACCAAATGTAAAAAGTGCTGAAAGAAAATTCTAATAACAAATGTGGTATTAATTCTAAAGAGAAAAAAGTCAGGTAATTAACTTTTTGGTCTCCACAAAAGACTTGTTTCTGAGGATATTCCAAAAAAATCATTTTGAAGACTTTTCACATGATTAGGAAAAATATATGGATACCATATTACGTGAAAGAGATTTTCGTTTCTTGAGGAAAATTAGAAAAGGGACTCCAATTTCTTGACTTTTAGTGTTGATTCACGGACCCCACTTTCGGAAGCACTGATTTAAAAAAAACAAACTAAACAAACAGGAATAGCTACATAAAAAGCAATTTCTAACGATAACAACATCTGAACACCTTTCCTCTTTTCAATTTTTTACAAAATTTAAAGATTTTTTATTGAGACATACCAGTTAAAACCTCTTTTAAAAAGAAACTCGAGAATATTTTAATTAGAATTGAAATAAATTTATAGAAAATATTTTCAAAAGTTATTAAAGCTAATTTCGAAAAATCGAAATTTCTTTATAACGAAATAGGTTTTATATCTTACTAAAAATTCATCAAAATTATGTTTCGTAATTATTTTTGTACTGCTGCTTTACACTCTCGGGAAAAATTAACAGCCTAAATAAAACTTTCAAATTAAAAAATTGACTTAAATATCTTTAATTAAAATATTAAAATAAGCTCTCGTCATTAAGATCATTCCCCATATAATAGTATGCATAAATTCTTCATCGTTTTCTTTTAATTTTGTAGCCTTTAGTTACTTCATATTGTGAAGTTAACATTTCGTCAAAATCTTTCAACTTTTAATATCATAAAATAATTTTCGAAATTATAAATTAAAGTTATTGAAATATAATATACTAAAACCATAAATAGATTAGATTTTTAGACGAGTAAGACAACAACAGCGGCAGTAGTACAACCTTGATTGGTCGATTTTATAACAATTTATAACACAAATCATATTTTATGAAATTTTACCAACTTTGTAAAACTTGAGTACAAATTTAGTACGTCATATTTAGGCGTTACATAGATTTAAGCTTAAAGTTAAAAATAATAATTTGTGATTCTGGGCCTTGCCGAGAGTGATTTAAAACTAAAAATCCTGCCCCTTACAAGAAGACCGGGAAATGCTATTGCCTTCATCTTATTCATTGACCATCTAAATTCAAATTCTACTTCATTTATTTTTAAAAGTCTATAAATCAATCAGTTTGGAATATTACACAATTTCTTGACATAGACTAAAAAAATAAAAAAAGAATTTAAAATGGATAACTTAGTAAATATAACATTATTTAATTTTATTAAAGTATTTTAATTAATTATAAACTAAAACAATATTTGAATTAAAACAAAATAAAATAATGAATTTAAAATAATTTCCTGTGCATTTCTTACAACTTATGACATTGATGTCAGCATAACCTGATATTTAGGTAACAATGGCATGAAACATCCATTTACTTAGAGATGTCACATTTATGTAAATATTTCTGGTGCTAAATATGCTACATATGCATAGCGCTACACATGCATGGTGCTACATATATTTATGGTGATAAATTAAGGGCTAATTATACAATGACTCATTTATTCACACAAAAAAATATGTTAACTTATAATATCCATGTTGAAGATCATTTTAGAAACTAGTGAATTGATAAATAAAACATTAAATATTATAAACTCTTGGCGAGGTAATATTATATAAAAATAATAAAATGAACTATTTTTAATTTTATTAATGATGATAAAAGGAGACTGTTGACAAATTGATTAAGAATCCTAAGAATGTCTGGATGTAATTTGACTGATGGTGATGGTAAATCATGTAATAATTTTTGGGAACAAGTAAGTATGTGAAGCTTTGCTGATAAGGGCATTAAATTTGAAAATGAATGTGTAAAATGCTGTGAACACTTGTGTTTGAATGTTTTCAAATAATTTGGATGGTAAATTGTATGATTTTGCTTTCAGATGCTTAAAATATTAAGTTAAATATTTGACATTTTTTTTAAATATATTTATTTAAATTAATTTAAATTGAAAAATAATTTTATAAGGACTATTTTTTGATTTTCACCTCTGATTTCTTTTTATTTATAAAATACATATTTTCTACAAAATTTGACTATGAATGAGATTAATTTATTGTATTCATAGTCAAATTTTGTAGAAAATATAATGTCTTTTATGAAAAATAATTGATTATTTAAATTAAATTAAAATAATATTTTTAAATTAAATTTGTGTAATTTTTAAAAATGCATATTTCCAATATATTTCGAAAGCTATTTATTTCAGTCAATAAACAACTTCAATAAAGCGATTATACTAATAAGTTTATTAATAATTACATAATTATATATATGGAATAAAAAACATTTTATTAATCCTAATAAAATTATCTAAAACCTCTCATTTTGTATGTTGATTTTTAATTTAATGATATTATTATCAAGGCTTCACAAGTAATACGTTCCCAATAGTTTTTAAAACCCTTGGCTATCAGTACTATTTAATTAAATATCGTTAATCATATTCATTACATTACTATCAGTGTTAATCGATGGACCACTTTCAACGAATTAAACGAATGAACATTAGGTAAATTATGTCACCGATCTCATTCAGCTTATTAAGACGCTTATCAACAGTTTCACGCATCAAACGTTGTAAAAAGAACTTAGAATATTCATACTTAGAAAGTAACTCAATCAGTTTATCAATACTAATAATAGATCTACGGTAAGTAGGTAGTAATGTCGAAGGACGAGACACCAATCACTTTCTTTATTATTTAGACACGCAAAACCTATCTGGTTATGTTTATAAATCTAATTTTGGTTGCTTTTCTCTGAATTTATGTTTCAAAATACGGTTCTTTCTTTTAAATCAGTAGATCAATAAACAAAATCTTTGAAATAAGTTTTCCTTTGAAAGTAAACTTTATATTGCTATGCAAATTATTCATGTAGTATAAAAATGGTAAAATATGTTCTCGCTTAAATATCAGAAAAATGTCATCGGCATAACGTTAACATACTTTAAGTTATAATTTATAAAAAAAATACTCTCTAGACCGAAATCAATGTCGGAACTAAGGGAGAACAATTGATTATTAAAATAAAGTGAAAAGTCGAAGATAGAAATGTCAAAATATTACTACTCAGTAATATTATGAAGTGAGGTCTATCCATACATTCAAACTCATTCTAAATCAAGCGTTTATATAAAATACAATTTGAACTGTATTAATTTAAAATATAAGCAATAAAAAGACCTGATATTTTTTGAACTTTTTTAAAAAAAGCTAAAATTTAGAAGTTTAATCTATATCATATAATTATTTCGATTATACCTGACGATGACAAGAAAATTGTCGAAATATAGTGTAAAAATGTGTTTTAGCGATGCTTTCTTATATTCAATAATTAATTAGTTTACAAAGTTTTGTAATAATTATTAATCTGAATGAATACTGGTAAAAGTTGAGTCCTTTGTGTGGAATCCTCCATACTACGAAGAAAAGTTTTGGTAGAAGAAAATTTGCTCTATTTTTTGAACATCAGATTTTCATGATCATTAAAATAACACTTAATGAGCCTAATTTATAGTGCTTCAAAGTTGTTGATTTTCACCTTATCTATCTCTTTGAAAGTACACTTTAATAAAATTTGATTACTAAAATTTATTAAATTTGTAGTTGAGAGATTCGATTCTGTTTAAAATAATAAGTTTAATTAATAGCTTTTCGCTTGTGATTTTTATAATTCTGTCATTTAAGCCAGTGATTTTTAACCAGACCAGGGCCCGCGTAATTCCACAAATTTATGTGAAAAATTACTTAAAAAATTTGTAATTTTTAATTCGTTAAAAAAAGACAAACTGCACCTGAGAATTTTAGATTCATATTTTCTGGAATTCAAAAAAATTCAAAGAAACTTTTATTAAAATTTTATATTTAAATAGTCTTTGAAATTTTTCATTCGCTTTACAAAATATAAGTTATGTTTTTTAATTTTGCTAATGTTTAATTTAGTTTTTTTGTGTTTTAGTACAATTTTAGTGTTTTATTATAATGAAACCTTAAAATTGAGAGATTAATATTTATTTAAAAATATAAATAATGAAGAACTGATATAAAAACGATTCATAACAATTAGGTGAGCTGTGACTAAAAATTTTTAAAACTACTAATATAAGATATAATAAATTTTAATCAGATGATTAATTTTATTAATCTGGATAAATGAGCTCTGTAGTGTCGAATAGTCAGGGAATTTAAAGTTACAAACTGAATTTTAGTTTTGTATTCATGAAAATTACTTTCCTTTACAGGATTTCACTTTTTACCTCGGAACTAAAACAATTATTGGCTTTTCCATTTTTATGTAACACTAAAATTTTAGATTTGCCTAAATTTTTTATTTAAATTAATTATTTAAAAAGTGTACAATCTCTACCAATATCTAACCAAGTCTGTTCAAACAATTCCATTAAGTGATTATACTGTAAGGGTTTATTTAAGTTATTTACCATCCCATCTTTCTAAATCATACCCTATTTAGTCGAAATCCTCTAATGATCAAGCAAACTTTAATAAATATGATGTAATCAATTATCCTATTATTCAATCAAAACATATAAAACATATAATAACGTGTTATAGTTAATTTTTTTCTGGACAAAGTATAGGGAGAAAATTTTTCAGATTTTCAATAAAATGTCTTGCCTCATTTAATGGAAGATATTTTTTTTACATAAATTCGCAGAAATATTTTATAGAAACATGAAAATAGTTATAAATCTTTAATTTCAGTGTTTTGTAATGCTTTCAATTCTAGTCACACAACTTAATATATGTAAATCATTGGCCTGATGGAAGCAAACTTGTTGTTGGCCATCAATTCTGGTCAAATAAATCCACAAAATATTCAACAATAAAACTACTGCTGCTACTGAGTTGTGGTGAAAATCGAAGTGTTATAAATATCAAACCATTGAATATCACCAACAATTATTTAACCTTAATTAAAGACCAGTGCTAGCAGTTAATTTCAAACATTCAGGTCGTCTTTATTACGTTTATTATCTGTTTGTTTGGTGACTTTATTGTGAACTGCGCGTGATATGATCAAATGTGATCTTATTCGGTATGCAAATTGCGCAGCTGTTATTACTTTAATAATTACCAGGTTAACATTGGTTATTGATTGTTTAACAAATACTCATTTCTCTTTTATCCTTCAATCACCACTTCCTTTGCCATCCTCGATGACTTTTTATTCATTCACACTCACAAAAATCGAGTTGAAGACTAAATACATATCTATAACGTTATTTCAATCGTTCTTATAGCTAACTTTTAAGTAAAAATTTCTATCAAAAGTGACATTAACTCTCTTTTAATGTAATATCTAGGTTTTCGTAAGTGCTTTAAGGCTCCTTTCCCTAATGGCTTCTCATCAGGGAAACTCTTAGAACTTGTACCAAGAGGGGGCGTGTCAAATATGGTAAAATTACCTTTATCATTATTATTATTTTTTTTTGTTATATTATGTTTCCTACATCATACAAAACGCACCAACTGCTCTTTGTTTTGTATTTAAAAAAATTTATTTCAATCCTCATGAACTTTAATCTTCAACCAATATTCATTTTAACAAATTTTTAACCAATCTAGATATCAAATTCGATTTTAAAAATATGGTTGTGTTGAAAGTACAAAAAATAAAATGAAAGAAAATTTTAATATCAATGCAACACTTAAAAAATCCATTTCAGAAATAACATAATATATAAAAATAACATAATTATGTTGAAAGAAATTCTTATAAGTTATTTTATATATTAAATATTAATTACATAATTACTAAAAATTTAAAGTATCCAACCTAATAATTTATATCTTTATCATTGTAAACTAACTTACTCATTTATTGACTGTTCATATTGATTTTCAACTGATGGTATCCATATTTTAAAAACCTTTTCAAAATTATCTTTCGATAAAAGATTTCGGTTATGCTTGGCCTCAGCTCTTAATGATTCAAATAGATCATTAAATTGTAATTGTACGACTTCTTCATTCTAAAGTTTAATTAAAAAATTAATACATAAAAATTTTCTAACCTTATAATCAAAATTGTTCATGATATATTCAATAATTTTATCAGCATCAACCAACTCGGAATTCGGCTGCTTACAGTGATTAAAAATTAAATACACAACACTAGCTAATGAAATATTGGAAGCCATCTTATAAAACCCTTTTCTAGAAATTCAATATCGACAAAACTTAGTAAATCGTAAAACTTAAAATAAAAGTTCTGAGAATTAAAAAGTCACAATAAAATATAGACAAAGAAAATGGTTAAAATTCAACATCAAATATCTAATAATGTGTTAACTATAGAAAGTTATTTAAATAAACAAATCCTAAAGTCGAAGTGTTAAAATTTTACGATTTAAAATTGTAGTGGTTTTAAAATTTCAGTAATCGTTCGATTAATAAGAGTGGAAATTTTTGAATTATTAAGTCCTTGTATTGGAAAAGAATTTTTTTATACAACTATTCAAAAAAATGTTTGTGCAAAAGTTATAATCACATATGGTTTTATGATCGTTAAACTAAAAATCCATATTGTTAGAATTTTTATTATTGGTTTGTTTCTGAGTATTGAAATTTATGAAGACTATATGATCGTTACCCAGACAACCCCATACAAATATTTTTCGTTTACCACTCAACACCCGTTGCTAAGCAACGTTGGAACTGAGTTCGAATGGGTGGATAGTACTGTTGGGCCAGAACACAGATGGCCTTGTAAATGTTTAAATGAATCGGTAACACACATGTAAATATAACATGCAGATTAAAAATCAAACTTATTGGTGGGTTACAGGGTTTCATTGTTTGTTTGAACTAATCGGTGGTTGCCCTCGTAACGCCATACAAAATGATACTGATCGCCACTTGGCACCCGTTGCTAAGCAACGTTGGTAATGTGTTCAAGTGGTGGATTGCCCGCAAAAATTGAGTACCATGTGCTAGTACTGTAGTTGCTCGGACAACCCTCGGGTTCACGAGCTGTCGATAGAAGACCTGTGCTCGCTTAGCTCTGTCCCTCATACTATTCAGGATTAGCTCTTAACTGACTATAGAAAACTGAGACGTAATAAGGTTACTCGTGACAATACTGACATGCAATTTCAAAAGAACGACTCAACTAAGGCGAACACTACTCTATTTGAATCAATCACATGTGGAGTATTTATTGTTTGGCGCTTTGCAGCTGCGTTGCTCGACGTCGGGCACGTTCCTTACGTCCCGGTCGACGATTATTGACGGGTTGTTCTGTTGGCTTGGTGGTTGTCTGCGGCATTTGGGTTGGGGCGAAGATGAGCGGGTAAGTTACCGCTTCACCTTCCCGGCATACCGCTAGGGCGACCTCGAGTCCCCGAATTTGAGTGCGCAGGCTCTGATTGAGCTGCCGCTCCTCTATCCATCCTTTCTGTGCCGCCGTGAGTCGGTGGTATACAGCTCTCATTTTTGTTGGATCAACCCAGGTTGCTTTTAACTGTTGAGCCTCTCGAGTTAATTGAAGGATTTGGGCGAGTAACTCTGCGTTCGATTGTCTTGCCCGTTCCAGTTCCGCTTGTAGAAGTTGTAGGGATGACATCACTATAATAGGAGAGCAGTTAAATTCTCTATGGTCTTCATTAAATCAAAGTCTTATTATTTAATTACACAAATTGTATGAAGCTAGTTTATCTATGAGATATAATAACGAATAAAAAGAACAATAACACTTAATATTTAAATCAATTTCTACAACACTCCGTCATTACTATAGTTCATCTGCCGGGAATTCTCTCTCTAAACTCCTCTTCAGAGCCGCCACTGTATAGGGCCGACGGGTATCGCGGACTGGGTGAGGTGGGTATGCCTCCGCGATGAGCCCGACGCGGATGTCCTCCTCCACGTTCGTGAGGTACATCCGGGCTTTGACCACATTGAGGTCCACTTGCTCTTGTACTTGTTCCCAGAAGGTGAGGAGATTTCTGGCGTGATCATATATTTCTTCGGCCGGGTATTGTTGTCCGGCGAGTCCACAGGGATCGGAGTCGAGACCCAACAATCGCCAGGTGGTCGGGTGTGGCCACCGGGGTGGAAGTTGTTCGGTAGTCGCGGCAACCTTTGGTACCTCTCTTGGGTGTGGTTCCTCTGCTACTTGAATGGTGATTTGGTCGATAGGCATATCTAAATTGTTATCGTTATCAAATTCGATTAAGTCGTCGGCTTATAATAATACTAGACTAAACGTTGATTATATTATTGCTCTTAGACCGATTAAACTCTACTAGTTGATTGTTGTTGCAACTTGAAACGACTAAGGTTATTTATCTGCGCGTTCCTGGCGTGATGTATACTGTTTGTTAACTCCTCACGACACTCCCATATAACTCTTGTTAATGATGGTAATAATTAGAGCATGATAGATAATATTTTTAGTGTTGGGCAGATGGGTGAGTCGAAAATCCACTATCTATCAGGCGTTAATGTTTGTTAAGTGGATGGAATTACTATTAATTAAGATTCATTTAAAATTTACTCAGTATTTAGTGCTACTAACTGTTAAAAATCAGTTTCAAAACTCAAAGGATCCGCTATGGTATCAGATATTGAGGTTGATTTAAGGTTTACCGACTACCTACTGCTAGTTGAGATTAATTCTGAAATTTATTAAATATATAAAGGTTATATTAACTAATATAAGGGTACAATTTACTAATATGTAACATCGATATTGATTAAACTAATTCTAAAATCCGCTATTCTATGATACTAATGTTTATTCGAAATAGAGTTAAAGTTTACAGGTTGTACTTAATTTGACGATATTCAATTTAGTCACATCCTGTCAGGACGATGTTGGCGGAAACGTCAATCCCTTCGATCCAGCGGATGTTAGATTCATTCAAGGTAGGTTTCCGGTTTCCGGTTGATTCTCTCAAGTTAATTTAGTTATCGATCGGCTACTTCTATTATCGACTTAGTGTAAATTTTGGTTGTGGAGTGTGCGTAGACTTTCTAATGATGGGACTCCTTATCAAGCATCACTTCGATATTCATCATTTGATATGTTTATTCGTTTAAGTTGGTCTATATCGGATTTTAAGCGCGTCGTAAGTTAATTTCTTGTGATTTTGTTGGTGTATTTATTAACTTTATAGTCATTCGTTTGGCGTCAGGATATTCGTCAGATATCAAGAAAATCTTTCTAAACTGAATGGCTATCATCAAGTCAAATCTAATATTATTAATCGGTTCGCGTTTCGATTTTTTTCGATTTTCGATTTTATCCCTGCCTCTCAATCATCGTGTTAATTTGAATTTCTGTCATTTTTATTCAATAAAGGATTGGTATTTATTCGTTGATTCATTTATTTTAGTTCTTTTAATCACGATTTCTTTATTTTAATCAGATTTTATTTTTAATTTGGTCAGTGAATAATATTTTATACCCCATTTTATTCTGAATTGCTAAGGTTTTATGTTAATTCATCTAATTAAATCAAAGGAAAAGCTCCGTTTGTTACGCAATGAGTTTGTACTATTAATCAACGAATTATTTTATTATTATCGATCGTATACGAGCTTCAACCAAATGAGGGCTTTATTTCCAATCCGTAATTTTTCCTTTTATCAATGAATAATTTTAGCAATTAACTAAACGATTTCGTTATAATAAAGCTTTAATTCCCAACGTTTTTCCTTGTATTTAATCGATGAAGTTTTGGATTATTAATCAACAGATTATTTTATTTTTATCAATAGTTTTCAACATTTAACTAAATGATTACTTTGTTTTAAGACCTTTCCTTTGCTTTAATCAATGAAAATTTGGATCTTTGATCAACAATTTAATTAAGGGATGTTATTCGAAAATCGTTTCACCTTTAATTGATACGCTTCTTTATTTGAAATCAATGAATTCGATTCTTAACTGCTTTCCTTTTTATCGGGGGTTGATTTTGTTTAGATCAATACATTACTCGCTCTTACTCCAAGATCAGACTACTTTTATTGAAATGAATTATAGTGAATTAACTGATGAAATTATTTGCTGTTACCCTAATCAATAATTTACGAGCGTTTAAATTATCTTTACCCAACATTTACTTAGATTTTTAGCCATAAACACTTTAATTCTACAATCCATGGTTATTTTAATTTTTATCAATAATTTCAATTTAATCGAATTCAATGATTCCCAATAAATTTTATTTATTTCAAAATGTTAATCCAAATAAAACACTTTACTTCTACAATTAATGGTTATTTTAATTTCTATCAATAATTTCAATTTAATCGAATTCAATGATTCCCAATAAATTTTATTTATTTCAAAATGTTAATCCAAATAGTTATAACAACGATTTCAGTTAATTTAACCCGAGTACCCTTTCCCTTTAATAGGCCTTAGACGCATATTGTGTTCATATTATATTTATTGAGTGCCCACTGGACTACTCGGTGTGATGATTTTGAGCCGTATGTAATATAATTTTAGGTCGATTTTACAGAATTGAGAAACGAGGAAGCAGCCAGAGACTTCTTCCTTATTTCTCGCTTCAGCTATAGGGATAATATTGACGTTACGACCGCTGCGTTGCGCACGCTGAGTCTTCACGGGTACATATCATTGGCGATTTTCCACGCACTTACATGCCTCTGTACTATGTAGATTTTAATTACTTGCGTTGTGTGTCGGCTGTGGGCCGGAAAAATTTCGACATTAAAATTTATAAAAGTATATAAAATAAGTTAGATATATGTAGAATAATTTAAATATATTAATAATATTTATTAATTAGGACAAAATAACAGAATTACCCTTCATGACCATTCCAAAATTTTCATACAAAACATAAAGTATCATAATAGAAAACATAAATGCCTCTCTCCCCACACCGCTGTCAAGCAGAGCTCTACAGAGATGCTATGAACGTGGTGTGGAAAGAGGGCTCCAACATAAATATTTCTCACCTAGAATAATAAAACAAATTCTCGAAGTGGTTCTAAACTGGTCTGAAAAATGGTTTACAAATAGTTTTAAAAACGATTCACAATTTTCAAAAATGGTTAAAGTCCAAAATTGGTTTGAAAATGGTTTCTAAAAATGGTTAATGGTTAAGTTAAATGTGAAAATGGATCAGTATATATACCTATTTGTGTGACGTGTGAAATTTGATGCAGTAAAACAAAATTCGACCTTGTTGTTTTCTAGCAAATTCTATTATTTATTTTTATTATTTTTCGATTTATTTTTATAATTTTTTATTTAAAATTTTTATTGAATTATTACTAATTCAATTTTTCGATTTAAATTTCACTTTAATGAACTTTAATTGATTTTTTCCAATTTCGTCGAATTTGTTGTGTTTTCTTGTTATATTTGTATAGGTATCGTGCGAATCTTGGTGCATTTTGTTAATATTTTAATTTATTTTTATGTTTATTATTTTATATTTAATTCTTTTATTTTCTCAGATTTTATCGGGTTTACTTGATGTTTCAGTGGGTTTATTTAAATTGCGTGTTATTTTTGCGTGTGTGTTTCTGATCCATTTAAACATTTTCCAAGGCCGTTTACGTTCTGGCCCAACATTATTAAAACACCAATTAACCCTATCAAAATACGAGAAAGAAAACAATCACATAAAATTACAAACACAAAAATAAATTAAAATAATAACAAAGCGCAACAAGATCTGCATGAAATAAATATAAACATAATTCGAAAACCCAACGATTTTGACAGAAATTTGACAATTTATAAAAAATGCGAGATTTCATGAAAATGGAATAAAAATCAAATAATTTGAATTAGAAATAATTCAATTAAAAATCTAAAGAAAAAATTGTCAAATAAAATCTCAAAATCATAAAATTAAAGATTAGAATATACCAGAAAATTCCAAGGTCAAAATTTGTTTTACTAAATCAAAAAGAACACGCAAGGTTAGGGTCGTACAATATGTATATATACCGATTCATTTTTACTTAATTTTAATCGTTTTTAATTGTAAAAATTCAGTTTTTTAAACTTGAAATCATTTTTCAGCGATGTAAGTGAGAGTTTTTATTTGACAACTCTCTCCACGTCGCATTCTCGCAACCTCAATTGAGCTCTCCTTGGGTGTCGGCATGGGGAGAGCGGTGTATTTATGAATTTGGGATTTTGTAATTAATGTAATGGGTAATTTATAATTTTCTGTTAATAAACTATTTTGATAGCATAAATTTGTTTTATATTGTCGAAATTTTTCTGGCCCACAGCCATAGACACACTAAAAGTTATTAAAATCTAATATACTATTCGAATTTGTGTAAGTGCGTGGAATATCGCCAATGATTCGTGCCCGTGAAGACTCCGGCGTGCGGAACGCAGGGTTCGGAACGCCAATATTATTCCATATAAGGGAAGAGAGGGGTAAAGAAGTGGTATTTTGGCTATTTCCTCGTCTCTCAATTTCTGTAAACTCGACCTAAACTATATTTACATACGGCTCAAAATATTCACACGAGTAGTCCAGTAGGCACTCATTAACTATATTATGAACACAATGCGCCTAAGATCAACCAAGGGAAAGGTAACGGGGAATTACAAAAATGAAATCGTTGTTATGAATTAAAATCAACCATAAATCCAAACTATTACTATGAATTTAATATAACCATAAATTTCGAGCTATTAATATGAAGTTAAAGTAATCATAAATATGGAGCAGTTGCCATGAACTCTTAATAATTAATAAATTTAAGTTAGGGTCACGATTTTAAATAAATTATAGTAATCGTTATGAACTCAAAGTAAAATGAAATATAATTTTTAAGTTGTCGCTTCGTACTAACATCAATAAAATAACCGTTAGGATCCTTGGATATTGTAAACTTTTAACTCGTTATGGATAGTCAAAACTATTCAAATAAATGTAAAATTCCCGTAACAATTATAAATCACTGATGTCATAATGAGAGTCAACATTTGCATTTAATCGAATGAAGGTTGTAACGATTAATTTAACAATTTAATGTTCTAGTAAGCTTCGACAAAATTATTTGGAAAAAGATAAAATAGCGTAGCTACTGTAACCACAAAGGTGAATATGTTAACTCAATAAGATCCGAACTAGCAGCCAAGAATAAGTTAAACGTTGAGATGCTCGGATTAAATAGAATTGGGTTCCAAAATTTCTATCTCTATTAAACGTAATTAGCCACCGAATTAAAACCACGAAAATAATAAATACTCTACGAAAGTATTAAAATCGAGGATTAACAGGAGAATGATATTAATGCAATCTACTCCTGGAGCGAAAACTAATTGCCAAAGAAATTCTTCACCCTTCCCCAAACAAAATAAAATAATAAAACGTAAATCATGTAAAAGGAAATAAAGTCAATATTTTACCCATCATATGTACAATTAGTCAAACGATATAACAACAGAGTATTTCCAATAGATAAGTCAAATTCCAACACATTTTTCCTAGCGAGAAAATATCTCACGGATCATCATCGTTTTGATTTGAGATTGGAATGATTTGAAGGCTCATTTTGCATGGAGTTCGAAGCTACCAAATTCCCGATCCGAATAACCACGACCTCCGAACGCACTTCACTACCATATTTTGATTAGTTAGCCACCAACGTGACGACTAGAAATATATAAACTTATATCTACGTCTAACAAATAATTTACCTCGAAAATAAATGACATGGGGAAAGAAGGACTGTCATCAATAATCCATGAAATGAATAGCATTACTAAATTTTGTATCCATCCGATATATAACATAAACAAAATCGACGAATTTCCAAAATATATAATATGGAACGTGACATTTCGCGAGAATGTCACGATCGATGAATCTCGAATAGACACGCACACCCGTTTTTTTTCTGTTCCTATCTATGCCCCAAGCTATTTAAGAGATTTGATCGGCCGAAACTGATATAAATTTTTGTAAAAAGTCTAAATGTATAAACAATTTGATCCTACTGACGAAAGTATAACGACCAGGATACCCGAGGAGGATAGGGGTATGAATATGGGGTCTCACAATTTGGGTAAGTTTTGTTTCCTTTTGAATTAATTTGCCTTATTCTTTGTATTAATTATTAGATGATAATTAAATTTAGATTTTAAATTTGTTTAATAAGTAGTTTTATTGACTGTTAATAATTTCTTAATATAGTATTAATTACCCTTTGATACCCATTTAGAAATCGTATAGAGGAGGACCTAAATATCTCCCAAAAAATTCGTGCAAAGAACTCCCAAATTAGTTGGCCATTTAGATATTGTTTTGGACTTTGAAATCATTTACAACTTTAGATGTTATTCTTTAAATTCGCTTATTTATGGAGAAGTAATTTTGTGTCAATTAATAATATTTTTACACTGATACTTCAATAATTACTGTTATTTGGAAATCTTTGTTTCATTTGAAATATAATTATTCAATTTTTGATTACATAAATAAACACATATCGCCATTAAAATTGTGTTTCCATTAAATTTTTAATTGAAAAGTACATGTTTTCCTTCTGTTTGGAAAATAACCATGAAAGATTCCAATCAACGTTTACATTTATTATTTAGGCGATCCGATTTAGACAATAAGAAAATAATTTTTTGTTTAATTAAATGAATTCAACAATGAATAAATATGGAAGTTGGAAAGGGTTACTAATTAGAACTTTAGGATAATTATTATTGCGTAAATTAAATCAGACTTGCTCATACATCGGGTCTGATTCCCATCATTCATAAATCAATACCCCATATGTACGCTCAATTAGAGCTTACTTTAAGATTTCTCGAGTCATTTTGGGTAACTGGCGGTGAAGCTTCACATTCTCCTACGCGATTTTACTAACTCTTTACTTAGAGTCTTGAATGGATCCATATCTACAATTTAACTATTCGTTAATCGATGTCACAACTTCAACTATGGAATTCTCATTATTTATCATTGCGTCAGGATATTATTATTTACCTAAAGTTAACTCACAAAAGAAATTACATCAGTCTTCGAAGGTTAAAACTATATGAGCAATAAATAATTAAAGAGTTAAGATTTTTGAATTCAATGATTTATTTTAAAACATTTCGTATTTGATTCCGGTGACTAGAGTTTGGATTGAACCTTGGTCGCTCACGAGCATATGAATGCTCTTGCTGCCCTACATGACTTCTGTCAGAGTCTTTCATGTTCTTTGGTAGTAATCTCGTAGGGATCACTACATCCATGGGCCTTGTAAGCCCTGTCAACATAGGGTAGTCCAATTCATAAGATACACCATAGGATGGAGCATATCCGTCGGTGCTGGGGATTCTCCAGGCAACAATATCTGCATTTATCCTGGCCAGGTGCCGTCTAGCTATAGCTACCTGCCAGCTCGTTTGCTGTTGATGGTGTTGGAAGCAAGCCAAAGTGAATTCCGCACGTTGGATGATCCTTCAAATTAATGATTCGGTGCGATGTAAATTATTATTATTACGATTTTAAATGCACGTGCTGTATCGTTTTGCTATACTTATATTAATTCAGCGAGTATTTTATTACCGCCGAAGTTTGATGGTATTTATTTTTATTTTTTCCTTAAATTAAGTATGTTTTGAATATTAATTAATTAGGCTCCTTCATACATTGTTTATAGATTACGTCGAAGCTGGATCATTTAGCTAATTACAATACCCTCACGGTACTTGCTGGATGATGCTTTATCTGAACCTAGTTACCGTTATTATGGTTTTACTGTAAGCGTGTTATCGTTGAATGTTTTGGTCGTACTGCGGTTAATGATTCTAATTGTCGTATGGAATTGCTTCATTTTATTTCAATACTATTATTACGAAAGGTTTCAACTCCGATTATCGTCTAATTTTCTTATGCATTTTTAACCTTAGCATTATTGGTATCAGGATTCCTAATTTAATGCTTCATTTTTTCTTATTAAATTTTATGATTTCTCATGAATATTGTCGATATTAAGGCTCTCAATTTAGAGTTCCAATTTTAAAATTATTTATTTTACGATTTATCTTTATCATGAATATTATCGACATTATGGAGTTTATGGTTTTAACAACCTTGACCCCAGATGAACATTGTTTACCGTGCCCAGTGGTTACTCGTTGCTAGGCAACGTTGGTGATGTAACCATGGGTTTTGAGGTCGCCAAAGGTAAGCGCCCTAAAGGAACTACTCTGGCCCGACCTCAAGCTGGGTTCAACTCACTACCGTTAGAAGCCTTGTGTGTGCTTTATTTACTTCGGTCCTTTTTTTATCTGTTTAATCTTACATAACGATCAATTACTGGTCTTTCTTTATTTAATCTCGTGTGTACTAACGTTACGCTATTTTCATATGACCATCGAAATAATAAAAACAAAAAAAAAACAATTAAACTATAACAAACATGTATTTGGGGATATCAATTACATATTAACCTATGTTCGAGCAGCTCGACGCTTGGCTCTTTCCTTTCTCCCTGGTCGATGGGTGCTAGGCTTTGGGGCGATCTTCGGAGCCGTCATTGACTCTCTATATGCTAGCTGAGCAGGGGTGAAGACGAGGGGGTATGTCACCGTTGCGCCTTCTTGGCAGGCTGACACCGCCACTTCCAGACCCTTTATTTGTGTTCTCAGGTTCTGATTGATTTGTTTCTCCTCTGACCAGCCCTTTTGAGCCGCTGTTATCTTCTGGTAGAGCGTTTTTACCTTCTTCGGCTCTACCCAAGTAGCTCTAATCTGTTGTATTTCTCTTGTAAGCTGTAAGATTTGTGCATGAAAATTCTTATTGATTTTTCGCGCATGATCCAACTCTTGTTGTAGTATTCTCACGGGTTCCATATCTGCAAAAGAGAGTTATTATATCGCGTTATTTCACTTCGGTGTATTTAATTAATTGTAATCATTAACTACAGGCGTGATTATTAACAATTCAAACTAAACAAGTGGTGGGTTACTGGGTTTTGCTATTTGTTTGAATCTTCCTACAGTTGCCCCAGTTACGCCATATAAACATTTCTAGCTACCACTCGGCACCCGTTCCTAGGCAACGTAGGTAATGTGTTCGAGTTAGTGATTGTCCGCAAAAAGTGAGCGTTATTGCTAATGCTGTAATTGCTCGGACAACCCCTGGGTTCAACGAACTATCGATGGAAGACCTATGCTCGCTTTGCAAGTCCCTTGTGTGTGAGAAGTATCAAGATCAGAATCATTTTAGTGAGCGCTAAATTCGGTGATGGCGTTCAACGGCGACCAGACGAAGTGTGAGTACTCACGAAATAGCTCCGGGTTTTAACATTCTTCAAGTTTTAAACCATCACTTTTAATAATTGAACAACCTTTATAATTTAATTAAATTCACAGATGAAACAAGTTTAAATCAATCGAGTTTATTCGACAGACGAGCGGCTCTACGCCTGGCACGCTCTTTTCGCACCGGCCTATAACTGCTGGACGGTGTTGTAGTAGGAGTTACGGCGGGCGTTGGTTTGATTGTTGATTCCCGATAAGCCAATTGGGATGGTGCGAAGACAAGAGAGTAGGTTACTGCCTCTCCCTCCCGACTGGCGGACAAGGCAACTTCCAACCCCCTTATCTGCGTTCGGAGATTTTGATTTAATTGCCGTTCATCGGCCCAGCCCTTTTGAGCGGCGGTGAGCCGGTGACGTAGGGGCTTAAGCTTAGCTGGATCCACCCATGTGGCTTTTACTTGTTGTATCTCTTTGGTGAGCTGGATGATCTGCTCATACAGTGCTTTGTTGGCTTGCGGTGCACGGGTCAGTTCTTTCTGCAGTAGTTGGATGGGTTCCATGGCTATTAATAGATACATTTAAACGATTAGTTATAGGCAACAACAAAATTTTATGCAATAAACAAAAGGAATTCTCTTATTAAAACATTCACACAAATAAGAATAATTATCTAAAATAACAAGCTATTTATTCAATCAAAGTTCAATTAAATCAGGAGTTACATTGAGTCCCAGGAAGTTTCTATCATGGGCTGGCAATTCACGAGGCAGGAAACCCATTTTCGACCCACTCCTCCGGAGAATAGCCGGATATAGTCATTACTTAGTATTGCGGGTCCGCTTGGTTTTCAGCCGTTTGCGGATGTTGATAACTGCTGGCAATCCGACCAGCTAGTAGATCTTCTTCGACATGCGCCAGGTATTGGCGACCTCGGACCCCTTGCAGGTCCACCTGCCGCTGGTGGTTCTCAAGCTGCTCGAGAAGATGACGGGCCTGCTCGCGGATCTCCCAGGCCGGGCTCCATTCCTCCCATGGACTATCGGCTAGCCACAAGCCATGATCACCTTCTGATTGCCGGTCGATTTTTTGAGGCTCCGGTTGAGGAAACTCGGGGCATTTCTCCTGCCGGAATCGTTCCCATGCCCATCTCCATCGATCCGCAAGGTGAGTTGAAACACAGGCCATCGAGCTAGATCTCTTTGTCTCATCCAAAGCAGGTTCCACAATTTCCACCTGGGGTATCGACAATTCATCGTTGTTGAGGGGTTTATCAAGCATTCTGGCAAATGAAAATACTATTCTACCTATCGATTTTATTTATACGGACTATTGGATGTGCTTTGCACACTGTCTATAGGTGTGTTGGACGGTGGTGGTAATCGCCGGCAAGATGATAGAAAATCGACATTCGGATGGATTAGTCAGTTGGATTATGATCTTATTCCAATCTGACTGTTTTATTTTTATAAACAATTGCGACATCCGCTTGGACTTCACGATTCGATCTACATCCATCCTGACGTGAAATTAAATACTGGTATATATTAGATGTATCTTTATTCTCTGAATGAAGATCGAATTCGGAATGGAAATCGGTAAGTTTTTGGAGATTAACATCAGAAAACTCGCATATGTCATTGCCAATCTCACAATTTCACTGCGAGTGTTCCCATGTTAATTCCAATGTTCAACATTTTCCTTTATTTTATTAATATTTAATTAACTTGTTCCTCGCAACTAGACGTTTCCGTGATGTTGTAAATTATGAATGATCAGAGACATCTTCCGATCCGCAAGTATTGGATATTATTTTATCGACTGATACTTCTTCTTAAATGGATCCTTATAGTGTTAAGATTTTTCTTTGTTCAATTATTTATCTATTGTTCACCCACGTGATTACGAGCTACATTAATGTTAAACGGTTTTATTTTTTCTAATTATTAGTTTAAGTATTCAACTCAAGGAAATGGCAGAGACTTAGGCTTCTGGCAAATGGTGGATTTATTTATGACGATGGTCGAGATTTGGAAATTAATTATGGTCTATGAACCTCTCAAATATTTTCGGTCAAAAGTTAAATGATTTGACAGTATAACGGGTATCAAACATGGGAAGCCGGTGTCGTAGTACTACCAGTTGATGCTGAAGAGGTTCAAGGGGACAGATAACAGGTGGATTATTACATCAGTTCAGTTGGCTGCTCAAGAGGAGTTGGATAATTTTCTTTTATTTGGTTTACAATAAACTTTTCTCTACTTTATCAGTGTTTGTATTTTAAATTTAATTATTTAGGTTAATTTACTTTTATGCGGGAGCCACTTTTGATCAACAGTTGGGCTTGGTAATGACTACCTTTTATTTATAAGAGAGTTTTGTAAAGGTTCTTCTATCATTTCTACTAATAAGATATACTCTGGTTTGGAATTTGATTAAATCTACTACTTTACTGGGAGTTCATGGTAATTCGTTTAATAGTAACTTAAAATTATTATTCCTCGTCTTAATTCGCATTTGAGTTAAATTCATAAAATTAATTGATTTAATTTCATAGCAGTGATTTCATATTAATTTTATTCCCCGTTACCTTTCCCTTTAATAAGCCTTAAACGCATTTTATGTTTATATTGTATTTAATGAGTGCCCACTGGACTACTCGGTGTGGTGATTTTGAGCCGTATGTAGAATAATTTAGGTCGAATTTAAAGAAAACTAGAAACGAGGAAGTAGCCAAAAGACCCCTTCCTTATTTCTCCTTTCTTCTATACGGAATAATATTGAAGTTCCAATCCCTGCGTTCCGCACGCCGGGTCTTCACGGGCACAGATCATCGGCGATATTCCACGCACTTACACGAAACTGAATAATATGTGGATTTTACTAACTTGTGATGTGTCTTGGCTGTGGGCCTGAAAAATTTCGACAATAAAATAATTAATGAAAAATAAACTCATTTTAGGTTTTATAAATATTTATTAAGATATTAAAAAGCAATACAACAAATTACTTGCTAAAGCATACATCATACCAAATAAAAATACTACTCTCCCCACGCCGACATCCAAGCAGAGCTCTACCGAGGTTGCGAGGACGAGACGTGGAGAGAGAGTTTCCAAATAAAACTCTCACTCACCTAAAATAGATTTAAAGTATCGAGTGATTTCAAAAATTCAAAATATAATTTTCAAAAATGATTCAAAAATGGTTAAATTTTATGTGAAAATGCATCGGTATATATACCTATTTTCTGTCCCTGACATCGCGTGTTCTTTTTGATTTAGTAAAACAAAATTCGACCTTGATATTTTCTAGTGTATTCTAATCTTAATTTTTATTATTTTCTAATTTATTTTGATAATTTTTTATTTGAAATTTTTATTGAATTATTTCTAATTCAAATTCTTTGATTTATAATTTCATTTTCATGAAATTTTCATTTTTGTTAAATTATCAAATTTCGGTCGAATTTGTTGGGTTTTCGTGTTATGTTTATATTTTTATCGTGCGGATCTTGTTGCATTTTGTTATTATTTTAATTTATTTTTTATGTTTATTATTTTATATGTAAATAATTAAATAAATTTGGCAACGATTTAATTAAAAAATAACGCCAATAAAAAACCTTTCGTACGATATATTTCGATAGCACAGCTATCATCTTCAGGTACTCAAAACCAACTAAAAATATTATGAATTAACATTTAATTTAAACAAATTATTTTTTATTAATTTAATTTTTTAATAAATAAATATTTTTAAAAATATGTATTTTAAATTAATTTAAAAAAATTTTTTTTCACAGCACTCTGCACATTAATCTTTGGATCCAATGACCTTATCAGCAATGCTTCACATATCACTCGTTCCCAATAACTATTAAAACTTCTCAACAAAATTCTAAAATCAGACATTCCTATATCACTTTTACAGCCTCTATTGTGTTCACTAATATTGGTCAAACCCTTCAATCGACAATGCTCTAAAACTCGAGTACAGAGATGGCGGGAAGTCTCTCCAATGTATGTGGCATTACACCCATTACATGTAAATTGATAAACGAGATCAGAACACAATCCAACCGGAGTTTTTGATTTATTAATAAACATATTTCGTCTCGTTAATCCATTTCACAACTTCGGGTTCGCTCGACATTTGTTGATGAATTATTCTTGTCGGGTCGTTACAATGGCAGGTATTAGTCGATGATTGGATTTTAGCGAGTTGGGTAAAAAGAAAACTATTCTCGACAATTTTTTCAATTCTCGTGTGGATTTATTTTATTGAATAAATATTTTGAAACTGTTATTTATTGTTAATTTGAGAAATGAAGCGGTTTAGTAGTATGAAAGGACGGGAATATATTATTTTGTTTTATGCGGGAAGCTGTTTGTCGTTATAATTATTGGTAAGATGTTTGGTGGTCTATTTGTTTTGGTATTTTTCTATAACAATTTTATTTACTCCTTAAATGTCGACGGTAGTGATGTTTGACGTGCCGCTATGGTAGAATTGGAATTTTTTATCATAAAATTATTCTGTCACATTGGGGAGGTATGGGTCACCACTTGTCAAGATATTAATCTAGTCCATTATTTTAGTGTCCGATTTTAATTGGGAACAATTCATTATGGTGAATAGTTGGTTATTTGGGTTTAGGTTGTCGACGACTTTTTCATTTATCACTACTGGCATGGGTGTGGTTTGAGATTTTATTTAATTTTTTACGTCTTAAAATCTTTGAACTCTAAGTTTGATTTGGAATTTAAATTTTTGGAAAGAATTTTCATTATTTATTCTTTACTCCTAATTAATTTTATTGATTTTAATTCGAAATAACGTATCAGAAGTCCATAACAACGATTTCACTTTATTATTTCCCCGTTACTTCTCTCCGATTGATCTTAGGCGCATTGTGTTCATATTATAATTAATGAGTGCCCACTGGACTACTTGGTGTGGTAATTTTGAGCCGTTTGTTGTCAGTGATTTTAGGTCGAGTTTACGGGAATTGGGTGTCGACGAAACAGCCAAAAGACTATTTCCTTTCACCCTTTTCCCTTATACGGAATGATATTGACGTTCCAGCTCCTGCATTCTCACGCCGGAGCCTTCACGGGCACGAATTATTGGCGATTATACATGCACTTACACAACTCGGTTGTATGTTTGATTTTAATAATTTGTGAGATGTTTCGGCTATGGGCCGGAAAAAATTTCGACGGAAAAATTCTATTTATTTTGATAAATATATATTTTGCCACATAGTACATTGTAGTTCATAAATCTTCGTGCATAATACATCATCATTCTCTCTCCACGCCGACATCCAAGCAGAACTCATTTGAGGTTGCGAGGAAGCGACGTGGAGAGAGTTTTCGAACATTCTCTCACTCACATCGAAGTTTCTAGATTTCACTGGTTAAGACTGCTTCAGACTAGAATCGAATAAAACGTCTTAGTTGGTTTTGGTATTTGTTTAGCTTGAATTGTTAATAATAATGTCTGTAGGACCCTATAGTAATGATTACAATTAATTAAATACACCGAAGTAAAATAATGCGATATAATAACTCTCTTTTGCAGATATGGAACAAGAGTTGGATCACGCGAGGAAAACTAACGAGAATTTTCATGCACAAATCCTGCAGCTGTCTAACGAAATACAACGGATTAGAGCCACGTGGGTAGAGCCGGCGAAGGTTAAAACACTCTACCAGAAGATAACAGCAGCTCAAAAGGGCTAGTCGGATGAAAAACAAATTAATCAGAGCCTGAGAACGCAAATAAAGGGTTTGGAGATGGCAGTGTCAGTCTGCTAGGAAGGCGCAGCGGTGACATACCCCCTCGTCTTCGCCCCTGCTCAGCTAGAGTATCGAGATTCAATGACGATTCCGAAGGTCCCCAAAAGCCCAGCACTCATCGGCCGGGGAGAAAGGAACGAGCCAAGCGTCGAGCTGCTCAAGCATCAACTAATGTTTAATTCGATATTCCCAAATACATGTTTGTTATCGTTTAATTATTCTTTGATTGTTTCGATGGTCATACGAGAAGGGCATAACGTAGTACACACGAGATTGAACAAGGAAGAACCAGTAATTAAGCGTTTATAAGAGCAAGCAGATAAAGAGGGGACCCAAGTAAATAAAGCACACACAGACCTTCTAACGGGAGTGTGTTGAACCCAGCTTGAGATCGAGCCAGAGTAGTTCCTATGTGGCGCTCACATTTGGCGACCTCAAAACCCATGGTTGCATTACCAACGTTTCCTAGCAACGGGTAACCACTGAGCATGGCAAACAATGTTCATCTGGGGTTAAAGTTGTCGAAACCAAAAACCCCACACTAGTGTTAATTTATTTTATGTCTATTTATCGAATAAAAATTTTTAAAACCGTTATTTATTGTTGTTTTCGAGAAATGGAACAGTTTAGTAGAATGAATGGACGGGATAAGTTATTTGTTTTATGCGGGAAGCTCTTTGTTGTTACAATTGTTGGCGAGGGGTTCGGTGATCCATTCGATTTTGGTATTTTCCTATAACGATTTTATTTATCCCTTAAATGTTGACGGCATTGTCGATTATCATGTCGCTCTTCAGTACGTTTGAATTTTTTATCGCAATGAAATTTTTGTCGCATTGAAGAGAGATGGGTTTATTACTTATCGAGGTATTGATCGGGTTGTCATTTTGATGTTCGATTATTAAACTGTTGTTTAACTGGGGAAATTATTATGGTAAGTAGTTAGTTGTTTGGGTTTATTTTGTCGGGAATTTTTTGTTTATTGCTGCTGGCATATGTGCGGTTCGAAATTTTTATTTCATTTAATGTCTTAAAATCTTCAAAATTCTAGGTTTAATTCGAAATTTTAATTTTTGAGAAATTTTTATTACTTATTCCTTTTCTCCTAACCAATTTTATTTATTTTAATTCGAAATAACGTATCAGAAGTCCATAACAACGATTTTATTTTTCCATTTCCCCGTTACCTTCCCTCCAATTGACCTTAGGCGCATTGTGTTTATATTATAAATTAATGAGTACCCACTGAACTACTCGGTGTGGTAATTTTGAGCCGTTTGTTGTCAGTGATTTTAGGTCGAGTTTACGGGAATTGGGTGTCGACGAAACAGCCAAAAGACTATTTCCCCTTCACCCTTTTCCCTTATACGGAATGATATTGACGTTCCAGCTCCTGCATTCTCACGCCGGAGCCTTCACGGGCACGAATTATTGGCGATTATACATGCACTTACACAACTCGGTTGTATGTTTGATTTTAATTACTTCTGAGATGTTTCAGTGGTGGACCGGAAAAATTTCGACTGAAAAGGTCTGTTTATTTAGATAAATATATATTTTCCATATCATTTACATCATAGCTACCATTGATAATCATGTTGGTCATACATCATAACTATCTCTCCCCAAGCCTACGCCTAGACAGAGCTCCTTCGAGGTTGCCAGGAAGCGACGAGGAGAGAGTTTTCGAACATTCTCTCACTCACATTCTAAAGTTTCTGGCTTCCACTGGTTAAGAGTTAAAAACGATTCAAGTTTTTCAATAACTGGTTAAAAACGATTCAAGTTTTTCAAAAACAGATTAAAATTATGTTAAAATGAATCGGTATATATACCTATTGTACGACCCTAACCTTGCGTGTTATTTTTGATTTAGTAAAACAAAATTTGACCTTGTGATTTTCTAGTATATTCTATTCTTAATTTTATTATTTTGTAATTATATTTGACAATTTTTCTTATGAATTTTCTAATTGAATTGTTTCCAATTCAAATTATTTGATTTTTATTCCATTTTCAGGAAATTTCACATTTTTTGATAAATTGTCAACTTTCGGTCAAATTGTTAGGTTTTCATGTTATTTTTATGTTTATTTCGTGCGGATCTTGTTGCACTTTGTTATTATTTTAATTTATTTTTGTGTTTTATAATTTTACATTTAATTGTTTTCTTTCTCATATTTTAGCAGGGTTAGTTGATGTTTTAATATGTTCGATTTTAAATCTGCATGCTGTATTTGCTTGTGTATTACCCATTCATTTAAACAATTTACAAGGCCGTTTGTGTTCTGGCCCAACAACATTAAGGCTCTCAATATGGAGTTCCAAATTTTTAAAATTATATATTATATGATTTATCTTTAACATGAATATTATCGATGTTAAGGCTCTCAATTTCGAGTTCCAATTTTTTAAAGATTATTTATTTTATAATTTATTTTTGACGTAGCAACGATTCTCGGCTCTTTCCCACACCCATCTCCCTTATTTGATCTTAAGGTTAGAGATGTTGATATTATGATATTACGAGTGCCTACTGGACTACTCTGTGTAGATAATTTTGAGCCGTTGAGTTACGTGATTTTAGGTTGAGTTTTCGGGAACTGGATGACGAAGAAGCAGCCAAAAGACTACCCCTTCATCTTCCAACTTCCCCTATAAACGGCATGTATTGCACTTACACATCTCGGTAGTTATGTTGCATTTTAATGACTTGCGGTGATGTTTTGGTTGTGGGCCGGAAAAATTTCGACATATAATACATTTTCTCGAATTATATATTTCATAACATTGTTTTAGCATGGTTGACCGTCAGCATACATATTAATATTTCCCCATAAATGCACTCAAGTAGAGCTTACTTGAGATTGCTTGAACCCGTATGTAGAAAATTGTCGATAATTGTCCGCTTGAATTGGTTCACAAAAGTTTACACACTTTTCCCAAAATTAAACTTGTGTTTGTCAAATTTGTGTTAAACTTGTATATATCTGTTCTGTGACCCTAACCTTGCGTTTTAAATTTACTGCGATAAAACAAAATTTGACATTGAAATTATTTGTATTATCTAACTCTAATTTTTAATATTTTCTTGGTTTAGTTTGACAATTCATTTCTTTAATTTTTATTTAGGTTATTTCCAACTAAAATCATTTAATTTTACTTCAACTTTTCATTAATTCTTGCTTTTTTAAATAAATTGTCAATTTTCGGTCAAATCTTTATGTTATTTTTATGTTTATTTCGTGCTAATCTTGGGTCATCTTGTTATTATTTTAATTTATTTTTTATGTTTTTGATTGTATATTTTAATTATATCTTTCTCTCATTTTAAGGTTGTTGAATTGATGTTTATGGGTCTGATTTTAAATCTGCCCGTTATATTTGCGTGTATTTCCAATTAATTTAAACAGAATTCAGTGCTGGCCCAACAATACCATAGAAATCGTAACAAGTAATCGTACATAAATCTTAGTCAGAAACTCATCAATATAATTTTGTATTGCATTTTCGAAATTTTTCTTTTGAAAATATAGATGAATTTATTTTATGAAAAATAAAAAGTTGTAAAATAAGTATTTATCTTTAAATTGAATCATTTAAAATCATATTGTTTTAAATTTCTACACTGTTTAAAATTTAGTAATTGCTAGATTATGAATTTCTTATTGAAGACATCTAGTTTTTCCAAAATTCGTCTTCCATTCTTTAATTTTAGGTTAAAAAATAATTATTTCTAAGATTTATCGTTTTTTTAGAAAGTTTTCTTTAGAAGGAGTATATTCTCATTATAACGACTTATGCAATATCGATAATGAAATCAATAAAATATTCTCAACAGGTTTCAATGGATTTTTTAAAAAACCTCTTAGAACTAATTTTTAGATCATTTTAACTTTAAACGTATCGATTATCTTTTAATGGGTATTAGTTCTATAACTCGTCCATTAAATAAAAAAGACATTTTCGATGCATTTTCGAAAATTACTAAAACAGTCGAACAAAAGCGTTTGATTAATGACTTTTATAATAATTTAATTTTATAAATTTCAGAACTTACAACTAGTTCAAGCTATTATTTATACATTTTACATTTTATGACAAACATGAACTACGATTTTGACCCAACAGCAATTTTAAAAGAAATGGCCAGTAAAGGATTACCTGTTAATAAGGTTTATTATTTCTTTATCATTGACTTAACAATTACGTTTGTAATACGTAGATATTAAATAATATTTTAATTTAAACATTTAAAATTTAAATTTTGTAAAAATAATAACTGTTAATAATAATTTGTTATAATGAAAAATAAAATAAAAGTTGTTAATATTTAGAATATTCTTCATCAAATTCTGGTGAAATATTCCTTTATGGGGGATCTCAAATCAGCAAAGTTAGTTTAGTTTCATTAAATACATAATTCCCTCACAGATTATTGCATGATTGTTATCTGAGCAATTTCGGCCCTAACACATATCACTACGTATTTCTCATTTGTGCTGCCATTCGAGCCAGGTATTTTTACTCCGTTTTTTGAGTTCTTTCCTCATTCTGTTATCAGAAATTATAAAGCTGCTGATGAATATAGAAAGGCCCTGAATACCGTCGAGCCTCGGTTGCCTCGATACATGCTGGGAAATATTATGGATACTTATGCCAGTGTATGTGACATTGATAAATGTATAGAGACATATAAAGAGATGGAATATAACCTTATCAAATTCGATAATCCTTACAAGGAAATTTATAAAATGTATTTAATTCTTGCTAAATCCGGAGCCAGTAAAGAGGATTTGTTAAAGGTAATTAATTATTCATTGGAATTGTCAACGATATCACCCTAATTCTCAATGCAAAGTTCCCTAGACAGTAAAAGATTTATATTAAACAGTTTATATTTTCCATATTAAATGTTTTGTTAAATTAGTGGCGAGTGATTTAAATGAAATTTTGTGATAATTAATAATTGAATTATTTTAAGAATATTTGTGTGTGTGTGTGTTTAAGTATTTGGGATTTTGGCGTGTGTTTTATATATTAAATTCCAAATTTTTAGTTTTTCCAACAAATTTTAAGATTTCCGAGTGAGATAAAAACCATTGTTTAAATCCACTCTTTTCAAATATCTACAATATAATGTATTTGATTAATATCATTATTTATAAGTTATTATAATTTATAATTTAATATTATCATTTATAATTTATGATTATTATTTATAATATATTATTATAAATTATTATTATTATTATTATTATTATTATTATTATTATTATTTATTACAATTTTAATTTATTATTATTATTATTTTTAATATTAGTATTTTTATTATTTATAATTTATTATTATTTAATTTATTATTAATATTAATATTAATATTATTATTGTTATTATTATTATTATTGTTATTATTATTATTATTATTATTATTATTATTATTATTATTATTATTATTATCATCATCATCATTATTCAGGCTATAGAATTTCTCAAGAATCATATAATTTAATATTATTATTTATAATATATTATTATAAATTATTATTATTATTATTTATTACAATTTTAATTTATTAGTATTATTATTATTTTTAATATTAGTATTTTTATTATTTATAATTTATTATTTTTAATATTAATATTTTTATTATTTATAATTTATTATAATTTAATTTATTATTATTATTATTTTTAATATTATTTTTATTATTTATAATTTATTATTATTTAATTTATTATTAATATTAATATTAATATTATTATTGTTATTATTATTATTATTGTTATTATTATTGTTATTATTATTATTATTGTTATTATTATTATTATTATTATTATTATTATTATTATTATTATTATTATTATCATCATCATCATTATTCAGGCTATAGAATTTCTCAAGAATCATATAATTTAATATTATTATTTATAATATATTATTATAAATTATTATTATTATTATTTATTACAATTTTAATTTATTAGTATTATTATTATTTTTAATATTAGTATTTTTATTATTTATAATTTATTATTTTTAATATTAATATTTTTATTATTTATAATTTATTATAATTTAATTTATTATTATTATTATTTTTAATATTATTTTTATTATTTATAATTTATTATTATTTAATTTATTATTAATATTAATATTAATATTATTATTGTTATTATTATTATTATTGTTATTATTATTATTATTATTATTATTATTATTATTATTATTATTATTATTATTATTATTATTATTATTATTATTATTATCATCATCATTATTCAGGCTATAGAATTTCTCAAGGATCATATAAACTTTGGTCGAATCGCAATATTAATTAATAATCTATTTAGATCAAATCTATTTCACGAAGCCATCTTTTTTATAGAAAATATTAATATAAAGATTTCAGTTGGCCACTGGAAGACCTCATTAAGACTTTTGATACTTTATCATAATCCAGTATGTCTTATACTATTATTTTTATAATTTGTGAAACTTTCTCACATCATTTAGCCCATGGATGTATATGAATATTTTTACAATAAAGCAGCAGTTTATAACCTTGATTATATTTATATTGCCCAAGAGTTCTCCTTTGGTCAGTTAATATATTATATTTATTTTTATTCATTATTTTATTTGTATTTCTTATTACATTTTGAGTCTAATAGAGGTAATTTTCGAGGTAGACAATCGAGTTCAAACCAACAAAGCTATTGATGATATATGATGAATATTAACCAACTCCGATTCGGCTCGATGATTGAATTATTAGCTTTCTCCATACTCGGCGCGCTGTCGGCAATTGCTAAAGTTCTGGCATTTTTATCAGGAATAATTCTAATCATTAACTCTTTTGCGCTACCGAGAACTACTGATGGATCTGTTAAACCGTTGTAACTAATTTTGTCGATTGCATAGCTAGAATTTGAAATCGATTCACCAAGGAAAATTTCTCAACAATTCCGCGATTTCCGCTTGAAAGGCATTACCGTTTCAGAGTCATTTATTGCTAACCAATAATATTCAAAAATCCATCCATAGATAATTACTAAACCCTAAAATTCCCAAAAAATAAACAACTTCGGAAAAATCAATAATTTTTACAATTAATTGCCCGATAATAGAGATATAGACGACCTTTATTTGCCATTTAATTCGATGAGAATTGAACCATAACAGTGATTGCGTATCTTATTTATTGAGCACAATATTTAAAGATGAAACCAGTGGAAAAATAGGTACAATAACTAAATTCACAAGAACACAAATTCAAAAATATATTTCGACAGAATTTCTGCTTTCGTCAGGCAGTCTTGAACTTTAAACTATTTAGAATAAACGATTTTAATTTTAACAAATTTCTGCTTTTAAATTATCAAAACTTAATAATTTAGAATACCAATTCTTTATCAACACTTTTTACCGAATTAGCAACACTTTACCGAATTAGCAATTATCATTTTTATTGTTGATGATGAAAGAGACTATTGATAAATTGAAATAAAATCCCTAGGAAAGTCTGAGTGTAATTTGTCAAATGAGTGTGAACTGAGTGTTGATCTAAATAATAGTAAAAATGGATATAAAAAAATTGAGCCTAAATATGTGTTAGTATTGCCGTACTCTGAAGGCTTTACAAATTATAAGAGGAAGTTAAGTAAACAAATTGGAAATTTAGAGTATAAGATCGTCTCTAATTCGTGTAAAGGCACGCAATATGTTTATTAATAAATCAAAAACTCCGGTTGGATTGTGTTCTGATCTCGTTTATCAATGTCAATGTAATGGGTGTAATGCCACATACATTGGAGAGACTTCCCGTCATCTCTGTACTCGAGTTCTAGAGCATTGTCGATTGAAGGGTTTGACCAATATTAGTGAACACAATAGAGGCTGTAAAAGTGAAATAGGAATGTCTGATTTTAGAATTTTGTTGAAAAGTTTTAATAATTATTGGGAACGCGTGATATGTGAAGCATTGCTGATAAGGTCATTGGATCCAAAGATTAATGTGCAAAGTGCTGTGACTACGAATGTTTTGAATGTTTTTAAATAGTTTAAGTATGTTAAATCATGTTTATGTATTGTTTTTAAAAAAAAACTTTTTAAAACATTATTAAAATAATTGAATTTGTAAATTACATTATTTTTTAAAAAATTATAATATAAATTTTAATTTTAATATTTATATAAATAACATTTTAAATTAGTTAAAAGTATTTGAATGTTAATTACAAAATTAAATTAATATAAAAAAATAATTTTTTTAAATTAAATGTTAATTCATAATATTTTTAGTTGGTTTTGTGTACCTGAAGATGACAGTTATGCTGTCGAAATAAATCGTACGAAAAGTTTTTTACTGGCGTTATCTTTTTATTTAACAAAAAATGTAGTAATTTCTGCTCTCAAGTTTTCGATCACAGTCGACTGATGGAATTGATTGATATTAGTAAGCATAATTTTTTGATGCAAGATAAAACTAAATGTAAAATAATTTTTCAAAATTTTTTTAAATATTTTGTTGAAAATTTTATTTAAATTTTGTTAAAATTTCGGTTTTGTAAAATTTTAAAATTATTTTTTCTAACATTTTGTAGGATTTGTGAATTAAAAAAAGCAAAATTTTTAATTTTTGATAATATAAAAGCAGAAATTTGTTTTTATAACAATGATTTACTCAAAATAGTTTAACCTTTTCGCAACTGCTGGGGCACATGTCGCAGCAAATTTTTTGCAATTATGCCTGACTTCAAGATAATTGCAAAAAGTTTGAGAATTTTTGGGAAAGAATAACTGGCGAGGCGTTGTTGATAAAATTTATAATTCCATTAATTAATGTTCAACATTTTCAGTTTACTTGTATTTTTAATGTATTTAGGTAATTGAATATTAATTGTGTAAATTACGTATTTGATTTTTTATAAAAATAATTTTAAAATTCTATTTTTATATTTAAAATTTATTTAAATTTTATTTAAATGAATGTTTGATTTTTATTTTTTAAATTATAATTAAATTTTGTAATACGAGTTGAATACAATTATTATTGATTAATTTGTTTAGATTTTCATATTCTCATTTAGATTTTGTTAATGTTATTTCTAGCCGGAATAAGACTGATAAACAGTCCAAATATATAGTAAAATGTTATTTTATAGAATATATAGTTTGCGTTTTTCAATTATTAATACTATCATTATTATGATAAAAAAACAGATTTTGCCGGTAATATAAAGTAATCCGTAAAAGTTAGAGGCTGCTCTAAAAGCTTTATTTTTCATAAATTTATTTGTGGGAAGGGATTCTGGGTTTGTTTGATATATATGTATATTAGGGTAATAGCCGTTTAGGAAATATTTTGATCTTTATTCTTTAAACTTTAATAGATAATTTCTGATAACGGATGATTTTTTTTTCACTATCACAAATCGCCATCTACTTATCCATCAATTCTCTAATTCCTCTTTCATAAATTATATTTTAGGTTTAAATAGTAGATCAATTTCATATTTTGTCTGTTTTTCATCCCTGTTCACGACTCTTGTTACGATTGTAAGCGGAAATCTCGTTTTGAAACTTTTGAATCCTCTTTATCGTTTCAAATTTTATCATGTCAAACTCTCGGAAGCTGCCGGATTCCTTGTGATTCCAGTCTCCAGTAATGCTTAATCAAACTCTACTTGTTAAAAATCTGGTATTTCATGATCTTTAATTTTCTTTCCTAAACCATCTCATCCATGTTCATACACTAACTGCCTTCTTTTATAGGCACCTATAATGTTTCTGATTGCCCTTATAATACTAGATCTTTTGTGAATGCCCAAACTTACTACAATAGGCTCTTGTTTTCATTTAAGTGTAAAGTGGAAATAAAGAACAAATTGACAAAACTTTAACTGTGATTCTATGTTTAGAGGACGCAATAAAGGCAATGGACAGTTATTTTTTCTCTGAATCCCAAAATTCTAATGCCAAATTAGTGTGTGGTTTGCTTTACAATGCCTCAAAAAGTGACAATTCAATCTTGAGTAATTTATTATTGCCTCATGTCAAATATTTTATTGAAAATTAAGAATTGAAGACAGCTTTACTATTTTGCCGGTTAAAATTTAGGAAACCGGAATTTTCTTCCTATCTTATTGTTTATTGGTTAGACAGCATCAAAAAGTACTATAAAATGAATTATTCCACAATAATAGCCTCTTTAGAAGTATTTAATTTTATTTAATTAATTATATGTAGTAGGGAAAAGTGAGCCCACGATTTCTCATCTTTTTTTCTCGAAAATTTGAAATTTTTTTAAAATACAGATTTTGGTATGAATTTTTGGTATAAATCCAACCCCTCTAGCAAAACTTTTTGTGACTCATGATTTTTAAAACAACCAAGTTTTTTCTATCCCTCGTGACATTTAATAGCAACTTTTACTAAATATTTTGAAAATTCAAAAATGATAAATTATTTATATAATTAGTTTTCTATGTTACATTATTATTGTTATTATTATTATTATTATCATTTATTATTATTATTATTATTAATTATTATTATTATTATTATTAATTATTATTATTTCTCTGATTTAATATTATAATTCTCACAAAATTATTATTATTTTGATATCTCAATTTTATTATTATTAGTACAACTTGTGATATTAGTGCAAATTCTGACATTAGTGCAAATTGTGAAATTATAACGTTTTTTAATTAATGTTTCAAGTGATGTCCAATAATGAATATTAAAAACTTTGTTAAAATTGAGAATTAATTAGACACATTTTTGATTTAAATAAATATAGTATAAATTATTACTTTTGAAGAGATTGTAACTGGTGTCCAAGCCATAAAAATCGAACCGATTCATGCGGTAACAAGAATTCAGAATCGGAAGCTGATTATGGAATCTTTGCGTAAACAGGCAAAAGTCATTTTAAATTTTAATGTCAGAAGATTTGACGGCCAAAGCATTGTAGAAGCAGAGCAATGGCTCTAGGACATTGCAGATTGGATGCTACTTAATGATTTGAATTTAGTAAGTATTTTTTTTACTTACTATTGTCTGAAGAGGCGTCTATCCTTTGGAAAAAATTTAAAGACATTTCACGACTAGTGAAAATGCTCGTGAATGGTTTAACGACACATTTACAAAAAGAAGTCTATTATGGATAAAATTTGTGATACAATCAATGATACAAAATCACGATGAAAGATTTGCTACATTTGAAATTCGACTTAAGATACTCATTGACAAAGTTTATGACTGAAATTTCAAAGGAAAACACCGTCAAACTGATTTTATGCAACAGAGTTCGGAACGACCGTTTGAAAGAAAATATATCGACGAAGGCCAATGTTATAAGAAAAGAAATTAGAAACTATCAAAGGTATATGAAGCACGAGAAGAAGCAGTAGTTAAATCCATTTATGCAAACGCTACTCAAGATAAACAGAAGCAATGGATTCAAAAATATTTTAATAACAGAATATTCCCAAATCGTCAAACAGGAATAACTTACCAAAATAAAAACAAAACAAACGAAAGACAAATTGATAAAGTGAAACCCGTGGCAGAACAATATAACGAGAGGACAACTACGGAGCGTGGATCACCACCTTTAGTTTCAATGAAACATATCGCGCGGAAGATTAATAATAGATGTTGTGGTTTACCAGAACCAGTAGAAAAAGGGTTAAAACCGGGTCAATGCTTTTGTTGTGGACAAAATTACCATATGCGATTTGAATGCCCATTGAAGAACAAGTGATTAATATGCGGTCAGGACGGTCATTCATTTAGAAGTTACAATTTTTAGTGAAATTACGAAGTAATACACAAAAACTATAACGAAGAGTTTATTTTGTATATGAAATAAACGATGATAGATCAGATCAATTGATAGAACCACTCATTCATAATATTGAGACAAAAATAAACCAAGAAGACCCTGTTGCTTACATTTCGCCAGTAAGGTCGAGACAGTAGATGTGTTTAAAAAAGATAAATGTTGAAAAGAAGGATGATTATAGAAAGTGGAGTATGATGGAAATAAATGGATTTCGTGTAGAGGTGCTATGGGGTTTAAGAGCTTCAATCAGTTTGATCAGTAAGAAATGTTGGAGATTGATTGGCAGTCCAATATCGATGGACAGCACGAAACGGTTGAGTGGAGTATGTTCAAAAGAAGATGAGAAACCTCGGAAGCTTTAAAATCGTTGCAAAATCGAACAAAAATTTCGAGAATTGATTGTTATTATTGTAGCCAGAACGGATAAGGCATTGACATTTATTAATACAACAAAAAAACCAATACGCCCACAATTTCAGGCATCGATGGCAAATTTATACGAATTTTTCTTTTGGCGATCTATGAATCTTATTTTTACAGAGTGTATTAATAAATGCAAGGTTTTTGCTAGTAGAAAGATTGATCAAGGAAGAACAAAATAAATTTTATTGCCAAGAACAGGAGAACGATTTTTAGAACAGATAGTAGTGTATATTGCATATATGAAGACAAAAGAAAGTAAGAAATATATGATAGTGATAATAGATCGTTTTAGGAAATTGGTCAGTTTATCAGCAGCAATTACACAGGATGAAACAACAATTTTAAATGTCATTTTGAATTTTTGAAGGATCAATGGAGGAATTTGGTATTAAACAAGAATTTAGTTCACCGTGTCAACATCAATCGAATGTTTTAGCAGAGAGAATCAAAAGAACAGTTGGGAACATGTTGGCAACATCATTGAAAGAGATTAAAACAAGGAATAATTGGTGTAGATTGTTACCAAAGATTAAATTTAGTTTGAATGCTACAACACAAAACTCGACAAAATTCTGAGCTTTTGAAATTGTATATGGCCGGAAAATTAATTTATATTCAGGAGTAGGACATATACAAAAATTCAGAGAAGAAATTGAAGATGAAACGAAAACTAATCTAGAAAAGGCAGCTACAGCTATGCAAAATAGAGATTTAGACAACCAGGGTACTTGAGTTTTCATGCTGGGAGGGAAAGTATTAGTACGATTGGAACCGCATAGACAAAAGGAGGAAATTCAATATGAAGGACCTTACAAAATTTTAAAATTCTTATCGCACAGACGAGTTTAATCACAATTTTACACTCAATCAAATCAAGAAGAATCAAATGGCTGAAGAATTACAAAGAAAATGAAAAGGCGAGTGATGTTCAATAATGAATAATAAAAAAACTTTTTTTCATATTGAGAATTAATTAGACACTTTAGATTAAAAAAATTATAGTATAAATTATAGGTTTTGAAGAGATTGTAAGTCTACATTTTCAACTAATGTCGGAATTTACACTTGTGCCAGTTGTTTCACTAATGCTGTATGCTCCCTGTCCACTAAATCACTCTTTATAAATTTAATATAAATTCTCAACATCAAAATTATGTTTCATCTATAAAGCACTCGTAGTCATAGTTAATCATTTGAAGCACAATCAATACAATTTGTCCAGTAATCCCAATTCTATTATTTATTTAAATGATAATGTACTTTTCGTACTTAGTCTGCATTGGTTTTTCTACAACTGCTTCACTTATATCTCTTGCAGTATAATTTCCTTTGGAACTATGTTATCATTGTCAATTTCATTAACGTTCCTTAAAATCTCAATAAAAATTGCAAATTAATGAAGCCCAACGATGTCCATATATACTCAAATATTACAAATTCATTGACTTAGATATTTATAAGACTAAATTTGATACAGAAATCTCTATTTTCTAGGATGAATTTTCAGAAATTGATAAACGATTCTTCATATTATGTTGCATTCTGAATTCATTATATAATAATGAAACATCTGAAACTAAACAGTTAATTCAAGATTATCCATCGGTTTTACAAAACCCGTTTTCATTCAATCACATTTTTTTGGCTTCTCGTTTTGCAACTAATATTCATTTTGATAATTTTCAATATGCAGTATCAATTTTCCACGCTATCATTGCACCATATGCGGTTAATACTTTCTTTGACAGATATATTGTTGTCTCCTGTAAACGTTTTGTCAGTGAAAAGGTGATTTCAATGATAGAATATCTGCTTGCCAATAGTTCATATAATTTGACCGAGAATTCGATATCTGAATTCTCGATGAAAGTAAGTATTTATTATTTATTTAATTTTAATAAATTCTCAAATCTCCATTCCAATGACCTATATTAACCGTCACATTGAACATCTTTCAGTACAAACACGAAAAACCGCGAGAAATAGATTTTTTTGGTTTAATAAAGGATTTAAATAGATAAAAGGCTTTGCTATTAAAGATAAATTAGTGTTCTCCAGTAGTGTTTCTAAATTCCTACTTTAAAACTCCTTCAGTTATTCTGTAACATGCCTTTATCTTAATCTTTTTTTTCTTTCTGAATTTTCAGCTTATCGGCTTTTAAGTGTTCAAATTTAGTATTAGTGCCAAATTTACCCAGGTGATTTATCTATTAATTTAGTACATATATTTAATAAATTTAATTTCTTTAATTGGATATATTTCATAAATTTTATTTATTATATTGATTTTATTAATTTTATTTATTATATTAATTTTATTTATTATATTAATTTTATTAATTTAATTTATTAAGAATTAATTAATTTGGATTTATTATATTGATTTTAATAATTGATTATAGTTAGATTTTATCTATTAATTTAGTACATATATTTAATAAATTTAATTTCTTTAATTGGATATATTTCATAAATTTTATTTATTATATTGATTTTATTAATTTTATTTATTATATTAATTTTATTTATTATATTAATTTTATTAATTTAATTTATTAAGAATTAATTAATTTGGATTTATTATATTGATTTTAATAATTGATTATAGTTAGATTTTATCACTGGAAAATATTTTCCTTTGTTTTAATTTTTCTTTATTTTACTGTTTTTAATGTAGGATATTCCTGAAACCAGTTTCATGAGTATAAAAGTATGAATATTTCACCAATAATACTTTTATAAATATTTATTTATTCAGGCGTTATATGATAAAAATAACGCTGGATTTTCAAAAGACAAGTCATAATATTGTATATAATCGTCCGGGAATTTTCGTTGTCCCCATACGAAAGGTTAGAGAAATTTAAATATGTTGTAAAATAAATTAATTGAGTTTTTATTCATTTAAAGTTAACTTTATATATTATAAAATTTAATAGCGCCAACATCATTTTTATGAGGGCTTTTTAAATTTTTTTATATAGCGATCATCTTCAAGCCTAGGAAATTTCAAACGACATCCTCTTCCATTTAATGAAATTTATGTTAACCGTAGATTTATGGTAATATCGTGACATTATAGAATGCACACTTTAGATTTTATCCATTCATTCTCAAATATATAATCAATAGAAAAAATAAACTATCATAACAATTTTTCTTAAATACAAAAACGTCCAAATATTATTAACATCAAATAATATTAATGTGACGGATGGGCTTGTTTATTTTTACACAAATAATTAAATCTGGGCTCAACTTCAGTACAGTTTGTAATAATTTTTAACGTTTATTAAAGTTGAACGATATCTTGATTTTATGTATGTTAATGTGGAAAACACTGATTCGGATAAATACGTTGTACAAAATGGCGGTAATTTGTTTATTGCTATTAGTGATAGTAGTGGATATTGTAATTTGATTTCTACCCAAAATTTATGTACAGGCACTTGATAAAATCTGAGTCGCAAGCTTGTATCACTAGATAGTTCTGCAAATTCTTGTGCTCAGGAAATTAATTTCTTGCATTGTAATTGCAAATGGGTTGCAAATTCAATATTGTGTATCGAAATCACTAGTAAAATAGCTTTGAATGTGAATTTCCAGATCCTTAAATGATTAATTATAATTTTTATTATATCTTTTTTGGAATATCATTATCAATTATATAGTTGTCTGTAAATGGAAACATTTCTAGTGATCCACTTTCCACTCAGTTATTCCATATAATAATTTTACAAAGGCCTCAAATTTATCGTTCAGCATAAATATGTTAACGATTATTCCCTGAATTGGTAAATTTATATTGAATTTATCAAAATATCTGCTAAATAGCATAACTTGAGAATGCGTAAATCATCATGAAACTAATTGGGCAAGTTTAAATTTTGCTTTGTTAAAAATATGAGAACTTGATTTTTTGAAGTTAATAATCGTTTCAAACTTCGACTTCTTGATAGCCACCTAACTTCAGCATGTAGCAATAACCTATATATTCGGAATTCATATCAATGCACTAATCTTTAAGCAATCGACTAATAAGCACTCGATTTTGAATAAAGTTAATGATTTTGGAAGGATTCAAAAACAGTTTAATTCTAATGAAATTTTTTAACAAGTGTCTCTCAGTGAACCATATAGTGTGTAAAAGTAATACGTTCATTTCCACTAGCTTTAGCAAATGCTGTAAATCCAAGATCTTATCCGGTCATTGATGCAGTACCCTCTGTGTGCACACCAGCACAATTTTTCAAATCCAATGCTTCATCTGTAAAAAAACTCGTTATTTTTATCTTTTTCACGAGTATAACCTTCCAAGGGGCGATAAAACAGTAAACCTTCATGAATGTTTGCTTCATAAATACATCTTACATAAAGTAACAATTGTAAAATTTTTGAAATGTCTGTCGAGTCGTCCGGTTGAGTGTCAAACTTTAAGCTAATTCTAAGCATCATTGTCTGAAGTTCTTCTTTATCACGATGGAATTTTACTAAATTCAGCAGCATACTGTTTTACTACCTGCAGATATAAGGATATCCGAAATTGTTAATGTAAAAGTTTCTCCAAAAGTAAAAGGCATCTTCGTTTTCCCTATCAAATATGATACTTTATACGATATCAATAGATATTTTATCATTCAAAGTAACATACTTCTCAAAAGTTATATAGAAAAACTTTATGTATAGAAAAGATATACCTACTGGAAATAACAATGTAAATTAAGTGAATTTTCTCTAAAAGAACAGAAAAATAAAATACAAACACATAAAAAAGCGTTAAAATAAAATTTACATACAGGTGGACAAATATTATGGACAACAATCAATCGTCCCCCTTTTCTCTATGAATAATAGCAATTGTTTGGCCAGAACACAAACGGCCTTGTAAATTGTTTAAATGAATCGGTAATACACACGCAAATACAACATGCAGATTTAAAAATCGGACCCATAAAACACAAAAATAATTTAAATAATAATAAAGTGCAACAAGATCCGCACAAAATAAACATAAAAATAACATGAAAACCTAACAATTTGACTGAAATTTGACAATTTACCAAAAATGCGAAAATCCATGAAAATCGAATAAAAATCAAAAAATTTGAATTGGAAACAATTCAATTAAAAAATTCAAAAGAAAAATTGTCAAATAAAATTACAAAATCATAAAATTAAGAATAGAATATACTAGAAAATCACAAGGTCAAATTTTGTTTTACTAAATCAAAATTAACACGCAAGGTTAGGGTCGTACAATAAGTATATATACCGATTCATTTTTACATAATTTTAATCAGTTTTTACAAAACTTGAAATCGATTCTAATCTGAAGAAGTCTTAACCAGTGAAATCTAGAAACTTCGATGTGAGTTAGAGAATGTTCGAAAACTCTCCACGTCGCATCCTCGCAACCTCGAATAAGCTCTGCTTGGGCGTCGGCGTGGGGAGAGAGTTATGTTGTACTATGAAAGAAGATTATGATGTATTATGCAACAATAAAAAATATTTAAATGAAATGAATTTTTTGCGTCGAAATTTTTCCGGCCCACAACTGAAACATCATGCAAGTTATTAATTTATCACATCATATCGAACTGTGTAAGTGCGTGTATAATCGCCAATAGTTCGTGCCCGTGAAGGCTACGGCGCAAGAACGCAGTAGCTGGAACGTAAAACCATAATTCCGTATAGGGTAAAAGGGCGAAGGCGAAGTAGTCTTTTGGCAGTTTCGCCGTCACTCAATTCCCATAAACTCAACTTAAATTATATTCATATACATCTAAAATTTAAAACACCGAGTAGTCCAGTGGATACTCATTAATTTGTAATATAAACACAACGCGCCTAAGGTCAATTAAAAGGGGAAGGTGACAGGAAATGAAAAAAATTAGATCGTTGCTATAGCCTTCTAATATTATGTCTTAAATAAAATTAATTAAAATCAATTCGTGGAAGAAATGTAATTAGCGTAGAACCCTCAGAAAAAATTAAATTTCGAATTAATCCCGCGAATTTGAAAATTAATGACGTTAAATGAAATAAAAATTCGAACTGTAATCATTGATACCAATAGATATAAACATGAAGGTTCCCAATAAATGTAAAATAAATCCAAGTTTCGAATTCTACGTAAAATAACATCTTACAGTACTTCCTCACAGTTAAACAGCAGTCAATAATTAATTGCCAAAATGCTAACCCACTAGGTGAAATCCGCAAGCACCCTAATAAGTAATAAACATATCAATCTTCAACGCAATTTGAAAGTTTATGGAAACTCAAACTTATGACTCCTATTGGGATAAATAAAAATAATATTGCAAGATACCAACAACGAGTAGATGAAAGCTAGTGAAACATAAGAATAGCCAAACGACTCGGCAACAATTATAACGACATGTGACATACAACTCATCGACCAAAACAAATAACCTACTCCATCAATGTTTTCCAACAAATTGTTCCCTTTCCGAAAAATAACAATGAACAACAGGTTCCAAAAAATTTATTCAATAAATATTTAATCAGCAGGAGTAAAATAATGTAGCACCAATAATTAAGATACGGCCATTGAAAGTCTTCCACCAAACCTTTGCACCTCAGTAGATCGACACCTTGAAAGACTAAAATTTAATATTTCATTGGAATTAAATTAACGACGAATACCTACCTTTGAAACGACCCATCGGGAACAACCCAATCGAAAAATGACGAGCAAACCAGTGATGGTTGGATGAAATTGGAATGATAAGGCGAATGCAATAGATAGAATAAATGTCTACTATATACATATCTACCTTGACATTTATACACAAGTAGATCGATACTGATAATCATTCCGGGTAACCCAGAAATTAAAATGAATTCACAGTGGATCATCGACAGTCGCATGCAGAATCGTTATGCCAAACACGCACACCTTCTCGAGAAAACTATTCTCTAACCAACGATAGTCGCCGCGACCGTTTAATAACACAACTGATTGATCATAGCAAAAACACACCAGCCAGTAATAAAGCCACTGACAAATCGAAGCTGACCGTTAATTTTCAAAAATCAGAAATTCATTATCGACCGAATCAAGTAGACGAGCACGCTTCTGCTAGGATTCCGGAGGAAGACATAATTGTGGAGCCAAGATCCCACTCTCCAAGTAAGTTGCTACTAAATATTTTGGATCTCGTTTTTTGGATAATTCACCATAGTAGTCAAATAAAATAATTTAAGATAAGATTGTTACTCAAAGTATTGTTCAAGTAAGAACTTCATCCTAATATTACGAATGATTAGTATAATGAATAATTAGATATTCTTAATATCATCAATTTAATTAAATAGTAAATGAAATTATATAACCTTTTTTAGTAAACGAAATTTGATACTTTTGACAGAGAATGATTTTTAGGAAAATTCGGTATTATTCTTAATGAAATTAACAAAATAGTATTCTCATCTATCCACTGTCCAACAGAAAGATTTTCAAAACATTAACACGTCAAAAATGCCGTAGTTAAAGATAAATAGACTAAAACAACGGACTTCAAATCGGTATATCACGACATTTGTAATTAAATATTTCAGGATCAGAAAAATCTGTATCTTGTACAGTTCATTAAATTGATTTCCTTAACTCCAAGTAATTATAGTTTGAGTTAATTTATTTTTGTTTTACCATTTTGAAAACCAAATTGGGAGAAAATGTTAATCTGAGGAAAAATGTATTTCTTTTTTGGTTAGAATTTTTCTACAGTATCCAATTTCGTTTTTAAAATAGAGATATAGGGTAAATAAATTGAAAGATTGATTTTCGAACAGAATAATGACGTCAAGCTTGTTGCGTTGATAATAGTGCTAATGATCTCGGATCTCCTCTTCCTTGCAGCTGTGTCGGGTAAATCGACATTCCCTACAGAACGCTTACGTCGACCCTTGCAGTAGAAAACAACTTCCTATCAAACTGTGTTTATAGAAATGATAATAGGGATGAAACACGCAAAGGTACAACTAAAGACGACATTACGCCACATTAGTCCGACTGTGTACGGAGTTTTTGAAGAAGGTCAAGTAAATAATCTAGAAAAATAATCCATGAAACGCACAACATCATTTACCGACACGTGTCTGAGTAGATATCCAAGCGCGTCGGATAAATTTATTGAAATTATTTTTCGTTTAGGCGATTCGTGGATAGATGAATCCCGGTCACCGTACGTTTCCTCGCACATGCGGCAAATCGTTGCCGTCAAGCCATGTGGGATGCTGGATTCACCGTATCCCAGGTCTGAGAATACAGATTTGGCACTCTGCAACAAACGGAGGAGGTCGAGCTCCCGTTTTTTGCCATAAAGCGGGACCCAGGCCGCAATCCGGCCAGAGAAATCCGTGGCTAAGCTGAGTTCCTCCTCGCTGGTTTTGAGGAACATCAGTGGCAAACTGATATTCAAGTGGATCGAGCCAGACGTTATCTCGCTAATGTAAATGACGACATCGCAGCGGGTAGGATCGCCAGTACGGACGGATACTCCCATCCGTACAACACCTCATTCAACCTCGACGACGAAAGTTTAAGTACCAAATCTACGGCCATCAATGTAGTTGTATCGCGGAGGATTCTCCCCGCAATATGAGAAGGAATGAAGAGCCAGCCGAAGGACACTGCGAGCATCCTTACGCTCGGCCGGCCCCGAAACGGAATATCTATGAGCATCGCCGGGAAACTGATTATGATTAATTGTTGACAATAGAACATTTCGGATGATCATGAGTGCCTTATTTAAATGAACTTTTAAATAAAACATCTTAGTTGACTTTGGATACTTGTTTAATTTAAATTGTTAACAATAACGCCTGTAGGACCCTATAATTAATGATTATAATTAATTAAACAAACTGAGATGAAATAAAACGATCTAATAACACTCTTTTGTAGATATGGAGCCACTTAAAATCATGCAACAAGAGTTGGACCACGCATGCAAAATCAATAAAAGTTTTTATGAGCAAATGTTGCAGCTGACAAAGGAGGTCCAACAAATTAAAGCCACTTGGGTAGAGCCGAAGAAGGTAAAAGCGCTCTATCAGAAGATAACAGCGGCACAAAAGAGCTGGTCGGGGGAGAAACAACTCAACCAGAACCTGAGGACACAAATAAGGGGTCTTGAAGTGGCAGTGTCAGCCTGTCAAAAAGGTGCAGCGGTGACTTACCCCCTCGTCTTCGCCCCTGCTCAAATAGCATATAGAGATACGATAACGGATCCAAAGACTACCTCAAAGCCCAGCATCCATCGCCCCGGGAGAAAAGAACGAGCCAAGCGTCGAGCTGCTTGACCATAGGCTAATGTGTAATTGATATCCTCGAATACATATTTTTTTGTTTCTATAATTGTTTTTCTATTATTTCGGTGGTCACTTGAAATAGCATAACGTTAGTACACACGAGAATAAATAACGAAAGTCCAGTAGTTTATTTACAGATTGAGTAAAACCAAACAGATAAGGATGGGACCAGAGTGAATAAAGCACACGCAGGCCTTCGAACGTTATTGTGTTGAACCCAGCTTGAGCTCGGGCCAGAGTAGTTCCCCTGTGGCGCTCACCTTTGGCGACCTCAAAACCCATGGTTACATTACCAACGTTGCCTAGCAACGGGTAACCACTGGCCACAGTAAACATTTTACATCTGGGGTCGAGGTTATCGAAACCATAAACCCCACACAATGTAATTTATAATTCTTCTAATATAAATTTAAAACTATAAATTTTTAATCTGATGGTAAGTTGAGAAATGTCGAAGAAAAGAATCGAAAACCATTATTTATTGTAAGACAATTTCTAATAAAACAGATAAAGTTATTTTGATCACAATTTTTTTGAATTAGTATATGCTATTTTATAAACATCTACATAACCGCAACGAAATGTGTTGCACTGAAAACGTAATCAAAACTGTTGCATAATAGTCTCGCGAGTCAACACTATTGGTGGGTTTCTGGGTGTTGATATTTTGACACTATATGGTTGTTACCCAGACAACCCCATACAAATATTCTTTCGCTTGCCACTCGGCACCCGTTGCTAAGCAATTTTGGAACTGTGTTTGAGTAGGTAGATCGTCCGCAAAAAGTGAGCGCTATTGCTAATGCTATAATTGACCGAACGATCCATGGGTTCAACGAGCTGCCGATAGAAGGCCTGTGCTCGATTTAAATTTATTGGGTCCCCAACTAAAGGTATTTTTCGTTGTGGTGATTGCCACAGATTTACGCTTCGGATCTGTCGATTGAGTTGGGTCGGATAACACTACGAACTATTAATTATATCATTTATTAAATAACACAATATGTTCACAAATTTAGATCACGTCCTTCCACTTTGAGCCACACGACGTTTTGCGCGCTCAGCTCTTCCTGGCCGGTGCTTGTTGGGTCTGTCCTTGGGTGTGGCTTGAACTATCGTGTCTCGGTAAGCCAACTGTGTTGGGGCGAAGACCAACGGATAAGTTACCGCTGCCCCTTCTTGACACGTTTCCAGACCTTTGATTTGAGTTTTTAGGTTTTGCGTCAATTGTCGTTCACCAGCCCACCCCTTTTGTGCTGCCTCCATTTTCTGATAGACAATCTTCACCCTTTTTGGTTCGATCCAGGTTCCTTTGATCTGCTGGATCTCCCGGGTAAGTTGTAGCAGCTGTTGTTGTAGTTCCTGGTTGACTGCCAAGGCCTTGTCTAACTCCTTTTGTAGGATGAGTGGTTGACGAAAATTCATTTCTGAAATAAAATAAGATTGCATAAAATCAGTTCTACGACCATTTCTTAACTTATTAATGGGTCGTCAGAAAATCCCTATCTCTTATCCTCCGAAAAGCTGATCAAATAAAGCAATATTTAAACATAAAATTTATAGTAAGGTGTCTGAAACATGAAGACAAACAGCTTTATTTTAAACATTCCATTAAAATTCATGCACGTTAATCAAGTTCATAATATGCTTATCTCCTCTTCTTGATGTATCTTTCTCTCGCATATGAATGTTCGCGGCGAATTTCTGTAGCTCTATCTTCCTCCCTCATCTCTCTCGGCAGAATGTACCGTGGGACTACCACGTTCATGTCGGTCATTCGCTCCTGGAGCTTGGGGTCGTCCAACTCATAGGAAACATTGTATTGCGGGGCATACCCGTCGGTGCTGGGTATCCTTCCGGCCGCAATATCTTCGTTGATCCTTTGCAGATATCGCCTAACCTGCTCTACTTGCCGATTCGTCTCGGCTTGATGTCTTTCGAGGCGCGCCAGTAGGTACTCTGCCTGTCCTCGCATCTCCCTCGCCGGATTTCTTCCGGGTTCTCTTTTAATTGCTACGTATGGGAGATCCACTTCGTCGGAGTCTCCTTGCGTGCCAGATCGGGTTTCGCGGACCGGAGAGATAGAAAATCCTGCGTCCCACATCGCCTGCCTGCATCGGGCAGCCGAGTGAGCGGGGAACCGGGCTATGACTCGGGATGCGTCGATCCACGAGTCTTCTAGAAATAAGAAAATCATTATTTACAAATTAATATCCGTCAGGTTATTCATTTGTCTAAGTGAATTTCAGGTCTGGGTAGGTTGATGTTCCTTATGCGGGTCGTTCTATGTCGGGAGTCAAACTCAGGGGTCTATTCCAGTAGGGATTTGTGAATTTTTACAACTCGTTGACAGTTGTCCAGAGTCCGTTAAAATACTCGCGCCATCTGTGATACTGCGGGTTTGATTCTAATTTAACGACTATCTAAATTAATGTAGTTCCAAAATAGAGCGTCCGTTGGGCGATTCGGTTCTACGGGTAACTTAAGGATCACTGAGCGCCAAAAAATGCTAGTACGTTTAATTGAATATGATCACAATCGTCCCTCTGTCTAACCTCAGTTTGCCCATAAACACTAATCAATTGTCAAACATTTAAGTCTAAAACGATATTGTGCATCTTATTCACAATTATTTAGTCGTCAATATTCTATTTACTTATGGCTATTAATGACTAATAAATGTTGAAATGACCCTCATACGTTTATGTAGGTACATTTAGTAAGAATCGTTTATTTCGTCAAGTTTAGTTTACCTATAAGTACTGCTAAATTAATGAACCCTTGAACTAAAAATGACATTCATAAAGTTATACCGATATTCTTAAGCAAAATCGTTTACATTATCGGAATTTAATTTACCTGTAGTCATGAATGAAAGAACCAACATTAGAGTTATAATGATATTCATAATCTTGTGTAGGTATCTTTACTCGGAATTGTGGTTTAGTAAAGTCACTTTGCCGCTAGTAATGTTTATTAAACATTTGAATTTGGAAGCTATCCCTATTTTATATAGGTATTCGTACTCTCTTTCACTTATTTATCAAAGTCGACATATTTACGATTGTCAATAACTAATGAATAATTGGATTTTAAAATGATGTTCGGATTTATTTTTATCGATAATATTACTCCAAATCTTTCGTTTAACAAAGCCAATCTACCTGTAAATTACTAATAGTTATTATCGATTTGGGTCTGAAATGATTTTTATAATTTTCCATTTAGTTAATTTTATTCAAAGTCCTTCATTCATTAAATTGATATACTTGTAAATTATTAAATAAACAATACATAACTGTTACTCATTCTTATGACAGTAGGTTACTTTAATTTTTCTTTACTCGTTTCCGTTGGAGTTGTAAAAACGTCAAATCTCGAATTCAGGCTATATTATATCCGGCATCATCGAGGACTTACAGTGAAGGACTCCGACTACTACCAACGAATTGCAAATATTCATGGGTTATTTAAATCGCGGTCAGTGGCTTAAGCATTGATCGGCCGATAAGTCCGCAACTTGTTTTCTTTTTCCTTTAATTAATTACATGATGGGGAAATATTCATCAAAAACAGATTGTCTGAGTAAATTAGCAAATTTATTAAGTCTAGCAAATGTTGTCTTTGAGTCCTGATTCGGTTAGTGTCTGTGTCTGGGATGGTTCACTGATTGGGTCATGTGGCTAAGGCTCGGAAGATACATTAAATTAAATAACGAAAGTTCGGAGATTTACCTGCATGGGGAGGTCCACTGGTGGTCGCGTGGCTGGAATCCCTGCATTCCTGACGTTTCCTTAAAATCTGCTCGAGCACTCGGGACATGAAAATTAATGCAATAAAATGAACTAATCCTCCGTCGTGCTACTTCTTATATAGAAGTGTGTGTCTGCTGGTGTAGAAATCGGTGATCTGCACACACTCCTTTAACAGCTGTTGGTTTATTCCTCACCAGTTATCGACACGCTGTGCATCGATTTTCTTTAAGTTATTTGTCGTGCTGTTTCACAAAATGTCACATTCCTTCTCTCTCCGGTGGCCTTATTTATGGGTTTGGAATTCTGTTACATCACGACAAATGGCTACCGGACAAAAATAAAATCGATTGTGGAGAATTTTCTCGATTTAGTGGTTCTACCTCTCTCTAAGAAATTATTATTGGCAACTCTTCGTCTCGTTAATTATTACTCGTCTACGCGGTAAGTTATTTATTGCATCTCCTATACATGATTTCATCTATTACTAGTCGGCAATATTGGAGTCTGAGTTTTCCTGACGGGTTGGTTAGATGTCTCCTCAGTATGGTGTCTAGTATGTTCGGAGATGGAAGTTATCAAAGTCAGACGGTTTATGTCGAATGGATCCCGCTATTGTTTGTTATGAGATTTCTTGGGAATGAACCTACAAATACCTCCTATGCACTGTCTCAAATCAAGACTATTGTGATCAGCAATATGTTTCGTACTTTAATAAGTAAATTCATACGTTGGGTTCTGTTTAACAATATTTTGGAATTGACTTAATTTAATGTGGAAATTTTCTTTTGTACTATTTATTCACTTAGTTTATTATTAATTGATTCATATGATTGATAAAATTTATGTAACTTTGTTTTTTTTTGATGATCATTATATTTTACAAAATTAGTTTCACCTAGGAGATGGCAATTAATTTTTGGGAAACTATTTTATTAATCTGGTTGACTCGGATATTAGTCTCATGTAGACTCTTGCATTTTTATTCTATAAACAATGTTGATACTAGATCTTAGTTTCTAAAAATTCTTATATTTCGATGTTTTAGTTCAGTCGATAAACTCGTTTAATGACTATAGTAGTTTCAAAAGCCTATTTCCATTTTGATCAGAGCATCTCGAGGTTTAATTTATTTAACTACTCACTAATTTTGCAAAACTTCATATACTGGTTGTAGTAATTTGCGATTTTAACCCTACTAGACACTTATATATCCCGATTGTATTTATTTACGGATTTCGAAATACTGATTTATATTTCGAATATAGCACCTTAATTTCCTTCATAAGTTCCTCAATACTTTTAACAAAATTCCTTAAACTTTGCATAGCATTTAGTTTCATTAACAAGTTCCTCAAAACTCTTTATTTATTTTTTAGTATAGCATTTTAGTTTCATTAACAAGTTTCTCAGTACTTTTAACAAATCTCTTTATATTTTTAGCATAGCAACGATTTTATTATTGAGAATCCCGTCACCTTCCCTGAATTGATCTTAGGCACGTTTGTGTTTATATTATAGTTAATGAGTGCATACTGGACTACTCGATGTTTGAATTTTAGCCGTATGTGAAATGTAATTTAAGATCGAGTTTATGGGAAATGAGTGCCGACGAAACAGCCAAAAGACTATTTCCTCTTCACTCTTTTCCCCTATACGGAATAATATTAACGTTTCACGGGTACTAATTATTGGCGATAGTACACGCACTTACACAATTCGATTGTGTGTTTGATTTTAATAACTTTTAGTATGTTTCGGCTGTGCGCCGGAAAAATTTCGACAGAAAAGTCTATTCATTTAAATATACATATATTTTTGCCATATACTTTGCCTCGTAATTGTCATTTAGCATACATCATAAATCATAACTTTCTCTCCCCACGCCGCGATCCAAGCAGAGCTCATTCGAGGTTGCAAGGATACGACGTGGAGAGAGTATCTAACAATTTCTCACTCACAAAAAAATCTCAAGATCTCCACTGGTTAAGCGATTGTTTAAATTAGAATCGGTATATATACCTATTGTACGACCCTAACCTTGCGTGTTATTTTTGATTTAGTAAAACAAAATTTGACCTTGTGATTTTCTAGTATATTCTATTCTTAATTTTATGATTTTGAGATTTTATTTGACAATTTTTCTTTTGTATTTTTTAATTGAATTATTTCTAATTCAAATTCTTTGATTTTTTTCCATTTTTATGAAATTTCACATTTTTTGATAAATTGTCAAATTTCGGTCAAAGGGTTTTCATGTTATTTTAATGTTTATTTCGTGCGGATCTTGTTGCACTTTGTTATTATTTAATTTATTTTTGTGTTTTATAATTTTATATTTAATTGTTCTCTTTCTCGCATTTTAGTAGGGTTAATTGATGTTTTAATAGGTTTAATTTTAAATCTGCATGTTGTAGTTGCTTGTGTATTATCGATTCATTTAAACACTTTACAAGGCCGTTTGTGTTCTGGCCCAACACTATTATGCAACAGTGCCAAAATAGACACTTCATTATTACAGATTCCTCCGTGATCAGTACGATGTATCCAAGTCATACTGATAAAGATAAAGCGGCTTCCTCTGTGGTTGCCTCGATCAGTCTTTCCATGTTCCAACTTCCATCTCACTTGCTTGGTCTTTCTCAGATCAATATTTGAATTTATTGTCAGCAATATCTTCAGCCACTATTTTTCGGATGTCCGATACGTGTCTTCCATCCACTTCAATGCTTTGTGGCAGAATTAATTCCACTCACAATACAAAAGAGCCATCGAGTAGTACAATTTGTTTGTTCCGGCTTTACCACGACCCTTTGACAAACGTTTTTTATTTGCATGTTACAGAATTTTCAGTTTCTTATCCTCAATAAAATCTCCAGTGATACTTGTACAACCCTTCTGACAGTTCTGCGTCCTTATTGGTGCTATCTTTATGTGCGGCATTGTACCAGAAAACAATATCCCGAGGATCTGCATGACTCCTGGCTGCGTGACACTTTATCGTCTCGTGAGTTCTTTCTAAAATCCAGTTTCCAGCAGGACAGTAAGCGCATCTGTAGGTTGGTTTAATATTCTATCTGCAACATAAATGTTGAGAATTTGGTTAGTCTGTTCCTTTAGCCCCATGTTGTTGGTAACTTGGAGAATGGATTCAAAATTTGAGTTTTTCTCCAAGTAACAACAATAATTAAAATTAAAATCAAAATTATTGACAGAAAAACAAAAACAGAATTTATTGTTAAAGTGGATGAAAAAGATTAGAAAACACTTTAATTGTTTTTTTTTGGAATTTGTAATTTTTTGTAATTTTGTAGTTTTAAATGGTTGTTTAAATATAATCTGTAAATGGTAGAAATTTAAATGAATTTTCGATTAAAGTGAAATTTGTAATTTAACAATTTTTTTGAAAATGTTTGAATATATATTAATTTCTTCAAGTTTTCTGAATCAATGTTAAAGGAATTAAATTATTTGATTGAAATTTGTGCCACTGGTAGCTATTCAAAGATCACCAACTCTTTCTGAAGGAATCGAGATTGCAGATTTATTAGATAATTTATTCGATGCAACTGATAATACTAATGAGAACTTTTTTGCTGAAAGAGGAATTGCCATATTACTAATTCAAGTTGGTAGACGTCGTTCCGGTATAATAAAAGAAGAAGAAACTGTTCAGTTTTCTGGAAAAGGATTTTAAAATTTATCAGACACGGAGACAGATTAAAATTGGATGAATGAGATGCCTTGATGCTTCAACAATTTACTATGAAACAAGAGAACCAGGCTCTTAAACATGAATTGCCTCACGCTCTTTATCAATGCGATGTTTCGTGTGGAGTTGTGACTCGTCTAACTAAAGAGGCTAACACAGCTCGAGAAGCTTTGTCTACTCTTAAACCACAAATTGGAATTATATCTCATATTATTTCTCCTCAAGCTGCACAATCCGATGAAAGTGAAGCAGGAAAAACTCTTCGTTGGATTGAAGTGCTAAATGTTACAGTTCCAAGTCGTATTAAAACTGCACTTGATAAAATCCCAACAAATATTCAAGAATGCTCTATGAATGAATATCATAACTTTCTGTTTGATGGTCTAGTTTCGGGATATTCGATGACAGCGTTGGGTTCAGGTCATAGTGAACAGTTAATTGGAAAGACCTGTGTAAATCCCAACGCAAGCATTCTCATTCTCAATCAAAATCTGTCGATCGGGGATCTTCCGCAGCTGCGATGTCTCTGTATCCTCGTGGGCTTGTTGCAAATAAAAAGATGATGGAATTCACCATAAATCTATAAAAGAATTAGATTGAAAACATGTTACATTATCCATAAGTAATTATGACACTAGGCCTCTTGCTCGAAATACTTTCTCCAGATTTCTCAATGTTTTGGGCGTCTTCTGAGTCTATTTTCATCTATATTGCAAACCTGTTTGGCCTACAGACGACCATGGTCAAAAATGTGGATCCTTCGTAGTGCGTGACGTCAATCGCCAATCTCTCACAGTTTTCCATGCCCCATGCTTCCATTCCGGAAAGGTTGATTGAACTAAATTGTGTACAGTTTTTTTATGTTTTCTTGATAGGTTTCCGGATTTTCCGATTAAATAAAGTAAATTGATTTTTCTACACGAAATGATGTTTGTGGTGGGAGTCTTTTATTTGCTCAGTCGACTGTCCGACACATTTAAAAGAATTCCAAGGCTTCCACCATTTCATTTGAAAGTGTGTGAGGACATCTGCTCAGTTCTCTGCTGACTTAATTAAACATACAGAAATAGTTATACTACTGTCGGTGGTTAGTTCTTTGATTATCCCCAAGCGGCCTCTAACAAGCGTTTCTAAAATTCAGCACTGTTTTTACCAGCTTGCTACCGTGACCGAATCCATCATCAATTCGATTCTATTAACTCTCCATTGGATTGCGAAGTTAATTCATTTTAGCGCCGCATCGAGTTACGACAGATTTATATGAGAGCGGTCATCATTTTTTCTGAGCCATGAGGTGACTTCAACAACATCTGCAATGGTTTTTATGTAATAATAGATTACATCCTTTATAGTACTGGTGATCTCTATATATAATCCCCAACTTCTTTTCGTTATTAATACTGAAAACATTTATTTTTATGGTCGGATTCTGCTTAGAAAACTTTTTTATTCTGTTTAAATCTGTTGAGAAGTTATTCCCTCGAGATTCAATTTGTGTTCGTTTTTCTTATATTTTTGCATCGATAAGCATGCTCGGTAATAACTAACGGATGTAAATATGTCAGGACGCTATTCACGAAGCATCTGTTATCCTTATTTTGAATACATAAGTCACTCCTAGAGAATATTTAAATGGACAGATGATTAAAGAAGTATGTATTATCTTTTCAAAGACCCAGCCATTACCTTGTAATTCTCCATTATATATTTTACTTTCCAAAAACGATACCATGGATAATAATTCATCGTGGATTTGATCTTTCTTTACAACTACAGAGTCCAGGGTTGTATAGAATATCGGTATGGTTTCATTATCAGAACAGATATTTCGTTCTTCCCGTTCTTCACGTTCGTTCTGGTTTTTTCGTTATTGTTGTTGTTGGTGTCTTTATATTCTTCGTGGTTTTTTAAAAAATTAAATAATCAAGTCTTTTCCTTTTTTCTGTTTGCAATGGTCTTCGTGGTCTTCTTTTTATTTGTTCTGGGATTTCTACAGAAAATTCCAGCTGGAGGATCTTCAATACTCAAATCGGTATGGTAAGGTTTTCTCTATAAAACTGAAACTCCAAGGAAACACTTAATTGGAGCCTGGTTGAAATGCTTGAAGTATTTACCTGCAATATTTCCAAAGCCCTTAATATTTAATTTTTGAGATTTTTTATATCTCACGAATTTCTCACCGGTTTAATCCATACAAGTTGATTCTTGAATAATTCCTGGATACTTGTATTTAAATTCGCCAATTGGTCTATTTTCTTTTTGTGATCACATTTTGTATGTTACTCCTTTAATCACGTTTTTCTTATGCATTTTCGTCAGTAAATGAAATTCATAGTAACAAATTTTATAATCACTGTTGCACTACTCACAGAATATCTTTCTATTATTGTTTTTATTATTTTGAGCTTTGCTTAACATTTAATTGGCTTTTATTTTCTAGGGTTTATTAGCTTTATGTTTTAATTTTAAAATTAGGTCATACTATTTCATTCGTATTTCATTCATATTACCTAAATTTGAAATTAAAAATTAAAGCCGATAAAACCTAAAGCCAATACAAAACAAATCAAAAGAAAATATTAATATAATATAGAATATAATAATAGAATATAATATCTTGAGATAATGAGGAAATCCTTATGCATGAAAACACGGTTTTGAGAGAAAAAACGAAGAATTAATAAATTATAACAAAGCTTAGAGAATAAAAAATTAAATAAAGAAATTAAAAAATCAAGGGAAAAAATCAAGAGGGAATGTAAAAAAATTAAGAAGGATTATGAAAACCTGAAATAGTGGGATTGATCAGGGAAAAAATTAATTGTAAAAGGAAGAAAGAGAAAAAACTAAGAAGGAAACAGGAACTAAAAAATGCACTGAAACAAGAGGAATGAATGAATATAAATAAATAAAAAAAATAAAAACAAATAGTATTAATAGAATCGAAAGAACTAAAAGATATTATTTATAATAGACGAGTCTTAATCGATAAAATAATAATTTTACATCCAACAATATTTAGGTTTTGGATATTTTTTTACATAATTGGTTTGTTTGCTTTAATTCTGCTCGTAAAGTATTATTTCCTTCGTCAATCGTAATATCCTTTATTATCAATACTTCTTTTTTATTACACCACCTAGGATCTATACTATGTAAAGTCTCGTTTTAAAATAGCTCATAAATGTTACGAATTTTCACGATATTCAAATAATAAAGGTCCCGCATTAATTTTCTTTCTCCAGGTCTACTCGCAACGAGTCGCTCCCCATAAGCCGCCTTGTCACCGGGTTTGTAACCTCAAGATTAATTAATTGATCACTCATTTTCAACGGGATAATTTGACTCTAAATCTATATACATGTTATTTTAATCACTGAATCCGCTCTAGTAGATCGATCCTTAATTTTCTGGTAATGTAATAGTCTTTCTTCAAGTTCCTTTTTCTGAAGAAGTAATTAGTTTATCCTATTTACACCGTTAGGACTGTTATCCCCTACGGGTCTTTTTACACAGTTATTACCGTTTTTTTCGATTAGGAGTATTTATTTGATTATGATTGTTAAAGGTACTAAGGTTATTAGGATTATTTTAAGGCTATTTTTGGTTTTAGGTAGAATAGTGAAAATAAAAGCAGTAGGTTCCACAAGATATTTAAATTTATCTAATGACGGATATTATTTCATTCTAACGTAACAAGGATTAATAATTTCTTCTCCTACTATTTCAACTTCATCAATTTCTATTTCATCATCCATTTTAATGAATTTATTTTGATTTTACTATAAATATAAATAAACTATAAAGTCTTAATTTCTTTGATGTATTAAAACCTGTATTTTTCATGTTTGGTAGTTTTTTGTATACAAATTCTAATGTAAGAACATAAAATTAGAACGAAACATATATTGTGAATACATTAGATAAGATGATTTGAACAATTGATAATTGTATTCTTTTCTTTGCCGGTTGATCACCGAGTATTTGATATCAGGATTTTGTATTTCTTCTAAATAAATTCCAACGGTTTCGAATTTGAATAGATCTAGATTTGAGGAGACAGAAATACACAGAAACGATCATTATGACAATTAGTAATTTAACTGATTGAATTTTGATGTAATAATTCATAGAAGGATGATTGTTGAATTTTGTTAGTTGCTTGTGAAGTTCCAAACAGAATAAAAGATGACGATTTTATATTAATATTTAAACAATAATTAAATGAGTTATTTTTAATAACGCATTTGTAATTTTAATTAAAAGTTTATGAAATTAATTAAAACTAAATATTGCAGACACTACATCTATTAATTAAAATTTTTAATTTAAGGTTTTAATTTATTATTAAATCTAGAATTATTCCGTTGCCACTAATACTTAATTTCGGTAATGGGCCAGAAATTGAAAATGTATTGTTTTTAAAATGTAAAATTTAAAGTTTTATCTCAAATACAAGTTGGTGGAGTTGATCACGACTTGAATAATAAGTGGGAGCAGAAACATTTGGGAACGCAATTGGTGTAAAGAAATAAGAGAACAGTAAATTTCGTTCTAAATTAAGCACATTTTACAAAATATAAGGAAGGTTTCATGGATTGAGGTTCTTTACCTCTTTCTTGGAGTGATTTGAAAATAATATTAAAATATTAAAATCATTTTTATTATTTACATAAAATATTTAATTCAACGTCAAAAAATATTCAACGAAAAAGCAATGCAGCATAAGTAGCATTAAAAATGATCTATAACTGTTCTATAGTGAACTTGTAAGAAGAATTCCCATTAAATGTTTTCCGCCTTAAAAGAATCACAGAACCAATAACAAATCCCGCCAGTGCGAGTAGAAATGAAGCAATAACTATGCCAATTATCATCCAAAATGTTGAAGATTCATCAGAACATTTCACTAAACATTTGTCTAAATTGGTGTAGTCAATGTTTCTCAGTCCGCAAACAATTTGACATCGTATTGTGCTATTATTAGATGCTCCAGAATCATGAGATCTGCCTGATAAATGGTAAGTAAAGAATCTTTCAAAATAAATAGAATTGTCTTTAGATAAATCCAATGAAAAATTGTCCAAATCTTCAGCAGAAAGACCAGAATATAAGGTTTTAGAGTCGTATTCCAAGATCCAATTTAACGTATTGTTTTTCGTATTGTTAAGTTCATTCGGAATCGTCGTATGGTATTGTTGGTATTTACAATTTGACAGACTGCTATTCCAGAAGAAGAGCCGAATGGACGGATTGATTGAACCAAGTCCTTTCAGGTGCAACGGACTTACTGATGGAGATAAAAATAATGGAATTTTCGGTTTGCCTGCCGAAAATTATTAAATTTTTAATATGCATTCAGAAAAATAAATTTCTAAAAAAAATTGTGAATTTATATTTTATTTTTTAAAAATATATAAAAAATATAAAAAAGTAAAAAATAGTTGAAAAACGTTCGAAGCCTAGAATGAAATAAATATAAACTAAGTTAATAAGAAAAATAGTAATTTATTGTTATTATTAATATAGATTTTATTATATTTATATATTATGCCGGGTATAATCCAAGGACAACGCCGATTTATTTGACAATAATACATTCACAGGCAAAAGTCAAAAATTTGATATAAAATACCCCATCAACACCAACAAATACAAAGTAAGATAAAACATGTTAAAAAAGTAAGAATAAAAAATGTAAAAATTATATTAATATTAATGAAAATACATCAAGTACACCACAAAAATTACATGTAAAATTAAATTTGAAAATTATGACGCAGTCCTGCAATAAACACGCAATAAATTATGAGAGGTTGTTATTATTAAAGTGAAAACTAGATTGTTTTTATAATTCTATTAATAAAATTTATTTTGTTTGGAATTCGTTATTTTTATACGCTTTGATTATTTTTACACGCTTTAAAACCAAATTGTCAACAGTTGTCATTTTCTTATTTGACTGGCAACTGCAACTTTTTATACGTTTTGACGCCCAACTATCTCATTAACATGTTATATGCCGGATGAGTGTTAGTCTAATTAGACATAATATTTTTAAACTTTAGATTTCTCAGAAAGAATACAAAATTTTTCAAAAATATTTAAATCAGGTCTAGCAAACCCAAATGATATTGTGGGCAACTTTGGATGTGCACTATAATCCTATGGGTCTCGTAAATATAAAAAATATGTGTAATCTTTTGAGGATGAATATTCAAAACTTATTAAATCAATATTATGGTTATCAATTATTTTTCATAAATTAACAATAGCATATTCAACTATAACCAATAATTATAACAGTTCAAAAACTACAAATTCATTAATTTAGCATTTAATTAGTATTATATGTTAAGCATAGTTATATTAACAATTTACAATATACGGACATTTAATCCAGCGACAGACAATCCCATTGACGCTCAATCCCGATCATATACATAATAAAGTTATACAATAGTATGATCGCTTGAATAATTTCGATCTGAACGGAGCACTGAACGGATCGACTGAAATTTAGAAAACCACCATAACTCCCACTATATAAGTTAGAGAGTTTCTTGGCTAGCTCACTTGGACTAGTATATCATATTGAATATTAACAATATTAATTGAATAAAAATATATTCCTATTATTGGTAGTATCAGTATTGTAGTTTCTACAAAAAAATAATAGCCTATGGCTGACAAGATCACCTCTGGTATAACGTCGAAAGACAGGCTTTACTACACAATCAATATGAATCCGTCAAGCATATGGAGTATTTGAATGGGACAATTCATTGGCGTTGCAAACTTTACCAGAAAACCAGATGACGTTCACGTAATAATACCAAAAATGATGAATTTTTACACGTTTGCAATTCTGAACACGATTACGACGGAAACAATTAGTCTATCTTAGCGATGCAGGCTGTCGCTGATAGGAAAAACAAAATGGGAAAATGTTCACCATCACCTAAAGCTGTCATTTAAGAAGTAACTACGCATCTTGATAGTGGCGTACTTATGGCCTTACCAAAGAAAACATCCTTAAAGAGAATGTTACAACGAAATGGTCAGAAATTGATGTCTGCTCCGGATTCGATACCTCTACAACCACCTCCGAAATATATGACTTTCTGCATTCCTCACCAGTTCCAACATATGATTCTGCATGATTCCGGTTCTGGAAACGAAAGGTTGTTTATTCTCGGTCATAACAAAATGTTGAATGGATTAGTCAGAGCAAAATTTTGGTTAGCACATGGAACAATCAAGGTAGTACCTACGATTTTTTTTCAGTTGAACACCCTGCATTTCGAACTAATACCTGGAATTACCCCGGTTGCCCTTTACTGCCGCTTACAAAGTAAAACACGTGCTATATATGACCGCATGTTTGAATCTATAAAAGAATTTATCTCTGCATCAAAATCATTGATTACTCCTTGATTTTAATAGTGTAGCCATAAGTACCTTTTGAAGTGTGTTTTCAAATGCAAACATTATAGGTTGTTATTTCTACCTGACACAAACCTTTATGCACAAAGTTTACGAAATCGGCATGAAAGTTGATTACGAGTCTAATGACAGCCTACACACGACCATTCGTTGTTTATCTGCTTTGGCGATGGTTCCAGTTGCAGATTTTGTAGACGCTTTTCTCATATTAGCCGATAGCATGCTTGATCATGAAAAGATGCCTGAACTATTATCTTATTTTGAACATATATATTCACACTACAAGATCTTTTTCCAGTGCCATCATCACACCTTTTGGACTTTCTATAAAGGAATCAAGGAAAACATTCAGAGGCAAAAAATGTATTTTCCGCAAGGAATCGCTGGTTCCAGCTGTCCGTCCCCAAGGGTTACCACACGCAGAAGACTCTTGTCAAAAATGCTGTGAAGCGTTAGTCTTCGAGCCAAATTCTTGTCTATCTGCATGCCATGGTTTACTCGTCATACATTTAACTTTTAAATTTATAGTTGTTTATTATACTTTACATTTAACTTGCAGACTTCTGATTACCTTTTATTAAATTGCGTTAAATGCATTTGTGTTATTTTTCTTCATTAAGTAACTTTACCCCTCCTTATTTGTTAAAAAACCAATTCTTGATTCAATGAATATTTGTTATCTACAATTCATATTTTCCACTTTTCAATGGGTGTTTTCTATCTTCAATTATTGTTTTTCTTCTTCAATGAATAATTTCCTTCTCATTTCAACTTTCAAAGTATATTACGTTGTAAGTGTTTAATGTATCAAGTGATATTTCATCTATTTAGTCGATTTGCTTAGCTTTCCCACTTTTTCAGTAATTTTAACGACTTTTCCGAATTTAATATATTAATATACTCTTTCCCCAATATTACTTATTCACTGAAAATTTGCTTCATTGAATATATTCTCTATTAATTAAAATTCCAATTTTTGACTTGTTATTTTGAATGAAAATTTAATTAAATTTCAATAAATTTCAACCTTCAATAGATTGGGTTGTAATCGGCAAAAATAAAATAATTTTAGGCTATGTAAATAAATTAGAGCTTTTAGGGAAATTTTATGATAACGTTTAGTAATGAAAATATCAAGTTTTAGATGATATTTAACATTTTGATTAATGTTTATTTTGATAATTTTTGGGTTTTCTCTTGAACTTTAATGGATTTAGGGTTTTATTAGATTTTTAATGAATATTATTGAAGAAATGAGGGTGAATCTATAATTTTAGAAGCAATTAATTTTCTTTATAATTTAATAGATTTGACTTCGAACTATATTAAACACAAGGTAGTTTTCATAACAACTATGTTGATAATTAAGGATTTTACAATAATTTAGAGGGAGATTTAATTTTATGATGAAGATCTGTAATTTCAATGTATTATTTGGTAATTATTGGATCAAATGCTTGTGAATAATAGATTTTAAGATAATTAAAATCAAATTCGACTGATAGATTTTGAATACTAAATGATATTTTAATTATAATTTTATAATCTATTAAAAATGTTGAAATATATTTTAATATTGTATTTATTCGTTGAAAGTATGTAAAGCATTTCAATGGTTTGTTGAGTGGTGATTAATGTATTTTACAGTAAATATTTGGAGACTCATAAAATTTAATTAAAATTTATTTTTAATTACTAAAGGTTTTATTAAACCTTTAGCGGCTTCAGTTGATTATTAAAAAAAATTTTTTTTGAACTTAGAAAGAATTTTAGAAAGAATTAGAAACTTAGAAAGAATTTTAATTAATTTTATAGTGAAAAAAATATCAATTATTTACTTTCTTTTTCAATTTTATTGATTTAGTGTATATCAATTACAAAAGTAGTATAATTTAGAGATTTTTAAAGGATGCTCAGTCTTAATGGGTTATCAGTATACTTGTGAATTTTATGATAACCATTTAGAAATACCAAAGATTTATTGTTGTCTGATAAATTTTATTGGTTTTCCAATTTATTTTAATTATTTGAGTAAACAATTAATGAGAAAATATGCTCTCTGTTTCATGATTTTACAATAATTTTGTGAAATTTAATGATTTTTTAAGGAAACATAGATTTTATTCCATTTTAGTAACTTTTGAAGAATTTTTATTTGCTTGAATTTGTTGCCAGAGTCAAATTATGATGATTTTTGATGAAAGATGTTGGGTATCAATAACCATTTTGTAATACTTTAAAGAAAATTTATTTTTATTGGTAAAATTCCGATTTTATGATAATTTTAATTGAATTTAATCGATTGAATACATGGTTTACATATGGCTAATATGATTAAAATGCTGGATTTTTAAAGGGTATTTTAACTGATTTATTCGGTTGAATAAAGATTTCCAAAAGAATTTTACTTGGTATAGTTGGTATAGTGAGGGAAAAGTTATTTGAAGATAAATTATTGGTAGAGAGTAAATTTTATTTTATTTTAAAAGGAAATAATTGGTCAAGAGATGAATATATGATCTTTTGAATGAATTTTAAGAAATTTATTCGGTTAAATATCGATAAGTCGGTGATTTTTATGAAAAATAGTGAATATAGTTGAGAGGCTATTGTCATTTAAAGAGAAATGATTGGTTGAGAGTAAATTTTATTTTATTTTAGGGGGAAGTGATTGGTTAAGAAGAGAATATATGATATTTTAAGTGGAAATAATTGACTAAGAGTAATCAGAAGGTTAATCAGAATATATCGATAATATTTTGGTTAATTTTAATGATATTATTGGAATCTGAAAAAAATACGATAAGAGTTCGGTTCTAAAAAATTGTTTGATTCATGAAATTATCTGTATTCAAGTATTTAAAATATTTGTAATTTAATTTTTTAAAAAATGTACTAAAATGTACTAGTATTTAAAAATTTTTGATAACCATTTTATACGTTTTTATTGACAATTTTCGGAAAAAGTTTAGTATTGATGATTATTTTCAGGAATGAAAAATGAAATATTTATTAATTATTTATTGAAAAATCATACAATTAAATACTGAAAACAGTCAATCACATACATTTTCATCAAACAAATACCTTTTTTTTAGAATTTTTCTAATATTTTGAAAATTTCTTTATTCAAATTATTAACAAGTTTAATTAGAAATCTATCAAACCTTGCCAAAAATTATAAAAAGTTGGTAATTTTCTTACCAATTTGCTGAAGGTCTTATTTTAAAATTTCTTCAAAGTACTAACGAAATTTAGAAATTAATCAGTTTTATTTAAAATTTAACAACTTCAATCAAATTCTATTCACCAGCTAATCATAATTTAAGGATAAATCTTATTTTTACAAAAACAAATATTTTACAACAATTAAACATACATATTTGGATTTTCAGTAGATTTTTATCGGTATCTATCAGTACACAAGTACATATTCTGTGTAATTTTTTAAGCTTTGTTAGAAATTCAACTTATTTAGTAGTTGTTCGATAATTATTTAATTTCTAGTAATGTGGTAAATGATAATTATTTTATCGATTAACTTTATTCAATGATGTTTAGAATGAATATATGAAAATTTCTTCCAAGTACAATGAAAATATTATATTTTAAGTTTTGTGAAATTAATTTAAGAATTTTTTTAAAATTAGGTTTCTTTTCGTAAGCAATTAGGTTAATATCCACTTATACTTACTAATTAATTTATCATTCAGTAAACCAGTGGTTCTCAACCTTTTTCAAATAGCGGTACCTTAAAGAAACATTAGGAAAAATGACGGCACCTACCCTTTTTATAATATTATATATTTCAGCTATAAAAATAACAACAAGTTTTGTAAGTAATATATTTAATAAACTAAATCTTTTATAACATATATTAATGTGAAATTTGAACTTGATGCATTTTGCATATCTCCTTATTATTAAGTCGCATATTTGACAGGCATACTCTTAAATCATTTTCAATTAAGTTCAGTTTTTTGAATTTTCTTGTTTTTAATATTTACCAAAAATAATTGATATGTGTACCGCTATTTTAAGTAATTCAAAACCTTATAACCCTATACGAAATTAATAAATTTTCAATTTTAAAATTAGCAGAGTTCACGGCACACTTTTCATATCCTTACGGCACCCCGGTTGAGAAACACTGTAGTAAACAATAAGAGTTATAGTGAAAAGATTAGAAAATATATAAAAATAAATTTACCTAATTTTTTGAGGTATTAGCAAATAATAGACTTATTTTAGATTTAGTGGCATGTGAAAGTTTAATTGAAAATTTTGAAATTCATATTTGAAAACAACTTTGATTAATTGTTCATTGTTGGATGCAATTAAAAATAATGAAAAAATGGTAGAAAAAATATCAACGTATTTTACAAAACTATTACTTTTTACAAAATAATTTCAAAAAATTAAAAACAAAGAAATAATTTTTTATTCAGAGAAAATATAACAATGGTTTGAGCTTCAATTAATTTGATTAATATTCGCATGATAACAACCAGGTAACTAATAAACCAATTGATTTACCGATTCAGAGACATCAACGATCGATAAAAAGAGTGAAGAAGATTTTTATTAATAAAATTTGTAATTGATGTTGTATTTCTTTTGGTTGTTTTTAAATTTTTGTGCTTTATTTAAAATCTGTTGGTAGGTAACCTAACATTAATATTTATTGGTTCAGTAACTAGTTATTAGTAACATATTGTGTGTATAGCGAGTTTAATGATATTTTTAAGGTGTTGAGTTGGTTGACTATCGGTTTTCAAAGGGTAAATATTATCTAAATGGAAAATTTTTATAAAAATAATGAATGATGTATTCAATTATTCAATGCATAATATGTATATAGTTAATGTTGTACAGTACTCAGTCATTGGTATACCGTACCTGGTCACTGTTGTTCAGTGAATTATCATTGGGTTGTTAGTATGTATGGGTTATTGGTATTCAGAATTTGATATCAAGTTAGTCTACTTTTTATAAGTTTATAATTATTTTGTATTATTATTATTATAATGATTATTATTATTATTATTATTATTATTATTATTATTATTATTATTATTATTATTATTATTATTATTATTATTATTATTATTATTATTATTATTATTATTAAGGACTACTGTGTAACAACGAGATCCAAACTTTAATCAAAAATTCAATTTAATAAAATTCACTGAAAAACATTAAGAAAAAACTGATTGAAAATTTCATCATTATCAACATGTATAAAAACCTCATTGTAAAAATTATATTAAAAATTTCATCTTTAAAAACATGTCTAAATAAATTCATTGTAAAAATTATACTTAACATTTCATCTTTAAAAAATTCATCGCTAAAACTATAGTAAAAATTTTATTTTAAAAATTTTATCATGTAATTTTATCACATCTTACTTTCAACATTTCACTTTTTAAAATTTTACCTTTTGTAACCTAAGCACTGACCCTCTATTTACTTTTAAAAAATTTTACCTTATGTAATTTGCCAGTTATTACTTACTTACATAAAACTTAACTATAACCTAACTGCTAACCCTCTATTTACTTTTAATATTTTTTACCTTACTTTACACTTTAATTTACTTTAGGCACTTTAATTTACTTTAATTTACTCTAATGTATTTCAATTCACTTTAATGTACTTAAAAGTACTTTAATTGACTTTAGATCCTATAAATTACTTTAATTTTCATTAGTTTACCTTAATTTACTTTGATGTACTTTATATACTCTAATCTACTTTAATCTACTTTAGACCTTTAATTTACTTTAATTTACCTTAATTTACTTTAGGTATTTTAATTTAATTTTATCTAGAGCCTAAATTTGACTATGAAAATTGTGTGACCAAATATTACAAGTGTTTTTTAACAAGACTATAAAATACCCCAGACCATTTTTTATCTGTAGCCGATTCAAGCCACTTTTATTTTATGCCTATATTTACCTATAGAAAATAGTGAGACCAAATCTTGAATTGTTTCTTATTGCAAGTTAAAAATATCCCTGACTATAATATGACCATCGTAGGCGATTTGAGCCAATTTTTAGCTTAGTCTTTTTATCGAGAGTCAAAAACCCCTGACTATTGTGCGACTGAAACAATTTAGTAGATAAAAAATTATTTGAAAAAAAATTTACATTAAAAACTCTTTCGAAAATTCGCGCACAAAATAATTTTAATAAAATTGCGCCAAAATTTGAATTTGAAAATAAATTCAAAAATAAATTTAAAAAATAATGTCGAAAAATAAACATGCACATACAAATTAATTATCTTGATTGCATAATTATATAATCAAGATTAATCTGGATTAATTACATAATTGCTTAATTTAATCCGTCGTCGGCAGGGGTAGGGGAGGGAGCTACTGGGGATTTTGTGTGTGAGGCCAGAGGGCCATTAACACCTACTACATATATATTTAGATCTATATATAAGAAAGAGGTTAGGATTGTTAAGACTTCTTTAATATTATTAAACTCCTATACATGAAAATGACATGTACCTTGTGTATCATATACAATTTTGAACGCATCTACGTGCTGATGACCAAAAAACCCTGCATCAATGATATTCGAATAATTCTGCAAAATTTCCAAAAATCTTTTATTGAATTTGGAATGGAAGAAACGAAACTTTTTTGGACTAAATTCCGACGCGCCTGGAGGAATGTGAGATACGACAAATACCTGTTAAATAATATTAATTTATATAAAAAAGTACAGTGGTACCTCGTTTTACGAACTTAATCTGTTCCAAGATTGTGTTCGTAAACCGAAATGTTTGTTAACTGGAGCATCAATTACAATAGACATTAAATGGAAATGCAATTACTTCGTTTCAATATATAATTTTTTGTTCGCAAACCGAGGTTTTGCAATAAATTATTTTTAATTTAGTGTGTAAAAAATATCGTAATGTTATATATTTTTATAAATCATAGGTTTAAAAAAAACCAGTTTGATTTAGGTCAAAACAATTTACTGCTGGAAAGGTTACTTTTCTTCAACATTAATTTCATCAGTGGTTTTTCTTTGATTCTTGGGTTCCTTTTCTTCTGAGATTTTCGTCAAAAATGTATTGAGAGTAGTCTGTATTTTTCTTCTTTATAGAGTCTCTTGAAAATATGATATTGCATTATCATTCATAATATTAATTGCTTGGTTTACATCAAATTTGTTTGGATGATACTTTTCAACGAATTTAAGTACTTCGGCCACTTACTGCAAATGTCTTTGATGGTAACACTTGTGATATATTCTTTTTTTAAGCCTCAAATAACACATCCTTTTTAAACATACCCTACTTCTCACACAAAAGTATTTGAAGGTCTTTTGCGGTATAATTTTCGTCTAAGTCTAATACTGTCTCCTCTACATCAACATTGTTTACTTCTAAACCCATGTTTTGGGCCATTGACACGATATCTTTAACTGGATCAACTTCGGACATGACTTCATGAGGGCCAACACATATTTCTATTAAACAATCCGGCTAAAGTTTTCCAGCGCCTTGTTCAAGGTACGACAAGTAACACCAATCCATACTTTATCAATAGAATTTATGCAATGAAGGATATTAAAATGTTCCTTACAAAATTCCCTTAGAGTTAGATCAGTATCATTGGTAATTTCAAAATATTTTGAAAATAATTCTTTCATGTACAATTTTTTAAAATTTGCAATCACTTCTTGATACATAGGCTGAATCAAATGGGCTGTATTAGGCGGGAGATACATGACTTTTATGAAGTTCATCAATCAAATAAACTTCAATATTACAAGGATGTGAAGGTGCATTATCCATGATAAGAAGACACTTAATTGGTAATTTATTTTCATGTAAATATTTTCGCACACCAGGTGCAAATATATCACCAACCAATCCATAAAATAAAGCTTTGTCGCCCAAGCTTTAGTGTTTGATTTCCAAACCACGGGCAAATTAGACTTAATCACGTTTTTCTTTTTAAAAACTCGTGGATTTTTTGAATGGTATACTATCATCGACTTCAATTTAAAATCTCCGCCTGCATTGCTACATAGTAAAAGATTTAGCCAGGCATTGATTTTTCTTCCTGTGTAATAAAGATTCTGTTAGGCATTCGCTTCCAAAAAAGTCCAATCTCATTACAATTAAAATCTTGTTGTGAAACATAACCCTCATTTTCAATAAACTCTTTTTTTAAATATTTCCGCGGCTTGGAGATCTGAACTCGAAACTTCTCAATGTCTAACCACATTATGAATACCACTTCTTTTACGAAACTTTTCGAACCATCCCTTACCAGGCTTAAAAAGTTCATTATCAATGTCATTGATTTCGGAGATCTGCTTAAATAAATCTTTATATATTTGGTTAGCATTTTCACGTATTATCAATACACTAATACTTTCACCACAAAGCTGTTTTTGATTTATTCAAATTAATAATAAGTTCTCTACCTCCTCTATTACTAGCGATCTTTGTTTTGTCAAGACATTCACTCCTTTTGCAACATCGGTTACTTTAATTAAATCTTTGTTTTTTAAAATTGTGCTAACCGTTGTTGGGCCAGCACACCAATAGCCTTGAGAATTGTTTAAATGCATCAGTAATACAGCACGAAAACCCAGCACCAAGATAACTTAAAATACAATATACAACACCAATTAAACACTTTAAAATCTGAGAGAATATAAATAAATATAAAATCAAAAACATAAAAATAAAATTAAAATAATAACAAAATGCACCAAGATTCGCACGATACCTACACAAATATAACAAGAAAACACAACAAATTCGACGAAATTGAAAAAATTAATAAAAGTTCATTAAAATGAAATTTAAATCGAAAATTTGAATTAGTAATAATTCAATAAAAATCTTAAATAAAAAATTATAAAAATAAATCAAAAAAATAATAAAATTAACGAATAGAATTTACTAGAAAATAACAAGGTCGAATTTTGTTTTACTGCATCAAATTTCACACGCGAGAAAAATAGGTATAAATACTGATGTGTTTTCACAAATTTTCAGTCTTATTTTGCAGAGAAAAATTCCATTATAGAATTGTATAACTGGTTGTATGGCTGGTTGAGAGCCGTGCATTCAGGCAATTAACACGGGTAAGTGTTTTGCCTGAACACGATCACTCTCAACTGGTGCAATATTATTAGTTGATTTTTTCGAAGAGAATTGATGGGTAATTTTTCAATTGAATTTATGTATGACTTTTCAGATCGAATTAATGAATGATTTTTGTTTTGCAAATTGAAGTTATGGATAATTTTGTTTTTCCAATTGAATTATGGATGATTTTTTGAATCAAATTTGTGGGTAATTTTTTAATTGAATTTATGGATGATTTTTCAGATTAAATTTATGGATAATTTTGTTTTTCTAATTGAATTTATAGATGATTTATCGAATTAAATTTATGGGATTTTCGAAGTAAATTTTATGGAATGGATACAATGAATTTCAAATGTATGTAGCCGATGTAATATGCTGAATAAATATTTTATATCTACAGCCTTAGTGCAATCGAAACTTTTATTCCAAATGCTATGGTAAATTATTATTTGTTATTCCTTTTCCGGCCCACAGCCAACACATGACGCAAGAAAGCAAAATCTACATAGTACAGATTTGTGTAAGTGCGTGGAAAATCGCCAATGATATGTACCCGTGAAGACTCAGCGTGCGGAACGCAGGAGTTGGAACGTCAATATTATCCGTGCATAGGGGAAATTGGAGGGTAAATGGGTAGTTTATTGGCTGCTCCTTCACCATCCGTTTTCTGTAAAATTGACATAAATTTTTAACAACAATCGGCTCAAAATCTCTAACACCGAGTAGTCCAGTGGGCACTCATTAACTATGAAATGAACATAAATAGATCTTAAGGACAAAAAGAAGGAATGGGTAGCGAGGAGAATTGCGAAATCGTTGCAACAGTTAAAAGGGATAGCCATCGGAAAAAGATTAATCCGAACGACCAAAATCATTAAAAATAATGTTTTTAAATAAGAATTAAATTAATTAATTTGAGTTGAGGCGGAAAATATGGGCGGGACGCTGCTCAAAATTTCCGAACTAATTCAAATACTTAACAAAAATAGTAATGTAAAAATGGAATGCGTAAAATAAGGGCGGAACGCTGCTCAAATTTTCCGAGTCAATGAAAATACTTTGTCGAAAACGGTAGAATAGGGATGAACCGTAAAATAAGGGCGGAACGCTGCTAAAATTTTCGAATTTACAAAAATACTTTATCGAAAACCGAAAAATATAGATGGACTACGGCTAATGTTGTATATCAATAAAAAATTTTAACGCTGAGGAATAAGGAAGGATCCCTACAAAATCTTAATAAATATAACGATAATGATAAGGGTAATGGTAATTATAATAATAATAATATTGATAATAATAATAATGATAATGATAATAATAATAATAATAATGGTAATAATAATAATAATCATGGTATTTGTAGTAATGATTGATAATAATTATGATAACAATAACAATAATAGTAATGATCATAGTAACAATAACAATAAATATAATGGTAGTTATAGCTATAAAAATAATAATAAAGGTATTAGTAGTGACAATTAAGAAAGGTAATATATATAGTAGCAACAATAATAATGCTGGTAATATTAATGGGAAACATTGTAGTTATAATAGGGATAAGGGTGAAAGATATAATGTGGGTGTATTTAACATAACAAAGGGTGTACAGGCCAAAGAATAATCATCATCATGGACAACGATAAGAAGGACTATGAGAATAGACATAACAATGAATGATATGAGAGTATAGGTTAACATTTGAAGGAGATAGGAGAATAATGGGACCTAAGAAGCAAAAGCGAGCACAGGTCTTCTATCGACAGCTCGTGAACCCGAGGGTTGTCCGAGCAACTATAGTACTAGCACATGGTACTCAATTTTTGCGGACAATCCACCACTTGAACACATTACCAACGTTGCTTAGCAACGGGTGCCAAGTGGATCAGTATCATTTTGTATGGCGTTACGAGGGCAACTAGAAGGATAAGCAAGATTTGAAACCCTGTAACCCACCATACAAATTTGGGGGCTCAGCCGGGATAGAATGATTGTTTCGTACAAAAAACCCAAAGAAATACAAACAAATGTCTAATGGTCAAACAAAAATGTCGGGACGACATTTTTCCGAACCCTGGAGAGATGAAATATGTGGAACTTAAAAGTGTAAAGATCGATTGTAAGGATTGATGAGAAATTGTAAAGATCGATGAAAAACGAACGACCTGACTACAAATCAAGAGAGTAAACATTAGACGACTAGCCCACCAAGTACAAATTTGGGGGCTCAGTCGGGATAACCATGATTGTTTTTGCAAAGAACCCAAGGAAATAAAAGCAAATGTTTAATTATTAAACAGAAATGTTGGAACGACATTTTGTCGGACCACGGAGAGAGGATGAACTAAAGAATGGAACCTAACAACAAACGAAGGAAAACGATCGACTTAATGACGATGAGAAAACAGTTCGATGATATTATGTAGAGAACGATGAGTTGAGTAAAAATGCCAATTGAACTATGGTTGTATTTTCTGAAGGTTCGAAGTTACAAAGGGTCAAACCTTGGCCAAAAATTTTATTTTTGATATGTTTTACAGGACGGTGAGTTGAGTATTATTGTCAATGGAACTATAGTCGTATCTTATCGAACTTCAAAGGTGTAAAGGGTCAAACCTTGACCAAAAATATAACTTTTGATATGTTGTAGAGAAGAATGAGCTTAATAAAATTGCCAATAGAACCATGGTTATATCTTCTAAAGGTTCGAAGCTAAAAAGGGTCAAACCTTGACCAAAAATACAACTTTTGATATGTTGTAGAGAAGAATGAGCTTAATAAAATTGCCAATAGAACCATGGTCATATCTTCTAAAGGTTCGAAGCTAAAAAGGGTCAAACCTTGGTCAAAAAAAATTAATTTTAATATGTTGTACAGAACGATGAAATGGCAAAAGTGGTGATAAAATTAGGATCTTCCGACCTTTGGATAAAAAGTTATTAAGGGTCAAACCTTCAAAAATTTTAATTTTTGATATGTTGTAGAGCTTGAGAAGCTGAGCAATATTTACTATAGAAGTATGGCAGTCTGACTTCTGGGTCAAAAGTTATAAAGGGTCAAAACCTTGGTCAAAATTTTTAATTTTTGATATGTTGTAGAGCTTGAGAAGCTGAGCAATATTTACTATAGAAGTATGGCAGTCTGACTTCTGGATCAAAAGTTATAAAGGGTCAAAACCTTGGTCAAAAATTTTAATTTTTGATATGTTGTAGAGATCGACGAAACAAGCAAAATTGCCAATAGAACTTTAGTCATCAGAGCTTTAGATAAAAAGTTATAAAGGGTCACAACTTTGGCAAAATATTTTTTAATTTTTGATATATTGTGATCAAAAATTACCATAGAACGATCATCATGTGAACTTTTGATAAAAGTTACAATGGGTCAAAACCTGCGAATACTCTAGAATTCAGAAAATTGCGAAGAAATTAAAAATTTTGAAAGTGAATTGTAAATATTTTTGTAAATCAGTGGAGACAAAGTGTTTTAATCAATAAAGTTTATATCGTTTGGAGTTCGTTACTGGTGTTTAAAGCACGTTTGGAGGCAGATCGACAATAATTTCTATTCGAAGTCACCAACAACCCCAACAATATGATGAAACAAAACAACAGTTTAGAAAACTCATGAATACTGTAATAAGAGAGGAAAATATCAATATATGTAAACAAGTTAAAATATTAGATACACAAAAATTTCAAAAATGAAACGATTTAACAGGAAAGTGGGGATAAAATTATCAATATTTGTAGAGTAGGAATCAAAGAAACAGGAAACTATAAATAAAAATAAAATTATGGGTAGGTTGTATAAATCAATGGAATCATCGTGTAAATATCATCCAAAAAACCGTAGAAGTAGTAATAAAAATATTAAAAAATAGATAAATAAATAAAAATTAAAATAATAAAAACAGGGAAAAGGTGGAAATCACGAGGGTTAAAGTAATTAGAAATAGGGGAAACCACAAAAATGCGGGTCGTCTAAGAGTTCGTAAAAAATTGGAAAACTAGGAATTACTGGATTAAAATTGTTTGAAATAAGACGTGATCACCAAGTCAGTTAAAATAATTCTAAACGTAATAAAAGATTAAATGAAAGTAATTAAAATAAAGATCAAAATAGTAACGGAAAAGGTTGCAACGATTTCGAACCCCTACTCCTATGAGATGAGCGGAACTAACGAACGATCGATTGTGCGAATTACAAAAGACATGAGGCCAAGCAAAGCCAAATTAGATACTAAACGAGAACAGATAATCGATTAAGTTAGAGAAATTGACGAAAAGATAATCCAGATGATGGAGAAACTTAGGCGTAGATAAAAGGAAATGTTCAGGTGTAAATGAAATGAATAGTAAGAAATGAGCGTAGATGAATAAAATGATGATGTTTGTTATTATTGAAAATAAAGGATTAGAGATAATAATGAATTACGAGGAAAACGATGATTGAAAACGAGTACGATGAGTTGAGATTAATAATAATAATAAATGAGACAACAATAGCAACCGAAAGGGTGTAAAACATACGGAAAAAGCCGAAAACTTCATGAAAGCCGTTAAATAAATTCTGAGTGGACAAGTAAAACACAACTTAAACAGTGAAAGCTGAAAAATCACACATAAGGTACGGTAAAAGTTTCGATGCATCATTTTGTTAGTGTATTTTGTAATGTTATTTATATTATATTATATGGAAATAATACTGGAAAGTAAGATTTAAAACCGAGCTATCATAACGATAGTACGCTTATTCCGATGGGGAACCTTGATCAACCCGAGGAGAGGAAGGTAGTAGGATATCCGTCGCAAATGTTGGGGAGTTTCTGGCGAGAGATTGATCACCTCTCTGGGGAACAAACCAACGCGATTACTACAATTTTTGAATTGGGAAAGTGAAGGGGAAACCGAAAATAAAAATAAAAAATTGGAAAATGCGCATGATTTAGACGTTAAAGGTACCTAGAGATATTCTTTTTTCCCTAGCTGGTGGTGAGGCACCAGAGGACAGCTACGGACTGTCGTGTTCAGGTTGTTATCAGCCAAGGGACTGATGGCGCTGAGCCGTTCGATACAAAAACCCGGATCACACACCGAGTATCGAACGATTTTTTTTTATCGCTGGGAGGAACTCGATACAACAACCCGGATCCCACACCGAGTATCGAGGGCCAAACGGTAGGTGAGATGTGAACTAACCGGTAAATGGTTCATACTCGAAATGTCCTACTAAGGTCGGATAAGGGCGGCCGAATTGAGCCGGGAAATCCGACGGTCAGATAAGGGCGGCCGAATTGAGCCGGGAAATCTGATTGCAGAGGCGGGCAGGGATTAGAAATTTTCCGCGCCTATATTTAATCGCTTCCTTTTCTTTTCACTATTCGGGAAATCAAGTAAACCGCTTTTGGAACTTGATTGAACGTCTAGGCATTTCCATACTTTTATATTCTCCGAGGTACACAACCCGGATCCCACACCGAGTACTGAGGGAATGTTTTTTTTATTGCCCAGCGAGGAATTTGGTACAACAACCCGGATCCCACACCGAGTGCCAAATATCCGAATGGCGGTGAGTAAAGCGTAACCGGAAGAATGCGCGGCCAAAAGACGCCATGGCTTGAGAGTCAGTGTGAGGCCTCAAACATACCCAAAAGTCACTGATGAGCTCAAGTCCGGTGAAACAATGAGAGATAATATGAATAAGATGAATAGGAATATGAGTAAAGATGAAATTGATAGAATATGATTATGATTAGAGTAAACAGTAAAGATGAGAAATAGTAAGATATGATTATGATTAGATATTAGAGGCCATAGAGTGCCAGATGAGATATGATTATGATTAGATATTAGAGGCCATAGAGTGCCGGATAAGATATGATTATGATTAGATATTAGAGGCCATAGAGTGCCGGATAAGATATGATTATGATTAGATATTAGAGGCCATAGAGTGCCGGATAAGATATGATTATGATTAGATTTTAGAGGCCATAGAGTGCCGGATAAGATATGATTATGATTAGATATTAGAGGCCATAGAGTGCCAGATGAGATATGATTATGATTAGATATTAGAGGCCATAGAGTGCCAGATGAGAAATGATTATGATTAGATATTAGAGGCCATAGAGTGCCAGTTGAAATGAGATTAGAGATTGAAGGCCACAGAATGCCAGTTGAAATAAGATGACGAAGGCCGGAGAGCCAACGGAAACAATAGAGGGTATAGAGCGCCAGCGACTGAGGATTAAGTAAACGATTTTTAATCAATGAGACCTAGGAAAAATGATTTACAGATTGAATGAGAGTATGAGTATAATGATTTTATTATTGTAATATAGATAATTAATGCGACCACATAGATAATTGATAAGACTATATAGATAATTGATACGAGGTCGATAGATAATTGTTACGAGATATAGATAATTCAAAATAGACTTAAAAATGAAGGGAGATGAAGCGAAAGAAAAATTATTACAGCGAATAAAGTTTACGGAAAAAGACAAGAGAATTTAAATAAAAAGGCCCATAGAGCAACAGTGGTTAAAGTTTAAGGAAAAAGACGAGAAGAGTTAAGTAAAAAGGCCTATAGCGCATAGAAATTAAGGAACGTTTTTGGACCAATGATAGAGATAAAGGAGAATAGTAAACGAGACGATTATTGATATGATGGTGATAATTTATTTGATTAAAATAGATAATTGATGCGACTATAAGGATAATTTAGACGAAACAAATAGATAATTGATACGAGCTATAGATAATTTAAAATAAAATTAAAATGAAAAACAAAAATTAAAAAGATAAGAAGTTGACGTAGAGAAAAGAATTAAGGAAAAGCAGTGAGAGTAGTACGATAAATTAATGCGGAAATTTATATACTAGAAGTATTATTTATGTTTAGATAATTGACAAAGAATAAAGAGATCGAGTAAACCAAAAGAATAAAGAGATCAAGTAAACGACGAATAATAGAGCCGATAAACTAGAGATAGAATCAAGAAAACGAGTTACGAGAAACCGGAATCAAGGAAACCATTGTGTAGAGAAACAGAAAATATACCAAAACAAACGGAGAACAAGGATAAAGAAATAGACCATGTTATTGAAATTCAAAGAGAGTGAAAAGCGGCAACGGATAGAAAACTTAATACAGTAGCGATAGCAGAACCAATGATTACAACAAGATTAGAAAGTTTGGAAACAGAAGCCGAAAAATATGATAAATTAACGGAAAAGCTAACCGATAAAGGAAACAACGTGAAATCACCCGAGCTAGGAATTCCAATTCAGTTGAAAACAAGTACGAGTAAAGAGATGGAAAAACTCCGAGAGGAAATGAACCAAGAGTTGCCAAGTAAAAACACGGATAAAACAGAAATATTTTCGAGAGAATCAACAATGTACAAAATCGTACGCGATGAACCAGAAATGAAGGACCGAGAACCAATATCTTCAAGTTTAAAGAGGAATGTACAGGAGATGCATTCAAAAAAGAAAATGCAACAAAGAAGATTTAAATGGCGAAAAGGAAACTGGAAATTCGGAAATGAAAACAGTTGAAACAATAAGAGCTGAAACAAGGAAAACAGAAATCGTACGGGAAGAGAAAATATTAACCACAATGGAAGAAAGAGTCGAAAGAGAAAATGAGCAAACCGAGTTAAAAGATCGAGTATCAGAACCAATGAAAGTAGTGATGGAAATAACGAGACAAACGAAAGATATTTACCCGCAAACAAATCAATATATTAAAAAAAAAAAAAAAAAAAAAAAACCATCACGAATTTGCGATATTCCAGTTAAGAGAATTCAAAACAGTAGAGGTAAATTTATAAAGTGTAATAATTATTTCAGGATTAACAACGTGAACTACAATCAAATATGTGATATCTATTCAAAAGAAGGATGCAGAACTGATCGAGGTTATCAACTAAAAAATTGCCAAGGATATGATAGAAGAGTTCGCACAGAATGAGAAGAAATGATAATCTGTTTTAATTGCAATCAAAGCAGTCATATGTCAAAGAATTGTCGAATGAGAAGAATTCAAGGTCAACAAAAACCAAACCAATTCAAGAAGAGTCCATAAAATAACCCAACACAAGAGGTCAGACATTTAAGAGATATGGCGATAATGAGTACAACAACAAGATTCGAGATTACAACCTGTTTTAACTGCAACCTAAACGGACATTTGGCTGAAAATTGTCCAACAGAGAGAAAATCGGGACAACCAAAAACGAAAATTATAGTCAAAGTACACAAAGCAATCAAATACAAGAGAGTGAGCAATTAAGAATTATGATTAAACGAATATCCGCTAACAATCAAAGACAACGAAGTAATACGAGAAGAAACAGGAATGATGTTCGATATTTATGGACCGGAAAATATTCGGAACAGCAAAAAATCGTTATTAAAAACAGGATCAACTCTAAATGAGAATGACAATAAAGGAAAAACGATGTTAAATTATATTATGATGTCGCGAGAAACAAGAGCAATAGATTTCGTTACGATAAATGGAATTAAAGAAGACATCGAAATAATAGGACAAAAATTAAACCCAATCCTTGGAGGAAATCGAGAGAGGATACGATGAAGCAGCAGCAAAACTGATCAATTGGAGAAAAAAAAGAAAATCTGATAACGAAATCATGGACGTAAACAAATTCGAAAGCAATGAAAATATATTAGTAAAAAGAGCAATGAAATCCGAATATGTATTACTAAGGACGATAAAAGCCCTGTTAAAGAGAGGAGAAATAAAATTCATGGACAATAAAAGAGAGCCTAGAAGATAATAAAGAGGGAGAAAACCGAGAGAGTAATAAAAGGCAAAATCCAGTAGCCTTCAAAGAAATAGGATAACAATCAAAGCCAAATAACGTAGACAATCAGAAAAGATCAAAAGATGAAGAAAACACAGACAAAATCTGTTGGAAACAAATGATGGACTCACAGAAAATTCAAAATCGAAAGAACAAAGCAAGTCAAAATATGAACCAATACCCAATAGCCAAGTGAGATCGATATATATCCAGTAATTGATGAGAGATGCGGAGGGATACGCTCCTTGCGTAAAGACCCTGTGGAGATAAAGTAATAAACAGTTAGAAATGTGCATATAATTTATATAATAGATATGTTTATATAGTAATGTATAAAAGTAGTGTATAAATATTATATGGAATGAATATAATAATATCCGATAATATATAAAAGTAGTATATAAATATTATAGTCAAAGAGCGAAAACAAATTAGAAATCAGACGATGGGATAAAGAATATAGCGGAATGAGAAAGACATGTGATGTGATATTACGTTAAAATGGAGAAACAAATCAAATGGAAGCCAATCAAATATCAAGCAGTAAAGCTTAGTTAGATAGATGAGTGTAAAACAAGAATCAGATCAGGATCAGAAATTGAAATAAACCGATTAAGAGGTACCGAAGCCATCAAGGAAATCAGAGACAAGAGTAAACTTGGAGAGAATCCAGAACAATCAGATGAAAGACGAAAATGAGAAACAACGAAAACAAAGTCATGATCGGAACAAGATAAAGCAGCAAAACAGTAAAGGAAGTATCAACACGAAACGAAAGCATTGAAGAAATAGATGAAATACCAAGTCAGTCAACAAAAAAAAGACGAGGGGGAATAATTTAACAAAAGACTGAATCAAGTAATGAGAAACTGGCGAATAACAACAAAGGACAGCTAACTGAGAAACGAAATTTGTGGTGATTGAGTTAAAAGGAAAAACGACAAAGACAAAGAATTAAAACCAGTAAAGCTCAATATACAAACCTAAATGAATACAAAAAAGGGTGGAAGAGACTATAAAATCAATTCGGGAATAAAGTAAGAAAAACAACCAACTGCAAGTGAAACTAGATGCAGCCAAACGAGACAAAATGAATATCACGGAATCGTAATTCCAAGCAAGACTGACGTGCAACAGCGGATATGAATAAGGAAAGGATCAGAGAACAAATCAAAACCAACTCAAAAATCAAAAACCAGATTACAAGAAAGATAAATCAAATCAGTAAAGAGAGAAGGCAAAGGGCAATGCCAACAAACGACAAGACAAAAGATGATGAGACTGAACTACAAAATGCACTCAATCAAAATGGAATATCGTAAGAATCTTGCAAATCGTAGTAAAGACAAACAAAGAAGATAAATGATGTCAAAATAAAGTTAATACCAATCACAGAAACGAGAAACCAGATATGATAATAAAAGCAACAGAGATAAAGAAAGGAGAGAAACAGAAAGTCAAACAACTACCCAAAATCAAGAGAAAATAATAACAAGCCCTATTAAAGGAACCTGAAAATTGTTATAAAAACAAGGAATTCGAAAGCAGCATGATATTGGCGATGCGAAGAAGATGGCAGTAATAAACTCATATATACAACCTAGTATCCCTTAGAAAGATGTCGAAAAACCCCACAATCAATCAATCGATGCAAAATTAACTGTAACAAATATGACGATATATGAGAAACCCAAAGGATACCAATTACGGACGGATCAATTCCTATTATACCCAATGGTCAAAGGATTAAACCAAGAAAAACAGATCGTTCAAACCCTCAGAACTCTAGAAAATAAAATCGAAAGTCAATAGAAAAAGGAAACACCCATCAAGGAAACAATATTAAAATAATCATGGATGATCTTTAGAAACCCTACAAAATAACAAAAAGAACCGAAAATCGAGAACAAACAGCTAAAATTGATAACTGAAAAGAAGAAACCCAGACCAACCTCAAAGAATCATGAATAATCCCGAACCGATCAATTATCATAAAATAATCGAGACTAGATAATATGATAAAGGGTCAGCTATCCACAGAATCCAATTGAACGCCACCCAGTTCAAAATGCAGAGAAACAATCAACAAACGAAAGTTAGAATGTCAATTTACAACTCAAAACCCTAAATAAACCAGCAAAAAAGAAGTCTTGAACTAAACATTCTATCTATTCTTCTTATCTGAAATTCACTAAGCCTGCCAATCTTCCAAACAATCGGCATCTAATGAAGTCAATTCCCCAAACTAAACAAAATCTCAAAGTCAAATCGCACAACAGATATCGAATCGTCAAAATATCAGAACCTGCTGAAGAAAGTAATCAATCAGAAACCAAGAAACTCAAGGCATCAACGAGACGAATACCCAAGGGACAGAATATTGAACTTATGATTAACAATGAACTAATGATTCTTAGACTATTAACTATTCTTTATGTGTGATCATGACCGGACTGTATGTCCTCTTTCACTTCATCTTGTAATCCGTATATTGATGTATACTGTATGATGATTTTTATGCATGTGGGTTTTAAGGTCACGACCATGTAGCTCGTAGACCCAATTGAATGGAAAATGTAAACTCTGCATAGTTCATAGCTTAGATCTTTAAGAAATTGCGGGTCGCAATTTTACGGGCCCCGGAGTGTTTTATGTTGGGCCAGCACACCAATAGCCTTGAGAATTGTTTAAATGCATCAGTAATACAGCACGAAAACCAGCACCAAGATAACTTAAAATACAATATACAACACCAATTAAACACTTTAAAATCTGAGAGAATATAAATAAATATAAAATCAAAAACATAAAAATAAAATTAAAATAATAACAAAATGCACCAAGATTCGCACGATACCTACACAAATATAACAAGAAAACACAACAAATTCGACGAAATTGAAAAAATTAATAAAAGTTCATTAAAATGAAATTTAAATCGAAAATTTGAATTAGTAATAATTCAATAAAAATCTTAAATAAAAAATTATAAAATAAATCAAAAAAATAATAAAATTAACGAATAGAATTTACTAGAAAATAACAAGGTCGAATTTTGTTTTACTGCATCAAATTTCACACGCGAGAAAAATAGGTATAAATACTGATGTGTTTTCACAAATTTTCAGTCTTATTTTGCAGAGAAAAATTCCATTATAGAATTGTATAACTGGTTGTATGGCTGGTTGAGAGCCGTGCATTCAGGCAATTAACACGGTAAGTGTTTTGCCTGAACACGATCACTCTCAACTGGTGCAATATTATTAGTTGATTTTTTCGAAGAGAATTGATGGGTAATTTTCAATTGAATTTATGTATGACTTTTCAGATCGAATTAATGAATGATTTTTGTTTTGCAAATTGAAGTTATGGATAATTTTGTTTTTCCAATTGAATTATGGATGATTTTTTGAATCAAATTTGTGGGTAATTTTTTAATTGAATTTATGGATGATTTTTCAGATTAAATTTATGGATAATTTTGTTTTTCTAATTGAATTTATAGATGATTTATCGAATTAAATTTATGGGATTTTCGAAGTAAATTTTATGGAATGGATACAATGAATTTCAAATGTATGTAGCCGATGTAATATGCTGAATAAATATTTTATATCTACAGCCTTAGTGCAATCGAAACTTTTATTCCAAATGCTATGGTAAATTATTATTTGTTATTCCTTTTCCGGCCCACAGCCAACACATGACGCAAGAAAGCAAAATCTACATAGTACAGATTTGTGTAAGTGCGTGGAAAATCGCCAATGATATGTACCCGTGAAGACTCAGCGTGCGGAACGCAGGAGTTGGAACGTCAATATTATCCGTGCATAGGGGAAATTGGAGGGTAAATGGGTAGTTTATTGGCTGCTCCTTCACCATCCGTTTTCTGTAAAATTGACATAAATTTTTAACAACAATCGGCTCAAAATCTCTAACACCGAGTAGTCCAGTGGGCACTCATTAACTATGAAATGAACATAAATAGATCTTAAGGACAAAAAGAAGGAATGGGTAGCGAGGAGAATTGCGAAATCGTTGCAACAGTTAAAAGGGATAGCCATCGGAAAAAGATTAATCCGAACGACCAAAATCATTAAAAATAATGTTTTTAAATAAGAATTAAATTAATTAATTTGAGTTGAGGCGGAAAATATGGCGGGACGCTGCTCAAAATTTCCGAACTAATTCAAATACTTAACAAAAATAGTAATGTAAAAATGGAATGCGTAAAATAAGGGCGGAACGCTGCTCAAATTTTCCGAGTCAATGAAAATACTTTGTCGAAAACGGTAGAATAGGGATGAACCGTAAAATAAGGGCGGAACGCTGCTAAAATTTTCGAATTTACAAAAATACTTTATCGAAAACCGAAAAATATAGATGGACTACGGCTAATGTTGTATATCAATAAAAAATTTTAACGCTGAGGAATAAGGAAGGATCCCTACAAAATCTTAATAAATATAACGATAATGATAAGGGTAATGGTAATTATAATAATAATAATATTGATAATAATAATAATGATAATGATAATAATAATAATAATAATGGTAATAATAATAATAATCATGGTATTTGTAGTAATGATTGATAATAATTATGATAACAATAACAATAATAGTAATGATCATAGTAACAATAACAATAAATATAATGGTAGTTATAGCTATAAAAATAATAATAAAGGTATTAGTAGTGACAATTAAGAAAGGTAATATATATAGTAGCAACAATAATAATGCTGGTAATATTAATGGGAAACATTGTAGTTATAATAGGGATAAGGGTGAAAGATATAATGTGGGTGTATTTAACATAACAAAGGGTGTACAGGCCAAAGAATAATCATCATCATGGACAACGATAAGAAGGACTATGAGAATAGACATAACAATGAATGATATGAGAGTATAGGTTAACATTTGAAGGAGATAGGAGAATAATGGGACCTAAGAAGCAAAAGCGAGCACAGGTCTTCTATCGACAGCTCGTGAACCCGAGGGTTGTCCGAGCAACTATAGTACTAGCACATGGTACTCAATTTTTGCGGACAATCCACCACTTGAACACATTACCAACGTTGCTTAGCAACGGGTGCCAAGTGGATCAGTATCATTTTGTATGGCGTTACGAGGGCAACTAGAAGGATAAGCAAGATTTGAAACCCTGTAACCCACCACCGTTGATATCGGTAAATTAAAATATCTTGAAATATTGGTTGTACAAATGCCCATCGCATGTATCTTCACAATTTCTTTCTTTATTTCAATTGATATTTTACTGCGATTTGAATAAGATTTTGATGGTAGCATGAAGGGATAAGAACTATAAAATAAAATATTATCACAAATAGTATAACAACACATTATTTAAATTATTAAGATAAACCATGTATTGAATTATTAAGATTAACTATTAATTACAATAAATATCACAACATGTATTTATTTAAAGTTATTTAATATGTTTTAAAATATTTCATATTAAAATTGTTTATTTAAACACTAAAAAGTTTAAATATCTACGCTTTGTCATTTTATATTTTGATGTTCGTAAATCGAGACAAAATTTGTTGAGATTTTTCAAAAATTTGTGTTTGTAAACCGAATTTTTCGTAAACAGAGACGTTCGTAAACCGAGGTACCACTGTATTTTTTTTATTTTTTTTAATCAAAATCTCAGAAAATTGACGTCTTACTCTTTGTTTTTTCATAGCAGCTTCTTCTAATTCATTCATTAACCAAGAAAATTGACTAAGAGGATCTCTTTCGTCCTTAACCAATTTATTGTGTCTATACCATAGCATTGAATTCAGAACGATGATCTTTACTGTATCGTTGCCAGATTTAATGGTCCGAGAATAAAAACAACCTGAAATATAAATCGGAAATTGTTATGTCAATCTATGCATTGGTTATGGGTCACCACTAAAATTTTATGTCACTGACAAAAACAAAGTAATATAACATATAAATCCATTGTCATACATTCGCTTAGCACTAATGCAAACTACGTACCATGGCACATAGGTGGGCACAAGAAAATTAAAAGTTAGCCGCTATGAAATTATTATTTGATTTTTTTATAATAAAAAGGTTTATTTCAAAATTTGTCAAGTAAAATTTGATAAAAAAAAATAACAGCAGCAGAATGAGATAGAATTTTTCTATTCAAATTTTCTTGAAGTTATTAAAAATTTTAGATTATCATTTTTAATTTTTTATCCTGACACTTTTAATATTTTATGTGTTACGAGCTAAATGTTTGCGTATCAATTCATTAATCTAATAAGCGAAATATTTGTAACCAAATGTATTAATTTCAAATGTTTTATGTAATGATTTTTTAATCTGTTCTTCGACAACCGTTTCTTTCGATTCAACTTTTTAAACTTCAGTATCTCCAGTATTCCTTTTGTTGTGAAATTTATGAATCTCAGACAATTTAATCTTTTATTGATCAACACTATTGATTACAATTTACAACGGCACAAATGATTCAATATTGTAATATTATAGTAGTTGTTGAGTGCTTATTACAAGCCTGCAGAAATCATAGCACTATAATTTACGACCTAGAATTTGCGTCGCCCATTTACATCTCTACTTTCGATAATAGGTAAGATCAATCTAGTTTCTTTCCGTTATTTAACTTGAAAATACTCGATATTCGTCATAAATGGTTTTAACCATATTTTTTTCGAAACGGTTTCTCTAACTTATCAAAACTTTTATTCAATAATTTTATGTATTATTTCATTTTACTCTTTTCGTTTTGCTTTTATTTTTTCTTTCCACTAGTTCAATCAAATTCTAATTTCACTTTTATACTCTATTTTCAATGACAGATAAAGATAAATTGGTGTTCCTTCTACATTTCCACTCTTGGTTCTTAAACAAACCTCCAGCTTCTTTAGATGATTTATCGGTTGTCTCGTAGAAGTTGTCGACATAAGAAATTTTATTTCCTAATTTTATTTTACTTTTGTTTTTCCTTTATTAAATTTGAATTTACTAATAAATATTTAATTATTTTATTCAATTAATGGAAAAATATAAATTATAGGCCATGAGCAGATAGCCGCTGACATCTTAGTGGGGAACCCTAATCCAGAGTATCTTATGTATCGTAAAATAAATTACTTTTTTCTCTCTTATTTACATCAAAGGTATATAATTATAATAAAATATTTAAAAATTCATGTATATTATCAATATTTGACTACATTAAGTACATATGTAACCAGTGACGTTATTTATAATATTTATCAACCGTTTTGGTTGCAATCTCATTTATCTTCATTTTGTTTTCGATTATAAGTATAAATATAAAACGGTGATTCCTTGGTAGCAGCATAAATTAATATATCAGATAAATTTATAGCAAAATAAGCCCTTGCTGCCAAGTAATAATTATATTTTTGAAAACACTTTCGATTATTAAATAATCCTCTTCAGTTTCTTTTGGTTCCTATTGAAACTTAAGAGGATTTTTTAATAATCGAAACTTTTTTCAAAAATATAATTATTACTTCGCACCAAGGGCTTATTTTGTTACTCACTTATCTGATATGTTTTCGATTATAGATGTTGCATTTATGCATTGCCATTTTTGTGTTGAATATAAAATAATGATCTATAGATGTAAACTAAATGAAGAGAAATAAAATAGTAAGTGAAAGCAAATTAAAGATGGCAAGAATGATAAATGATATTACTGATAAACAGTTCTGGGTTTTATTGGCCTGCTTAGATGCCATACTGACTTCAATTATTTTCTTTCTTTATTTTATTAAGGCTCATAGATTTTTCTGATCCTGTAATTATTTTAGCTACTCTATCACCGGTTATATGGTGTTCTAACCTCATCCAAAGTTTCTCAAAGCGTAGTGTCAAGAGGAGTTTAGGAGAAAAAAAGAGCAGTGTAAGAGACAAAAGTGGTCAACAAAATGATTTAATAAAAGCTAAGTTGAGTGCTCAAGTAAGGAAGTCAAATTAAAACGTAACCCGATGATATACGAATTACCGCGAGGCAATTAAATTTCAACGAAATAACAAATCTTTCAATTGACAACAAATTAAAAAAGTATATTAATCAATTTCAAAAGGATAGAATCCAATTACCAAAAAATTTATATAAAATACAAGAAGTTTTAGAAGGTAGAATAATCACAGATTAACATTATAGTAAACACATAGACTACTCTTTGCGTTCCAGATGGCAACGCGCTCATTGGTAGACTTATCCCTGCGCAATAGAGTGAAGTTATTATTGAACAAAGTGCACATTGACAGTGATATTATCAATAGTTTTATCTTGAAAGTTGTTATTGAAATTGTGTGGATAAAGTTGTAACTATTGTGGTGATTTTAAATAAAAATTATTGTCATAATATTTTGTAGAAAATATTATGTCACTTATAAAAAATCATAGTTGAAACACAAAAAAAGTCCTTATAAAAATTATTGTGTTGGGTTGTTTGATTTATTAAAATAAGGACACCGAGGAGCCAGAGGTTAGCACCGACTTACCCTAACTGCCCAAAAATTCAAATGTTTATCTCCAAATTATATTTGTTGAATAAAACTTTGCCGACTTTTATGTTGAAAATGAAACTTTGCATAAACCACATTGCACGCGGCCATTTTTTATATATTTAATGAGGTTTGTGTGTACTCGGTAGGACTCGGTCGCCTTTTGTTCACTTTATTCACACATTAATTTGATTTTCCACTATTTAAATATTTTAAAATATTTATGATAACGTTTATAAAACAACAAATAACAATTAGATCGACAAAACATTTAAAGGCAAATTTCGAAAATTTGGTAAAATGTTTGTTAATACTGAAAATGTTGTTGAGGATACCTAAATAATAGAATAAAATAATTAATAAACATGTAAAATGATTGGGGGAAACAATCATAAGTGATTAAGATGTGGTTCTAGAGCTTAATAAAAATGGAATGAAAAAGAAATGTCGAATAACGAGAAGGGAATAAGAGAAAATCAATAAAAACAGTCAATTAAATAAAAGAAGGTCATTTATAATTAACAAGTGCAAATTTAGGAAAACAAAAACAAAAGGAAAATTTGCACATTATTTCGAAAGCTCTTTTAAGATAAGGGAAGAAATATTGTTTGGAAATCCGGGAAAGAGCACCTCACAAAAATGATTTATCTGGACAGCTGTCAGTGATTATGGATGCCCAAAAGGAATTAGCGTTAAAAGATATCAGAAATTCTATTCGACATCAGTAAGTGTTATTGGATGATGGAGTATAAAAAGGAAGCGCAATTGAAATCAAACACAAAAAAATAAGACAATTGCAGAAGACAAAGAAAAACAAAAAAAAAGAGAAATTTGAAACAGAAATTAAGCAAGGTCAAAGGAAAACAAAGCAACTAAATCAGAGTTACCGATCTCAGAAACCCACCGCAGTAGTCAGGTGATTGTAAAGCCAATTGATCCGAAAAGTGCTATTCTTCCCGAAGGGTCGCAATAAGCACTAAGTGTGATTGATTGATAATTCGTTGTGTCATTTTAAAGTGGAAATAAAGTGTATTAATCAATAAAGTTTATATCGTCTGGAGTTCGTTACTGTTGTTTAAAGCACGCTTGGAGTCAGATCGACAATAATTTCTATTCGAATTCACCCATAAACCCCAACAATGTGTTATTAGTTGTATTTCAATATCTTTCTTCGTAAATCTTAAATATTTCCGGGAGAGAGATGTTAACCATTTTACTCATCAAATGGTACTTAGAAATCTTCAACTGTAATTGGTGAATAAGGTAAACTATCGAATGTAATTTTTAAAAATAATTTTTTTGACATGAGAACAGTAAGAATTTATCAGCAAAAAGTAGATATTTTTTAATATATTCTATTTTTAAAATTTTGCTTCTTATTTCAATGATGAACTATTAAAAGTATGTTATAAAATATAGTTTATGATGTTTGTTTTCAAAATCACTTAATTCGAATCCAATTGGATCGAGTTTCTTACATGTAACCAATAAAAACCCAAATAAACTAAAAACTTGTTTGTCATTAGAAATCGAATCGAATATTAAGTTATTGACTTTATTAGAAGTAATATATTCTGCAGTAAATGTATATAAAAATACCTTTAAGAAATCTTTTCGTTTCGTTTTCACTGGAGTTTACAAAGTCTTTCCAGAATATCAAAAGTTCTTCACACCAAGTTGAATTGGCATTGAATAGGCTTGAAGGATTTACATCGTGATTTCCCAATGTTGGTAGGATATTGGCATTTGGAAAATAAAATCGGATTTCACTGCTAACATTTTTTAAAGATTCCAGGAAATTGCTTCGATTTGCTATCCGGTGATATGCATTGTCACTATGTATAAAAATTCATAAATTTATTTAAAACTTAAAGAATGATTCATTGAATGTATAGAAGTTCGAAGAAATTTTAAAAATTAATTTTCGGTTATTTTAATAATATATTATTGTTTTATGTGAAATCGTTGATTTATAAAAATTAACTAAAATAAATAGGTAAGAAATTTCTGCAGTATTTATTAATTGAAAGATTTGCGTCTTGAAATTGATTCTGTTCACTCCAATACAAAATATAACCAGTATTTCTAATCGAATTATGTTTTCCTTTTCTTGTCCACTTAAAAAATCAATTCAAGTCGACATGACCTAATTTAGAATATGAATTTTTCAATAAGTAAAGACTCTGAAAATGCCCTTAGGGAACGTCCATAAATGACGTCACGCATCTGAGAGGGATAGGGTGTTTTAGAACTGTGACGTCACATCTTAAATTTTGTATTTTTTTCAACAAAATTTTATACTAATTTCCACTTTCCATCGCCTTTTTCTTAATACATGTTTTCTCATACGATATTAGTGCAGCATTACACTAAATACATACTAAAATTTCAATAAAGTGGTTTTAAACATGTTCATTTTCAAATATGAAATATGGCTTTTAAGGGAGAAACCAAAGATTTGTGACGTCGGCCAAATTCGCTAAGACTTCATTTATTTTAATTATGTTTTATAAAAAAATTCCGCAATAGAAAATTGATATTTACAGAACCAGACTAAAAAGTTGAATAACAAAATTTAGCGAAATCGAAAAGGAAGTTTTAAAAATGTAAAAGTTTTTTAAAATTGCAATCATTAAAAAATTTATTTTTTGAATTAATTTTTTTCTCTAAGAATTTTAATTTGTTTAAATAATTATAACTTTAAGGAGTATGAAAACCAAATGAAAGAGAATAGAAAGACATCAGTTATATTTCATAATTAAGTGAATAAGATCTACTTTAGACCGAAAAATGATTATTTATTTAATTGAATAAATAATAATAATAATAATATGGTTGATAATACCCTCATTCTGGACATATGTTTGTGAGTAACTATGATATACAGAAATCGCACAATCATCGAACATGTAACTCAGTTAAATAACTTCTCCGCACTCACATTCTGCGATTGTGAAATAAACGTAATTTATTAAACAGTACTTTCTACTCAGCTCTACGAGGAGATGCCCAAATGTCAGTGAGAGCGACATGCGCTCATTTTAACATCGAATCACAACTATCAACCACATTTATTATGTTCATAATTTATGTAAACGCAACTATTGTATTCTACTGACTTATTAGTGTTAATGTTTCAGGTTAAGTTTCATCTTAATTCATCAATCAAGTGTTTTTTCATTTAATTCTTATAGCTTAATCATTTATTTTTAACTAAGACTGATATAAATAAATTCAACCAGATACAGCATAGAACATAAGATCCCGTAAGATGAATGTTACCAAAAAGGCTTTTCCCATGCTAATGTGATGCGCTGTTGACTGAGAATTTTAATCAAAGTGGTGTGTTTTTAAGCATTTTCTGCTTCATACCCCACCCGAGAGACCCGAAAAATTGATATTTTCCTATCTTTCAAACCTCGCTTTCTCGTTTTAACGTTGCAAACTATCATTTTAGCTAAGATGGTAATTTGGGAAAAATATCAAATCTTTCAAAAACACACTACTATCATTTAATTTTGAATAAAAAAAAATATATGAAATTTCTAATTCTTGAATTTCTTGAATTTTTAAATTGTTTTTCTCTTGATTATCGGTCTTGGTTATTCTTAGATATTTCTTGAATTTCTAATTTTTTTATTTGAAAAATATGGTTATTCGAGAAAGAATTTTCTAATTCTAGTAACAAATATCTTTCAAAAGCTCACAAAGCTGAACATGAAAAAACTAAAATCCACCAAAAAATGTCTCACACTTCACACTTCTGGGGGAGATTTAAAAACCGTAAATTCTAAACTTCCAGAATTTCCATGCGCAACATATTCAGGAGAACATCATCTTCCAAAATATAATTATTTGGGTCAATTGGGCTCAAGTGGGTTTTAAAAAAGAACCTATTAGTTTTTGCTAAATTCATTATAAATTAATTAAACTAAAAATGGATTTAAAAATTTGTAATAATTGTAATATTGAAAAATCAATTGAATCTTTATAAATTATTAAGAGAAAAGGAAAAATCCTATTTTCTTGGTATGCGCAAAGAATGCGAAAGTATATATCATAAGTTAAATGAACAAAAATATAAAGAGAAACGTTTATTAGGAATAAGAAATTTGAAAACTACTTTACCAATACATGTTTTACCAAAAATAATTTATAGTTATAATTATTCATTACATTGAAATCTGAATGAGTTGAGACCTATAAATGTATCATCTAAAACGTAAGTTAAATCATGGCTTTCTATTAAAGTTGAAAAAATTAAAAAACCAGTATATAGCATTGGTGATCATGTTAGAATTAGTAAAATATTTACTACATCATTTATTTGAGTTTTTGATACAAATTGGAGTGAAGAAGTCTTTATCATTTCAAAAATTAATACTAAACAGAGTCCAGTCTTGAATGTTATTAAAGATTATGATAATAATGTGCTAGATGGTGAATATTTAAAAGTGTATATTTAAAACTACTTTACCAATAAAAGTATGTATGTATAAAGTGTAATATTGAAAAACCTATACGCAAATTTAGGAATACATTAAAAAGAGATTATTATGTTTATAATTCAGGGTGTAAAGAGTGTGAACGAAAACATGCATAAAATAAAAAGGAAAAAATTAATGAACAGCATTAAAAACGATATAATGAAAATTCTAAACTTAAATTAACTCATCATTTATATGGGGGTATTAGAAGAGTATTAAAAGAAGTCAAAGAAAGTCGAACATTAATGAAGTATTTAGGATGCTCAATAAATAATTTTATCAATGGATAGAATTTCAATTTTATGATGAAATGACTTGGGAAAATCAAGGTTCTTATTGGCATATAGATCACACATTACCAGTTTCTAGTTTTAAGTTTGAAGATGAAGAACAAATAAAAAGATGTTTTGATTGGATAAATTTAAAACCTTTAAGAGCAAAGAAGAATTTATCAAAAGACAGTAAAATAATTAAAAAAATATTTATTACAAGAAATTTAATCTCATTATTTTATGAATTTAGCAAATGCAACACTTTCAAATTGCGGGAGACTCCTAAAGTCTTTTTTTACTACTTCATTAGAGAAATTTAATGAAGGAACTCGAGTAATGACCGATCCCAATGGTTAAAACGAAAAAGAATAAAACAATGGACAATCCGCAGCATGGAGATTGTTCCACCAGGAACTCGTTTTAATATAAGACTTGATGAAGATGATAATCCTTAACCCGGAGAAGAACCAATAAATAGAGTTGATGAAGCAGCTTTAAAACATAACATATCGTATCGTCAAGAAGATATTCGTTCTTGTCAAAAAGCAGATATTGAATTGATTCAAGATTTAAATGATATTCAAAATCCAACATTTTCTGAAAGATTTTCAAGAGCAATAGAAAAATAGCAATGAAAACAAAGATCGCATTGCGAGAAACGCAAGATATAGAAAATGAGTTACATCACCGAAAGGTTCTTGCAACAGAGTTGCATAAGGAATACAGAAAACCAAAAGAATATTTAAAAATAAAAGTTTTCAATAAAGATGATATTTGGTTAGCAGATTTAATTGAAACAGTAAATCCTAAAAATAATAAAAACTATAGATATATTCTAACTATTATAGATTTGTATACGAGATATGCTTGGTTAAATAAACAAGGTGAAACAATTATAGAAGCATTTGAAAAATTATTTGAATCTATACCAGATAGAATTCCAAAAAATTATATGTTGATAATGGCAAAGAATTCTACAACAAAATATTTCAAGATTTTTTATTAAAAAATAAAATAAAAATTTATTCAACTTTTAATCAACCAGATGAAAGATCATATGGACCATCACACAACCCAATTATAGAAAGATTTAATAGGAAATTAAAAAATTTAATGTATAAAAAATTACAGAGCGAGGAAATAAAATTTGTTTTATATATTCTAGATAAACTAATTTATTTTTACAATAATAAAATTCATAGAATGATAAAAAAACTCCTACAGAAGCAAGTAACAATCCTGATTTAATTCGAGAGATTACAAATCAAAATAATAATGCCAATGATGATTTATTTGAAAAACAAAAATTTAATATTGGAGACCGAGTTAGAATATATGGAAAAAAATTTGAAAAAGGTGTAACTCATTCATGGAGTAAAGAAATATTTTTCATTAAAAAGATTTATAATACTAAACCTTTTACTTATAAACTACATGATTTAAAAGATGAAGAAATCTTGGGAAGATTTTATAAAAATGAAATTCAAAAGACTAGATTTTAACTCGGAAGTATCTTATGAAGAGATACTTGTACAAAACCTGAACCTTCAAAACTTACAGGTTTTTTAGACTTTGTCTGCTTTTGAAATTTTATTGCTAGAGCTTCTTCAAGTGTGATAATGGGTCGAGATTTAATTTTTTTAATTAATAATTCTTTGACTAGTTCTGAAGCTTTGTATGATATAAAAATATTCCAGAACCATTAGACTTTTCAATCTTTTTATTTCTAAATTCAAACTCAATAACCATTTTTATTCCTAAAAATTGACAAAAGATGAATCCAAATTTAGAAATAAATTAAAATCAATTATTGACACCAATTCACCAAAAGTAATAAGTTGGAATGGTAGAAGAATATATGTTACAAAAGAAAAAATTAAAGAAATTAAAGAACATGAAGGAGGAATTCTTCCACTAGCTGCTTCATTACCATTAATTTTTAGAGGAATAACAGCTGCATCAGGTGCAACAGCTGGAATAACCAATGCTGTTAAAAATATTAAGGAATCAAGAAAAGCAGATGCAGAAACTAAACTTATAGAATCACAATGGAATAGAGTGTCAGTGACTGCCTTCGGACTGCAAGCGAGTGGTGCCAGAGTAATGCTAAATAATTCTCAAAATATATGAGACAAAATATATGAGAAATATTGTGGAAAAAGATTCGATAAAAAATGTATTAAAAAAATTAGTCAAACAAGAATTAGAAATTGAAATAAAGGGTGGTGGTATTTTCTTAAATCCGTATTCTAAAAATATAGCGCACGCGACTGTTCCCGGAGGACAATCGAAAGGAAATATTACCAATATGGAATAATAATAAACAAAATTCAATCATAATGAAATATTACCAAATTCTTTTAGAATATTAATAATTGGAGATTCTGGTTGTGGAAAAAGTGTATTATTGTTGAAAATGTTGTTGTATCCAAATTATTTAGATTATAATAATTTGATTATTTTTTCCAAAACAATTCATCAACCAGAATTTCAATTTTTTATTTTCCAGATAATCCAATTTTATTATTTGATTATTTAACAAAATTATTAGCAGCTACAAAAGCCCGTCATTCAAATACATATAATCAAGTCAGTGCTATTTTAAAAAGATTATTGGAATTAAATTTCATAATCATTGAATACTACAAGAAAATCCTTGATAAATACTTTCCAGAATAAAAAAAATCTTAGATTTCATAACTCCTAAAAAATAATCTAAAAAATGACGAGTTATAATTTCGATAGACATTTTAAATTTAATCATGATGTAAGAAAAAAAGATTTCCTTGAAGTTTTTTCATCAACAGCAAGTGCTCAAGCAATAAATGGCGTAGGTAAAATTTATTTGTATATTAACCAATCTTCAAATCCATTAGATATTTGTAATTCATATCTATATTTCAAAGTAAAAATAACTGGAAATTCAACAGCAGCTGCATAAATTGATAAATTTACATTTGAACATAATTGGTTTATAAATTTATTCAATGACATTGCTATAAAATTAGGAATTTCAGAATTGGAAAGGATAGATTCTCCTGGATCATGTTCATAACTTTTGTATTTTGTAGAATCTCAGGAATTAAAATTGTTTGTATTTCAATTATTGGAATTTTATCAATTGCAACAACTGTATTTTCAGGAATTATTTTATTAGGAATAGCACCAAATGTTTCAATTATTATAGCTTCAGTATTTGGAGGATCAAATGCTTTACCTATTTTTTAGGTGAAGTAATTTCATTTGGATTAACCTCTAAAAAGAACAAAATTTATAGAGAAGTGTGTGGAGAATTAAATTTTGGAATAAATAAATTATATTTAAAGCTTTGGAAGATTAAATATTATCAATAAAAGAAATAGAGGAAAGTAATAAAATAATAGATGAAATAAATGAAAATATTAATAAAATTAAATATTCTAAAGAAATAGAAATCGAAATTAAAAAAGAAATGACTAAAAAATTAAAACAAGAATATAAAATGAAGATCAAGAATTTGCAGTTAAATTTAATTTAATAAAACTGCTCTGAGAGGATTGCGGTGTTTTTATTTATTTTTTTTATGATCCGGATCATTTTCTTATTTATTTTAACCTCTTTCGGCTATCAAATCAATTCCAATATACAAGCTGGCCAGGCTTGCACATCATAACCAATTTATTAATAACAGCGTGCCTTATTATTCGCTTCTCGCTCGAATACGATTTTATCGGCGTTTTAAGGGTGCTGCTCGAAAGAACAAATGAGTTCGAAAGTGAATTTGAAAGAGGTCCAAAAAACAAACAGATAAATAAATGTGCACATTGTGGGAATCGATCCCACGTGTGTTCGAAAGACTGTAATGATGATTACCGGTTCGCCACCACACCTGTTCCAATAATTTTTTTTCATACTTATGTCTAAAAATTAATTAATTAATAAAAAAATATACACGCAAGATGCATTTCCTAAGATACCCATACTATATTATTTTTATATATCTTAAATATTATTTTCAAATTTAAATTGAATAAAACTAATCTTAGTTGGGATTTGAACCACTGACTGGCTCTATTCCTACTGAGCCATCAAGGTTGTATTTTTTTGTCATTTTTTTCACTCTTTAAATTTTTTTTATTTTATTTTTTCAGATTTCTTTCAAAATTCTTAATTGTAAATGATGTAACAAGATAAAATAAATTTTTGAAAAATAAAAAAATAAAAAAGTAAATCCAATGAAAGCAAAATAATAAGAAATGTCGGGTAGTCAAAAAATTAAAAAAGAAAAGAATGAAAAAGAAATCTCGTGTGTTCCATATGGTCAAACATTTACTAGAGGATCAGCTTATTCAGCTCATTGTACGGGAGAGTGCATCTTGAAAACACTGTTGGTTTGAATGATTCTAATACTATACTTTGTGATAAATGTAAAAATAGATATATAAAAAAGTTTTTCAATATTCATTATCCAGCTTGCGTTGGTGTTAAAAGAAAACAAGTCAATGAGATTAAAATTTGTGAAGAATGTTGGAAAACAATACAAAATTAATTTTAGATATAAACGGCATTTACAAAATCATAGAGAAGAAGAAATTAAAAGAATAGTTAAGGCAGAATCTTGTGTTAAAAAGCCTCCTAGAAAGCCTCGTGGAAAGTCTGATGAAGAAATTGATTATAAAGAAAGAAAAGAAGGATATGATACTTTTAATATTAAAGCTACTTTTCGTGAAGTAATCAAATCACCAATAACTACAAATAAATATATTGATTTTTACAAAGAAATAAAAGAATCAATGGAAAATGTTTTAAACACTATGAAACTTAGAAGACATAATGTTATAAGATATAAAGTTTCAATAAATGTTCATTATTATCGAGGTTCTGAAAGGGATATATTCTTGGATTCTAGTTATGAAACAAGTTATTTATCTTCATTTAGTACAAAGGGTTTTAATTCTATACTCAAGACTATTAAAAAGGAATAAGAAAAAAATTATGAAAAAGTGGAAGGTGAATTAGGAGGATCTAATTTAATTTTACATTCCTTTCAATGTATTAAAATAAATCTCAAGCTCCTAATCCAGAATCATATATCCCAACACCATTTACTTCTAATTATATTGTTAATGTTAAATATAAAGATAGCAAATGTTTCATGTGGGCTGTTTTATCTGCTTTACATCCTACAAAAAGTAATGTTGATAAATTATATAATTATATAGATTATGAAAGTGAATTGAAATTTTGAGATGATTTTGAACATCCGATGAAAGCAAAATATGTTCATAAATTTGAAAAATTAAATGATGTATCAATTAATGTTTATAAACATCAAACTGAAGGTAATATAATAATTCCACCTCATATTACAGATGATAGAAAAAAAGATCCTGATAATGTTGGAAAAATAGGTCTTGATGGTGAACTAACTTCATCCAGACATGTTAATCTTTTATTAATAGAAAAAGAAGATGAGAATGAAATTATTTATTATGTTTGGATAAAAAATTCCAAAGTTTAATGAGGAAACTAGTTAAAAATTCTAAGTATAAAGATGGGCGTGTTTGTGAACGATGTTTATATTATACAACAACAAGTATGACAGAAAAGCATGTAAGATTATGTGAATTCAATAAACCAGCCTTGATTAAAATGCCTGAAAAAGATAAAGCAAAAATGTTTTTTAATAAAAATGGAAATACTATAAAACCTTTAGCTATAATATATGGAGATTTTAAAGCTATGAATCAAAAAATGAATTCAAAAGAAGAAATGATAAAATCCTGGAAAAATATAATTTTCAGAATTTGTACAAGAAATATAATTATGTACCTGATTAAAATGAAGAAAAAGTAGAAAGAATTAAAAACTTTTAGTTATAATAAAGAAATCTTTCAAAATTCCACTAACAATTCAAGTACCGTCTGAATTTTGTTTATATCTAAAAAGTAATGATCGAGAATTGATTAAGTAGAAGGAAATATTTTACCGAGGGAATAATCCAGGAGAAGTATTATAAACCTTTGTTTGACATGTTAATAAACTTGAAAATAGATTATTTATAATAATAAAAGATTCTGAATATGATTTAAACATGTCTGATGAACAAGAATTAAAATTTAGAAAAGCTAAAAAATGTTGGATTTGTGAGAAAGGATTCACTAAAGCTCATAAGGGATTCAAACGAAGTGACTCGCTTGAACAAAGTGACTCGCTTATTAAGGTTAGAGATCATGATCACTTTGTAAAATTAAATAACTATAGAGGTGCAGCACACAAATGTTGTAATTTAAATTGTAAGAAACCAATAAAATTCCAGTAATATTTCATAACCTGTTCAATTATGATGTACACTTGTTTATTAAAGCATTGGCTATTAATAATAAAAAAAATTTCAAAGTTATAGGAAAAACTAAGGAAAAATATAAATGTTGGGAATATGAATGTTTAAAATTTATTGATTCACTAAATTTCTTTGGTGCGAGTTTGGATCAAGTATCTAAAGCTTTAAAACATGAAGATTTTAAATATACAATAGAAATATTTTAAATCCAAAAAATATTAAAGTTTGCTAGTACAAACTTGTTTACAAAAAGGAATTTATACATATGATTATATTGATTCCTTTGAAAAATATGAAAAAAACTGAAATTGTGGAAAAGAATAAATTCTATTCAATTTTAAATGAATGTGATATTAGTGATGAAGAATTTATATTCTGGAAGCTTTATATTCTGGAATCATGACATAATATTTACCATTTGCAAATTTTAATTGGGCGGAATCAAACAAAGCCTTAATAAAAAAAATCTTGTTAACCCAAAAAGATTCAAAGATTGGATATTTCGTGGAAGTAGATTTGAAATATCCTGAAGAAATTCATGACAAGACAATGTATTTTCCTTTAGCACCAGTAAAAACAAAAATAAAATATGAAGATCTTTCAGAGTGACAAAAATCAAAACATTTAGAAAAGAAAGATTCAAAGTTAAGTTATTATGTACTCAGAAAAAAAAAGAAAAATATTTGAGTCATTATAGAACATTACAATTATATTTACGGCAAAGAATGAAGTTGATTGAAGTTCATAGTATTATTAGTTTTGAACAAAAACCATTTATGAAAAGTTTTATTGAAGATAATATTAAAAATAGGAAAGCACTACATCAAACATGGAAGAATTTGGTAAAATGTTGTACAAATTATTAAATAATTCAGTCTTTGGTAAAACTGTTGGGTTATTATTGTTAAAGTCGGTTGCTCTCTGACTCCTCGAGTCCTTTGGATAATAAATAAACAAACCCAACACAGAAAAACTATTTCACTTTATCACAAATACAAGTTGTCACTAAATTTTCACTTTTCTCTCACTGATAATTACTGATTATCGTTAGGTAAGGCTACCCAAGGGCAAATACCTTTCTGATAAAATAATTATATTTAACTGCTTCAATAATTTTCTAGTTCAACAACACTTCGTCACTAGTACTCGTTTGCACAATACGTCTTCGACCAACTGGCAACTCGTCTCATTTGCGCCCTTCTTTTATACTGAGAATAATTATCTATAATTATACAATTATAGTTCCAAATCTTCAGGGATCATTGAAACATTACAACTCACTCAGAATGATTGGTGCAACACCAATTATTCAAGATTATAATAAATTGCTTAGGAAAATCAACTATTTGTTTATTTCCTTATCAACCGGGCAAGTTAATTTTAAAATTCTAATCCATGAGATTTCGGTCGCTCTAAATTTTCCTCATTGCTCGGGTTTTTCATTAGCTCCCGCTTTCCATTAGACAATTAATAAACTTTAATTATTTTGTATTTTCGGTATAACTTTTTCTAGGAACCCTTCATTAAATTTTTATTATTATTACCGGATTTGTCTTATGATTTGGCTTTCAGCCATACCCATTTCCCCCGATCAATATTAATTTCCAAATTTTATAAATTTTTAATTAGTTTTGCACTTTAATGATTTTTGATATTTTTTGTTCAACATCGATTTTTCGAGTGCACTCATTTTATTTCCATTATTATTATAGCAACCTCAACAAAACTATGGGAAATATGGACAAGTATGTAAATATAAGTTTATTAACAAATAGTTCTAATGATTTGAGAACATATGGTAAAATGATTTCAAAACCAACATTTAAAGGTTGTGAAAAATTTTCAAATGAATTTATTGCTATTGAAATGGGAAATTATACGTACAATAAACCAATGTATGTTGGATTTAGTATTCTTGAATTATCAAAATGACAAATGTATTATGATGTATTGCAACCACATTTTGAAGATAGAATTTCTTTACATTTGATGGATATCGATTCAATGTTTTTAGAAATTAAAGATTGTAAAACTTATCAAGATTTATTTGAAGAAATTAAAAAACTGAAAAGTTGAATAATTTAATAAATGAATCTGGTGGATTATTTACATATAAAAATGAAAAACCTGGAAATCGAATTTTAAGTGTTGTTGCTATTAGATCAAAACAATATGCATTAAAAATGATCAAGGGTGAAGAAAATAAAAATAAAGGTGTTAAAAAATCTGTAGGTAAAAAAATAAAATTTAGTGATTTTAAAAATTGTGTTGAGGGTAAATGTGGAAAACAAGTTGAAATAATTCATAATCTTAGATTAAACATTCATGAAATTTATCTTGAGAAATCTTTAAAAACAACATTGGATTATTATGATGATAAAAAATGGATTTTAGATGATGGAATTACAACTCTTTCATATGGACATTATTCAATAAAAGGTTTTAATAAAGCAGATACAAATTTTGAAGATTGAAGATCTCCTGGATATTTTGCGCATGGAAATTCTGAAAGTTTAGAACTTACAGTTTGTAAATCTCCCCCAGAAGTGTGAAGTGTGAGACATTTTTTGGTGGATTTTAGTTTTTTCATGTTCAGCTTTGTGAGCTTATGAAAGATATTTGTTACTAGAATTAGAAAAATATTTTTCTCGAATTACCATATTTTTCAAATAAAAAAATTAGAAATTCAAGAAATATCTAAGAATATCCAAGACCGATAATCAAGAAATAAAAATTTAAAAATTCAAGAAATTCAAGAATTAGAAAATTTATTTATTTTTTTTATTCAAAATTAAATGATAGTAGTGTGTTTTTAAACATTTTCGGCTGAAAACCCGGTTATGAGAGATTGAAAGATTTGATATTTTTCCCAAATTACCATCTTAGCTAAAATGGTAGTTTGCAACATTAAATATCAATTTTTCGGGCTTCTCAGTTGGGGTATGAAGCCGAAAATGTTAAAAAACACACTACTAATCAGTGCAAGTGATAAATATTAAAATCTATTTCTGTATTTAAAATATTATTTTTTCACATGTTTAATTGAAGGGATTCGCAATCTTTTTGTATTTATGGACAGTAATATAGTTATATGGTTTATCCGTCCATGTCATTTTTAGTTCTTAATTTTTGAATTTATACTTTCCCTTTTTTATTGAACTTCGAATCGAAGCATATTGTCACAATTAAAACAGCAAATATGAAATAAATGAAAAATTTCAAAGCTTACCCATTCCAAATGATAAATAAAGGATTATGATAAATAGTTTTCATGGCTTTTATTGCAGAGTGAACCAGAGGAAAACTTGCATCGTTTTTGTAATCTCCATACCATCGGTTGTTTCCGAGATTGAATGAAACGTTAAGGTGGATGTCCGATATATGCCAGAAGATTCCTAAAATATATGAGAAAAATATTCTCCTCCAGTTGCAGTACCATACTCACCTTCAAAGCCCAAAGAAGACCCTATTGCAGCACAAATGTAAAAGAGAGACAATAAAAACATTAAAATTGAAATATCTGATTGAAAAGTACAATAAACCGAAAACTGTCAAATTTGTTTATTTTGACCATTATTTATTCAGCTGTGTAATTTGATATTTAACTTAAGAATACTAGAGATCCTAGTAATTGGTGTAGTAATAATTATAAATTATCTCATTGTATAATCGCTACGGTTTGTTTATTATATAACTTTATGTACAAGATGCGTCCAATTAGTACTCAGAGTATCCCATTACAAATAATAGTACTTTAAAGATATTGTATTGAAATCATTAATGTATGGTTATGATGATGATACACCTGTAAAGCAGCATGAAAGAGCGCGTTTTCAATTTATTTGCCCAAAGTGCGACCATCTGACGGCATGCGGTCAGTTTTACTTTTTTTATTTCGTTACACATTGTTTTGAGAAAGTAGAATCGATTTATGATTTCCAAAATAATAAATAAAAATTAACTTTATATAAACTTATTTATATTCTACTAACTACGTAAAAACTAATATATAACTGAGCATATACTATAAAATATAAATATATTTGAAATTGTTTATATTCGTTACATTTAATTAAATATGTAATTTACTACATAAACAAAAGGTGGCTTAAAAAGATTTAGATTAGCAAGTTCAAACAGGGTTATGATTTAGTGTTTGATGATGAGAAAGTTGGCCGTTCTTTTGAAATTTTTGATCCAAAAAGAGGATTGTTTGCAAATTGTGAAGCAAAAACATCCAAATATTATCAAGGATATCATATAGCGGTTGGATGTGAATATCGGAGGTGCGTATGAATTTGGCGTAAGAAAATTGGCATCTAGGTTCGCCCTATGTTTTTTTTCTTCCAATATGTATGAATATGTAAGGGAATACTGCCAGGCAAACTTTCACTTTTCGAATTATTCCTTAGAAATATCATTACTGTGAGTAAAAAATATGCTTGGTTTTCAAAGAGAGGGATGTAACATTTAATTTATGGAAATTAATAAATTCAATATGAATTAATTATTGTTTGAATATTGAGAAGAATCGGTAGAAATTTGATAAACAAATAATTAAGTTAATTGTCTTTACTTATTCTTCTTCTTATTATTATTATTAACCTAACAGAAAAATAATACATAAATACTCTTGTTCTTGTGTTATGATATACCATTCCTCGTGTTTCCTTTAGCACTTATTGAACATATCACGGAAGATATAAGGGTAAAAATTAAATCCAATTACAGATAACAAGGAAGTAGCTCAAAAATGTAAGTTTATCAAATGAAAAACGTCAAACATTGGAAGAGTTTATCAAAAATAAAGGATTCAAAATTAAATGTATAAAATCTAAGTAATTTTATGTAAGTGAATATAATTGTTGGGCCAGAACGTAAACGGCCTTGGAAAATGTTTAAATGGATCAGAAACACACACGCAAAAATAACACGCAATTTAAATAAACCCACTGAAACATCAAGTAAACCCGATAAAATCTGAGAAAATAAAAGAATTAAATATAAAATAATAAACATAAAAATAAATTAAAATATTAACAAAATGCACCAAGATTCGCACGATACCTATACAAATATAACAAGAAAAACACAACAAATTCGACGAAATTGAAAAAATCAATTAAAGTTCATTAAAGTGAAATTTAAATCGAAAAATTGAATTAGTAATAATTCAATAAAAATTTTAAATAAAAAATTATAAAAATAAATCGAAAAATAATAAAAATAAATAATAGAATTTGCTAGAAAACAACAAGGTCGAATTTGTTTTACTGCATCAAATTTCACACGTCACACAAATAGGTATATATACTGATCCATTTTCACATTTAACTAACCATTTTTTCAAACCAAGTTTGAACTTTAACCATTTTGAAAACCATTTTGAAAATCTACCATTTTCAGATTCCAATTTTGAACTTTAACCATTTTTGAAAATTGTGAATCGTTGTTAAAACTATTTGTAAACCATTTTTCAGATCAGTTTAGAACCATTTCGAGAATTTGTTTTATTATTCTAGGTGAGAAATATTTATGTTGGAGCCATCTTTCCACACCACGTTCATAGCATCTCTGTAGAGCTCTGCTTGACGGCGGTGTGGGGAGAGAGGCATTTATGTTTTCTATTATGACATTTTATGTTTTGTATGAAAATTTTGGAATGGTCATGGAGGGTAATTTCTGTTATTTTGTCCTAATTAATAAATATTATTAATATATTTAAATTATTCTACATATACCTAACTTATTTTATATGCTTTTATAAATTTTAATGTCGAAATTTTTCCGGCCCACAGCCGACACATCACGCAAGTAATTAAAATCTACATAGTACAGATGCATGTAAGTGCGTGGAAAATCGCCAATGATATGTACCCGTGAAGACTCAGCGTGCGCAACGCAGCAGTCGTAACGTCAATATTATCCCTATAGCTGAAGCGAGAAATAAGGAAGAAGTCTATGGCTGCTTCCTCGTTTCTCAAATCTGTAAAATCGACCTAAAATTATGTTACATACGGCTTAAAATTATCACACCGAGTAGTCCAGTGGGCACTCAATAAATATAATATGAACACAATATGCGTCTAAGGCCTATTAAAGGGAAAGGGTACTCGGGTTAAATTAACTGAAATCGTTGTTATAACTATTTTGATTAACATTTTGAAATAAATAAAATTTATTGGGAATCATTGAATTCGATTAAATTGAAATTATTGATAAAAATTAAAATAACCATTAATTGTAGAAGTAAAGTGTTTTATTTGGATTAACATTTTGAAATAAATAAAATTCATTGGGAATCATCGAATTCGATTAAATTGAAATTATTGTTAAAAATTAAAGCGACCATTGATTGTAGAAGTAAAGTGTTTTGTGGCTAAAAATCTAAGTAAATGTTGGGTAAAGATAATTTAAACGCTCGTAAATTATTGATTAGGGTATTAGCAAATAATTTCATCAGTTAGATTATCATAATTCATTTCAATAAAAGCAATCCGATCTTTGGGTAAGAACGAGTAATGCGTTGATCTAATCCAAATCAACCCCGATAAAAATGAAAGCAACTGAGAATCGAATTCATTGATTTCAAATAAAGAAACGTATCAATTAAAGGTGAAACGATTTTCGAATAACAGCATGAAATCCCTTAATTAAATTGTTGATTACAGGTCCAAAGTTTCATTGATTAAGCGAAGGAAAAGTCTTAAAACAAAGTAATCATTTAGTTAAATGTTGAAAACTATTGATAAAAATAAAATAATCTGTTGATTAATAATCCAAAACTTCATCGATTAAATAAAAGGAGAAACGTTAGGAATTAAAACTTTATTATAACGAAATCGTTAGTTAATTGCTAAAATTATTCATTGATAAAAGGAAAAATTACGGATTAGAAATAAAGCACTCATTTAGTTAAATGTCGAAAACGATCGATAATAATAAAATAATTCGTTGATTAATAGTACAAACTCATTGTGTAGTAAACAGAGCTTTTCCTTTGATTTAATTAGATGGATTAAAATATATAAATTCCTCACTTAAAAACTTAGCAATTCAGAATAAAATGGGGTATAAAATATTATTCACTGACCAAATAAAATAAAGTCTGATTAACATAAAGAAATCGTGGTTAAAAGAACCAAAATGAATGAATCAACAAATGAATACCAATCCGTTATTGAATAAAATTGACAAACACCAAGTTAACACTATGGTAAAAAGGCAGGGATAAAATCGAAAATGATCCGAATTGGAAACGCGAACCGGCTAATAATATTAGATGCAACTTGACGATAGCCATTCAGTTTAGAAAGATTTTCTTGATATCTGACGAATATCCTGACGCCAAACGAATAACTATAAAGTTAATAAATACACCAACAAAATCACAAGAAATTGACTTACGACGCGTAAAATCCGATATAGTCCAACTTAGACGAATAAACATATCAAATGATGAATATCAAAGTGATGCTTGATAAGGAGTCCCATCATTAGAAAGTCTACGCGCAATCCACAACCGAAATTTGCACCAAGTCGATAATAGAAGTCGCCGATCGATAACTAAATTAACTTGAGAGAATCAACCGGAAACCGGAAACCTACCTTGAATGAATCTAACATCCGCTCGATCGAAGGGATTGACGTTTCCGCCAACATCGTCCTGACAGGATGTGACTAAATTGAATATCGCCAAATTAAGTACAACCTGTAAACTTTAACTCTGTTTCGAATAAACATTAGCATCATAGAATAGCGGATTTTAGAATTAGTCTAATCAATATCGATGTTATGTATTAGTAAATTGTAACTTCATGTTAATTAATATGACTTTTATATATTTAATACATTTCAGAATTAATCCCAACCAGCAGTAGGTAATTGGTAAACCTTAAATCAACCTCAATATCTAATACCATAGCGGATCCTTTGAGTTTTGAAACTGATTTTTTAACAGATAGTAGCACTAAATACTTAGTAAATTTTAAATGAATCTTAATTAGCAGTAATTCCATCCACTTAACAAACATTAATGCCTGATAGATAGTGGATTTTCGACTCACCCATCTGCCCAACACTAAAAATATTATCTAACATGTTCTAATTATTACCATCATTAACAAGAGTTATGAGGAGTTAGCCAACAGAATACATCACACCAGGAACGCACAGATAAATAACCTTAGTCGTTTCGAGTTGTAATACTAATCAAGCTAGTAGAGTGTAATCGGTCTAAGAGCAATAATATAATCAACGTTTAGTCTAGTATTATTATAAGCCGACGACTTAATCGAATTTGATAACGATAACAATTTAGATATGCCTATCGACCAAATCACCATTCAAGTAGCAGAGGAACCACACCCAGGAGAGGTACCAACAGCCGCCGCGACCACCGAACAACTTCCACCCCGGCGGTCACACCCGACTACTTGGCGATTGTTGGGTCTCAAATCCGATCCTTGTGGACTCGCCGGACAACAATACCCGGCCGAAGAAATATATGATCACGCCAGAAATCTCCTCACCTTCTGGGAACAAGTACAAGAGCAAGTGGACCTCAATGTGGTCAAAGCCCGGATGTACCTCACGAACGTGGAGGAGGACATCCGCGTCGGGCTCATCGCGGAGGCATACCCACCTCACCCAGTCCGCGACACCCGACGGCCCTATACAGTGGCGGCTCTGAAGAGGAGTTTAGAGAGAGAATCCCCGGAAGATGTACTATAGTAATGACGAAGTGTTGTAGAAATTGAATTAAATATTAAGCGTTATTGTTTTTCTTATTCGTTATTATATCTCTTAGATAAACTAACTTCATACAATTTGTTTAATTAAATAATAAAGCTTTGATTTAATGAAGACAAAACAGAATTTAAATGCTCTCCTATTATAGTGATGTCGTCCCTACAACTTCTACAAGCGGAACTGGAACGAGCAAGACAATCGAACGCAGAGTTACTCGCCCAAATCCTTCAATTAACTCGAGAGCTCAACAGTTGAAAGCAACCTGGGTTGATCCAACAAAAATGAGAGCTGTATACCACCGACTCACGGCGGCACAGAAAGGATGGATAGAGGAGCGGCAGCTCAATCAGAGTCTGCGCACTCAAATTCGGGGACTCGAAGTCGCCCTAGCGGTATGCCGAGAAGGTGAAGCGGTAACTTATCCGCTCATCTTCGCCCCAACCCAAATGCCGCAGACAACCACCAAGCCAACAGAACAACCCATCAATAATCGTCGACCGGGACGTAAGGAACGTGCCCGACGTCGAGCAACGCAGCTGCAAAACGCCAAACAATAAATATTCCACATGTGATTGATTCAAATAGAGTAGTGTTCGCCTTAGTTGAGTCGTTTCTTTGGAATTGCATGTCAGTGTTGTCACAAGTAACCTTATTACGTCTCAGTTTTCTACAGTCAATTAAGAACGAATCCTGTATAGTTATGAGGGACAGAGCTAAGCGAGCACAGGTCTTCTATCGACAGCTCGTGAACCCGAGGATTGTCCGAGCAACTACAGTACTAGCACATGGTACTCAATTTTTGCGGGCAATCCACCACTTGAACACATTACCAACGTTGCCTAGCAACGGGTGCCAAGTGGCGATCAGTATCATTTTGTATGGCGTTACGAGGGCAACCACCGATTAGTTCAAACAAACAATGAAACCCTGTAACCCACCATACAAATTTGGGGGCTCAGCCGGGATTGAAGCTTTGTTATTTGGAAAAACCAAAACAATCAAGTTAAGAAACAACAGTGAATTCTGTTAGTACACCCTCAGCCGGGATTGAATGATCTTCTTGTACAAAACCCAAGCAAACAAACTGAGATGAAATTATGTTAAAGTTACATAGATATCAACGTCAAAGCATTTAACATCCATCAATACTTGACGACACAACACCCTTGTAAGAGACCAACGACACTCACAAGACGCATAAGCAAACAACACATAATTAAAAGGGCAAAATGCGGGATAAAATGAAATGGGGTAAGTAAGGGAATAACGATAATCTACGGGGGGAAGCAATAGAACCAAGTAGAGAAGTCAACGATAATAGAATAAATTACAACGAGTAGTGATTAAAATAGTAGTTGATAAAATGAAGCAAAATATATTAAAAGACTAAAATTGAATGAAGTTAGCTAATTAGTATTTAAATAAATTTAAAGGGTAATTTATAATTTTAGATGGAATCAACAAAATAATAGAAAAACTAAAGGGTATCCTAAACATCGAAAACGATAACCTAGAGGAACTAATCAACAAACAAAAATTAATTAAACGAGCTAAAGAGGATATAGCAACGATTTCAAACCTGTACTCCGACGAACATTGCATATTAATAAAATTGATCGATATTGATAAAGACGTAACAACTGAAAGAATATATGAAATTCTATCTATGAGATTGGAAATAACCAAATTTGGGAAAAGCTGGAACAAGTTAATGGAAAAAGTCAAAAACATTGAGGACGAGATTGCAACAACAATGAAAGAACAAACTAAGGCCTATGTGGAATGTTATGCGTGCAAACAGAGGAAGCACGAGTAATGGTGATACCTTGCGGACACCTGAGTTATTGTCATGGATGCGCACAAGAGTCGCACTGTATGTTATGCCAGCGAAAGATAAAGGAAAGACTAACGGTTTACTTTCCATGAATTGTTATGATGAAATGAAATAAATGTGTATTATGCATTACTTGAATTATTATTAGATGATAAGACGAATATAAAAGAATATGCAATGTTTGTAAATAATAACACCACCCGACAACGATAAATAAAGGTAATAGACCAAATACATGAAAGCCGAATTAGGGAAATAATTAAAACACATGCACAGAGACACAAAATATTGGACGGAAAAATTTCGACAACCGAGTTTTCCTAGTGTATAATTCTTTTTGTTTTATTGATATTATATTTATTGATATTATATTGAGATAGGACGAGGAAAAATGGTTAACCTGAGCTATCTAGTGATAGTACGCTCACCCAAGGGAAACCCTGATCAACCCTACTGAGAAAGGAACTGGTAGGCCAAGTCGCGTATGTCAGCAAGTAACCGGCGAGAGATTGATCACCTCTTTTGGGGAGCTTGCTGATGCGATTACCACAAATTTTGAAGGGGGGTGTGAAGAGATAGACCGAGAGGTGAGAGAAAGAGTGCGCACGGAACAGAATTAATAGTTTTGATTAAAGGTACCTAGAGATGACTTCTTTTTTCCCTAGCTGGTGGTGAGGCACCAGAGGACAGCTACGGACTGTCGTGCTCAGGTTGTTATCAGCCAAGGGACTGATGACGCTGAGCCGTTCGATACAAAAACCCGGATCACACACCGAGTATCGAACGATTCTTTTTTTCGCTGGGAGGCACTCGATACAACAACCCGGATCCCACACCGAGTATCGGGGCCAAACGGTAGGTGAGATGTGAACTAACCGGTAAATGGTTCATACTCAAAATGTCCTACTAAAGCCAGATGAGAGCGCTCGAATTGAGCCGAGAAATCTGATGGATGGAGCGGGCAGAGATTTGATAGTTTATTTCCGCTCCCACTTTTGAGCACTTCCTTTTCTTTTCACTATTCGGGAAATCAAGTAAACCGCTTTTGGAACTGATTGAACGTCTAGGCATTTCCATACTTTTATATTCTTCGAGGTACACAACCCGGATCCCACACCGAGTACCGAGGGAATGTTTTTTATTGCCAGCGAGGAGTTTGGTACAATAACCCGGATCCCACACCGAGTACCAAATATCCGAATGGCGGTGAGTAAAGCGTAACCGGAAAAATGCGCGGCCAAAAGACGCCATGGCTTGAGAGTCAGTGTGAGGCCTCAAACATACCCAAAAGTCACTGTTGAGCTCAAGTCCGATATAAGAGATAATATGAAATAGAGGGCCGGATGATTATAATCAGATACTTGAGGCAATAGAGGGCCGGATGATTATAATCAGATACTTGAGGCAATAGAGGGCCGGATGATTATAATCAGATACTTGAGGCAATAGAGGGCCGGATGATTATAATCAGATACTTGAGGCAATAGAGGGCCGGATGATTATGATCAGATACTTGAGGCAATAGAAGGCCGGATGATCATGATCAGATACTTGAGGCCAATCCAGATAAGATATGATATGAGTAAAGATGAAATATGATTATGAATAGATATTAAGGTCACAGATGACCATAAAAGAGTTGAAGCCGAAGGCCAAAGAGCCAACGGAAATTATAGAGGGCATAGAGCGCAGCGGTTGAGGATTAAGTAAATGAATTTTTTGGGGACATAGGAAAAACAATTAATGGAATGAATGAAAGTATGAGTATGATGAGTTATATTATTGATATTATGATATAGATAATTGATACGACTATATAGATAACTGATAAGACTATATAGATAATTGATACGAGATTAATAGATAATTATTACGAGGTATAGATAATTAAAAATGGACTTAAAATGAGGGGGTGAGTCAGATAAAGAAGACCACCACGATAAATGCGAACAGGGATGATAACATATATAGTATGGTAAACGGAGGAGAAATTAGTATAGAGTATAGAATATTGGAGTGTTATTTATTTTTAGGAATCGATAGTCAAATAAAGCAATCCAAGTCAAGTGCAAAGCAAAGCAAAAGAGAAAATATTTCAGAGCAAACGGCAAAGCAAAGTGATAACAAAGGAATTTGAATAAACAAGCAGAAAAGATTTTGGAATAAACGTCAGAGTAGTTACAAGCAGATAAGCAACCAGAAGTTTCAAAGCAACCAAAGCAAGAGAAGAGAAACCAGTCAAGCAGCCGAATAACCGTAAACATTGATAGCATCAGCAACCGCACGAGAAGCAAAAGCCAAGAGAATAGAGAAAAAAGTTTATTAAAAGCGGAAGAAAGAGAAAAGTTCGCAACAGTAGAAGTGTTAATACTAAAGTATCAACTGCAACCGGAACCGGCACAGATAGCGGATTGACCGATTTTGAATTTAATAGCAGCGAAGAGAACGAATTACGTAATATCGAAAACCAGTTGACAACGATAGAATCAGTAAACGAAGAAGATCCGGACAACAATCCAAACATGACGACTTCAATAAACTCTTCAATTCCGGATGCAAATACAATGTTGAATAACAACAATGCGATGGTAGGAGAATTCAGAGAAAAGTTTAGAGGAGAACCGTTTGACGGCAGCCTCAACAAATTGGATACATTCATAAAGGAATTCGAAGTGTATAAAAATATCTGTCACTGGACAGATCAAAAGGTAAAGGAGCGCTACCCTTGTATTTGAAAGGAGCGCACAAGATGTATTCGTGAGAAGAAGCGAGAGACGATACAAAATTGACAACATGGACAGAAATTAAAGAGTTCTTAATAAAGATATTTGGGATAGAGAAAAAGGGGAATAGGAAGATATTGGACTTCCTACATCGAAAACAAAGACGAGATGAATCAAATGCAGTGTACGCATGTGAATTAAAGAAACTGTGTAAAGAAGCCTTCGGAGAACATGATTTGCCCGAAGATAAAATGGTAGACGTCTTCATAAGAGGAATCAAGAGGGAAGACATACGAGCCAACTTGGATGCTGGCACCAGAAACATTAGATAAAGCAGTAGCAATCGCAAACAGGTGTGAAGCCCATCTAGGACTGGGATATCAAGTGGCAGTCTTGGCCACAGAACCAACAACATCAACAGTCAATGCCAACAATCAAAACAACAATACCAATCCAGCTATGAACCAATTCATTCCAAGAGCACAACAGATGTTCAAGCCACCAACAACGAGAAATCCGGAGGATAGAGGTAATAACCAAGTAAGTTATAATAATAATTTCAGGAACAATCCAAACACAAATGAAAAATGCTCCATATGTCAAAAATAGGACATCGGTCAGAGAATTGTTTCCGAAATTACACTTGTCAAAAATGTGGTAGACGAGGGCATACTGAGAAAATATGTAGACAACCTAATAACAAAGCATGTTACAATTGTGGACAACAAGGACACTTCGCAAGGCAATGTAACATAAGAAGAGAACCAAACCAATCAAGATTAAATAACTCTATGGGAAATCCACAAATTAACGTGATGCAAGAGATAGACATGCTACGAGAAACACTACAACGAATGCCCATGGAATTAAAGGAGATGATGCAACAGATGCCCACCAATATACAACAACAACGAATCAACGTAATGAGAAGCAATGAGGAGATTCAAGAGCTGACGAACTAGAGAATATCAAGAGCAACAGCAAGCTGAATGGCAAAGACTACAAACAGAGGAGGCCCAGGAAATCCAGCAAAGATGGGAAAATCGAAAACAAGCCCCGAAAAGAATTAATATGATGAGAATGGAAATTCCAGATGAAACTCACACTGCGGAGCAGTGTGTTGAGAACGAAGGGGAAGGAAATATGATAACTGATAACGAGAAAACAGTTGAATTAAATACGACGGAGAAAATAGAGGCCATCAAAGAATTTGCAGAGGAGGAAAAACAAAGACGTCGACAGTTAAAAGAAACGATAATGGAGAAACCGAATGAATCAGAAACTCAAGAGATTAAACGAGCAGAAATGATGATAACGGAGGATCAAAACAAGGAAACATTAGTGTACGAGATAGAGGAACTCGAAAAAGAAATTATGACACAAAAGACAGAGAGTACACTAGAGAAAATAAAGCAAGAGGAAGCTTTAGAACAAGAGGAGGATCAATTAAAAGAAAAAGAAGCGATCTTGAAACAAGAGAAAGCGGAACTGAGAAAGAAGGCACTAATATTAAAAATAGACGGAGCGCTGAAACATTTAGAACAAGAACAAGCACTAGATCAAAGAATAGAAGTGCTGGCAAAGAAAGTGCTATCTCAAGAAATGGAAGAGCCAAAACTGGAATAAAATGAGACAGGAAGCATCAACGTCACAAGGAAAAGAAAAGATATCAGAACCAATAATAACAAAAAATCGAATCCAGAGGATACTGCTACAAAAAATAGAAACAAGAATCAGAAAAGAAAAGCCCACGTGGAGTGAAACTGCAAATCGAGAACAGAATAAAGGAGATATGGTTCCAAACAAAAGGGCCAACAAAGATAATGAAAGAGGAGGAACAACCACAAATCAATATGTTGAGACAAATACCAGACGATCAAACAGATGAGGATGAAAGCGAAATAAGCAGTCTGGGTGGAGAAATATTTCAATCATGCGAGGAAAATAAACCATATAAAGATAAATCAAAATCCGAATTAGAAGAAATGGAAACAAACGTGCCAAGAGAAGACGAAACTGAGATATTAAAAGAAATCAACGAGATTGTGGAAGAAGTAGATCGAAATCAAATGTTCCTAAACCTCAGAGATACAACCGCATACAGTAGAATAATGAAACTGATTGCGAAAGGATATCAGCAGGATAATGGTACATTCACGGCATCATGGAAAGATATGATAAAAAAGTACCAAGAGAATTTGAAAGAATATGATAGAGAAGAGTATCAGGTAATTATTGATTTTCCAGAAATACCGAGACAGATAATAGCAACAAGAGGCGAAAGCACCAACGAGTTGTATGATTGGGTAGTGAAAAAGCTAGGACCCAGTTATAAAAATAGACCTTTATATTATCAAGGAAGGAAAATAAAGCGAGATATACACCTCGCGGATGCTCTAATATGGCCAAAAGGAATAAATGTGGTAACGTTAAACAAAAATGAAACTGAAGAAACGACAGCAGAAATATGGCAGAAAATACAAATATTGTACAACAAAGAAATAAAACCTGGATTAGAAAAAGAGAGACAAAAGATAATGAGACAAAACCAGATTAAAATGACAGAACAAGCAATAGACCAGGCTAGAAAATATATTAATCGATTATCATTAACAAGACCGATCTCAATGAAAATATTTGTAGAAGCTATACGAGACACAGATATTATGAGATTCGATAATGAGAGAACAGATGAGTTGATAGCCAAATACGGAGAACATCAAAGAGATATGAGAGGAGATGAACCAATAAAGATAAGAATAAAGCTACCAAATGATGAAATAAAAGAAATACTGGTAGATCCCGATTGTCAAATGCACGAATTATACCGACGGATAATCGAGAAATTATACAACCAATAATCGAAAGTAGTGACGACGGTATGGTAGAAGACGTGGCAATAATGTATCACAAACGACAAATAAGCCAGCGAGAACGAACCCCGATATACGAATTAGGTATATGGGAAGACGGACAAACCATTAATATCATAGCCATGGATGAACCAGAGAGAAAAAATACAACAAAAAGGGAACAACAGATCCAAGAATTTCAAGAGGAAATGAAAAGAAAGATGGATCAAATACTAACCATCTACCAACTATGGAGACAAGATGCGAAATTAAGCACGAAATTGCAACCTATAGATGATTCGAGATGCCGATCAACACCATGGAAAAGGTATATGATGAAAAGGCAAAAGAGTGGAAATGGAAAACGGAGAGAACTGAACCAAAATGGAGAAAATATATACCAGGGGAAGCGCCAGAAGAGGCAGCCAATGAAACAACTTTAGAGTTATATGAAGATGAGCCATATGAAAATTTACCAGAGGAAATGATAAACGAAATGGAATGGCAACCAGAAGAAGACGAGGAAATAAACGATAAAGCTCGACTAGCCCCATACACATGGAAAATAGGTGGATGGGCTGAGAAAGTAAAATCGGCCGAAGAAGAGAAAATCATCGGTATCACAAGTCATCAATTCTATACAGAAATCGGAGGATACCGTATGAAGTTGAGAGTATACCCAAACGGAGATGGGGTCGGAAAAGGGAAATCTATCAGTGTATTTTCTATTAGCAAGAGGCAGATATGACGGCAAGTTAGAATGGCCATTTAATCGAAAGTCACAATTTCAATCGCCTAAACCGAAAATGGGAAAGCACACAGCGAAAATTGGGAGTAGGACCAAGATCAATGATAAACCAGAAGCAAAAGTCCACGGAAAAATGTCGCCAGTAGGAGTACCACAATTTCTATGAAAAATACGTAACACCTCAATTCGTAAAAGATGATACGATATACATCACGATCGAAGAGTAGAAAACAGAACGAGAAATGAAATTGCAATCCAACAAGAACAAGCGAGAGCGCGAGATCAGTGTCGAAACGAATACCAGGAACAAAATACGTTGCCCACAGTTTTAGGACGACCCTGTGGAGGAAGGATTACACGTTACGGAAGAACGCAAAATGTAGAGAATTAGCAAGCGTATGAGGACCGGAGCAAAGAATAAGGACGAACTGTAAAGATTAGCAAAAGGATAATCGATTCTATGTAAGAAGTAGAGACTGCGAAATATTGTAAAGGAAATAGAGGAGTTCGAGAATGTATGCGTGGTACCCAGAGCAATTTCGAGGAATTATCCGAAAATGCGGAAACATACCGAGATGGGGCAGCGAACGATAGGGAAAGTATAGTTTAAAAACTTATGATGCCAGATTTTCGAACCAATCGAAAGAGAATTTTATCATCACTGCCAGAGTGAAAGTGAAAAAAGGAAAACGTATGAACCGCCATTCATTTACAATTACAAGGGACGATCATTATACGACGATCTCGAAAATCGGAGTAGCGCAAATCAATTGGAGTAATAAATATATTAACAGTTAGCAAAGATCGCAGGTAGGAGAAACTCAACAAAAGAGAAATCAGAACGAAAAAACGCCGATAGTACGACAGAGTCTAAACACCAGCAAGAAGTTCCACTGCAGCAGATGTGAAGTAATCGTTTATTCACAAAGGAGAATGCAAAGAGATACTAAGACTAAATGCATATTGTGGACGGAGGAACAACCAGGAGGAATAACCGGATCAAAGAGATTTGTTTCATTGACATGAAGATGAAACGATCTGATAACAGATGAACAGACGAGTAGTATGTGTCAAAGAAACAGTCGAAATTTATAGAGCCAGCCATATACCGAGAGTGAAAATGTTAAAAGAGAGAGAAAAGACGCCGAAGTCGACAGAGACGAATGGGATACTGGATAAACGAAGACGAGGAGGATGACAACATCAAAGAAACAACAGTGAAAACAAAACGAAAAGAAACCAGGTTATGGAATGGAAAAGAAATCCAGAGGACGACAAAATTGATAAACAGCTCCAGGAAAAGAAACTAAAGAACAAATGCAGATGGATCAATTGACAACGAAATTAAGAACAAGGCTTTTAGTCAAGTTGACCAAGCAGTTACAGGGAAAACTGAAAGGCCAAGAGAACAAAAGGAGCAAAGTGGATCCAATTAGAATTTGATTACTGTGATGCTGGATTAGGCAATCCAGAGATAAAGAGAAATTAAACTAATAATATCGGTGCGAAGCGAAACAGCTTTTGGGCAGCAATTGAAAAAACCAATAAATAAATAAAATCATGGACAGACAAAGTACGAACCCAACAGAGATCCAGAGAATTATGTTGTATTAAATCACTTAACGAAACGATCTGATGATCCAGAATAGATATTTGGTAGGAATGGGCCTACCTAATGTACAAACGATAGTTGATATACAGAAAGCGAACCCCCAAGATACAACCAAACCGGATATGAATTTGCAATAACCAGACATTATCAGGAAGGTAATCGAACCATTCATCCCTGACTTCAAGGTGGATGGCAAGCCTTTATAAATCTTGGGTAAAGTAAAGATGATCAAACCGAAGATAATGAGACAAAGTTAAAAGAGTTATTAACGGAATTCGAACACGATTATGCAAGCGATTCCAAAAACAGCAGAAAAGGGATGAATTACGATATCACTACAATACTCATATGGACTGATGTGCGTGAACAGGAGTAAAACGTTGTGTAGTATATGATTGTGATAATATGAAAAGATTGGTGATAAATACTCACTAAAAGAAACGGAAAGGTGCAAGCTGCAAACCCCGGTAAACTCAGACAAAAAACGGCAACAGCAGTATCGTATAACGTATATCAAGAGGGTAGAATTCATTAAACGGAAATAAAAAATTGCTCCAGTGCAAGGAATTGTAGCATTTTCATTGCGGACATCACTCACACTCAACAATTATAGAAGGCCGGAAGGATAACAACAGTAGTATCAGTAAGCGGAGCGAATGTGAAGAAGCATTCACGAAGGACGCATCTCAATAGCTGGGCAAGAGTAAATGTAGAGCGAGAAGGAAAATATTAAAAACTACCGAGTATACGGCTGCCGGGAAGAATAACGGTGGAACGGAACGTGTCAGGAGGAGAGTACACCCTATGATCAATTGGTCAAAGTGAGTCAGTTATCGAAAGCTACCAAGTCAATTGGAGAAATATCAAGGATATTTTGATCAGATTACGCAAGCACATGAAAAAAGTATCCTCATGTTTAGAACAGATAGATCATGCAATACGGGAATGTCAACGATCGTATATCACGCCAGATACCAGAATTGTTAGACTCACCTTATTGAGAGCGCAATATTGATTGAAGTGCAAGGGACAGTGCACAGAGAAAACAGAGACTAACAACAAAAAAAGTGCATTAGATGATTTACGGAGAACCGGAAGAATCGGAAAACCAACGATCACACAACTATTGAGATCAGAAGGTCACACCAACGGTTAAAGTAATATCAACAGACACACAATCGGAATGCAGATCATTAAAAGGGGAATTGGTGAGTAAATGTGACGAAATGGGTAGCAGTACTAATTATTAAAAGGATATCTGTATCGCGAAAGCAAATCCGACGCAAAACGGCGCAAATAGACCCCAAAAGAATGTGAAAACGTATTATCTCTATATAATAACAAGATGGATCTTCCTAGATCACAAAGGGTTGGCATAACAGAAAAAAATATTACTACGATTTAGTTAAAAATGATTGTATCTTGAACATAGAAATATTAAAACAAAGTTAAGCAATGGCAATCACAAAATTCGGACTAACGCAATTCCTTATACCACTCCAGGAAGGATATTTTGGAGAGAATTGTTGGAGAAGGTTATGTACACATACAAATGTGAAAAGACAATTGCAAAACTGCCAGAGAATTCAAACATTCCGAAGATTAAATGCATAAACGAGATTAGAGATATGCAATAAAGGGAAAATCAGAATTGCTCAACCAGTAACAAGGATGATAAATCCAGAAAAATTTCGTACTAATATGTTTCAGTGCTAGTAATGTATATGGACCGTTATTCGAAAATAAGAGGATGGAAGTTGGTTACAATTCCAACCCGAGTAATAGTACGCACCGCCAAAACTATTTGGATTTAACAAATGCCAGCGAAGCAGAATTCAAAACCAGTGGATATATACAAGTGGGATATACCAACGAAGGATCTGGAACGAGCAGAGAACATTTATTATTCCCAGCACAAAGGCAGCATACTATTTAACATTGTAACGAATAACGGGAGGTAACAATATGGAGAGGAAACCCAACTAGAATTGTTACTATCACAGATTCATTTTCAACATGCTACAGCAAATAGATGAAGCCATGTGGGGAGATTTTAATCTTCGGAACAAATGATGCAGGGAATCTAGGAATAATTCTCATTATTCAAATCGTAAAGAGTAATCATAACACAAATTTAGCTGTTTCGATATTTACAAAAGAGAGGCAAGAAAAATCAAAATGGAAAATCGGCAATCGGAATTCTTACCGTTTTTAGCTAAAGACAATGGTATTAATGGCCACTCAAAACGATATTCACCAAGATTAAAGCTAGTAGGAATTATAACTAAAATTGAATCGGTATACCGATGAAGAAGGTTGGACGAAAATTTAAAGCAATAATGAGATGAGCGAGAAAACCAGGAATGAAGCGACAAAACGAGTAACTGGAAAAGCGATGGGATAATTTCAGAGAATGATAGCAGTTATACAGCGACAATGATGAAAACCAAGGAGGAACACAGATGCTACTCAAGGCAATCAAAACAATGGGAAAATCGAAAGACAAGACATAGTGGGAACATATAATCATCACCACCGTATATGAATGTTTAAAGAAAGCAGAGCTCATCAGTAGAGAGAAATCAGTTAGAAAGGACCACGTACCGAACACAAGATCAAACACATTACGAAATATTTATCCAGTACATACGAAACCAAATTGGGCAGACTTAGTGCCAAGACAGCCAAAGATCAAGAAGGTGTAGAATCAGGATCCAAAAACTCGACTATAGCTATTGTACAAACATTAGCTGGGACCAAATTAACGGTACCATAGAAATTAAAGCTGGCAGGTTAGAAATAACAAGCAATGATTTGATACCGGAGCAAAATCTCAGCAATAAAATGGATAAAATACCCGGAAGATTGTGGCCATGTATAGAAGAAGCTAACATGGATGTAATAACTTTTGCAGAAGGACATCGCGGTCAGCAGTCATGCGGAAAATCTGGTCTCGATATCGAATATAAAAGTAAAATCAATACTACTTTAGCAGTTATCAGGAACTTGACGCGCAGATCTGTATAATCGGAAACAGATCTCATGCAGAATTACTAAAAGAGATAATAATAGATCTAGGCAATCAATGGAACTGAGAGATAACCGGGAACGAATATGTATGCTGAAATCAGAAGTGAGATGCTCAGAGAAAAATGTAGTGCCAGGAACGCACACAAATGATTTCGCTATGTGGAAAGTGAACGAGGAAACTAAGAGGAGAAATGATTTTTCAGCCTAATCACAAATTTGAGAAAAAGAAAGGAACTGCCATAGCCAGAGAGATAGTGTAAGTAAACGGAATAACAGTGAATCTCCAATCAACATTTACAAATTTTGACTAGGCAAGATTAAAGTTATTTTGAAACGAAAAGATTGGAAATGTTAACACCGATGATGATATCGAACTTTCCAACAGCCAAAAATGAAGGAACTGAGAAATTATGGACAATCGACAGTCAGCTACTAAACCGAAAAATGAGACAGAACAACTACAAAAACTGCTAATGGAATTTAAAGATATATTGCAGCATCCGATTAGATCTCGGTTTAAAGCGATTTGTAAACGCAACACACGATTACCACTAACAGATGACACCCCAATAACACTACGGGCCATATCGATTGGCAGAAGCTCAAAAACAGAAAGCAGAAAAGAAGTTCAGATGTTAGACGAGCAGGAGCTAATCGAACCAGTTGTTCGCCATGGCAATCCCAGTGGTCGATGGGTAAAGAAAAAAGACGGAACACAACGGTCTGCTATAGATTATCGAACGACTCAACGCTGGTAACCAAAACGGGATACATACCTACCAGATATAACGAGATTTACAATGTTTACACGGAAGCAGCTTATTTTACATCGCTAGACTTAAAAGTCTGGTTACTGGCAAATAATAAGTCAAGAGGAGGATAGAGAGAAAAAACTGCCTTATACAATTGGAAAAAGATCCTGATACCAATTCAGAGAAAATGGCCTGTTTGGACTAACAACGCACCAGCCTCATTCCAGAGATGTATGAATTTTTGTAATCACGGGCATCAAACAGTGTATGGTATGATTAATTGATGATTGTTAATCTAATTCTAGCACCTTCGAGCAAATTTTAAAAGATATCGCGTAAGTATTCTTTACGACTGAGACAATGGAAGTTAAAATTGAAACCCTAAATGCGATGGGCAAAGGAAAAAGTTTACCTTCTTAGGACATATTGTGTTCAGCAAAAAAGGCAAAGAACCAGATCCAAGAAACATCGAAAGATAAAGAATTTGCCCGCACAAACAAGACAGTCACACAAGGCAAGATTCTTAGCTTATGTGGATTACTAGGCCGAACGTTCATCAGAATTACGCAAACTATTGCGAAACAATACAAGAATTTAACCAAAAAAGATCACCGTTTATAATGGGATAGAGGAACAACAAACAGCCTTTGAAAAAACACTCAGAGAATAAACTGATATCAGCACCAATATCGTTACACACAGATTTTAAGAAAACCGTCTCTTGTTAGCAACAGACGCAAAGTGGATATGATCTGGACAGTCCTTAGGACAATGGGATGACGAGAAAAGAGAACGAGTTATTGGATTTATTATAGTCGAAAGTTCAAGAACAATGAAAAGAATACCTCTGTGACCGAAAGAGAAGAGCTTAGCAATCAATCCAGCTATTAACAATTTCAAATATTTAATTTTGGGGTCACGAGATATTATATCACTACAGTCATCAACCATTGGTTTGGTAGGCCAACATAGAGCCTCGAAGTAGATATGGTGAGCAATGCAGTTGCAAGAATTACTCACCGATATATAAAGTTCAAATCAGGAAACGCACCGCCACGCAGATTGCATTCAAGATTTGTATTTGTATGAACTGATGGATTCAGGATGTTGAGACGATATGCATTGAATAATTCGCAGAGACAGCGACTTTACAAAGCTGAAAAATGAACAGAAGAAGACGAAGAGTGAAAACAATAATCGAATTCATGGGAACTAACGTATGAAAATCTTCGACAACACAGTAAATTAAGAGCATATGAAAAACCACAGACATCGATTATACCCTAGAGAAGGATGGTATATTATTATGGATTGGTGAGAAAAGACTTATGATGTTTACAGAAAGTAGACGAAAAGAGTATTAGATTGCAATACCACGATGGAAAATCGGAGGACACATGTCAGCAAAAAGAGAAGCCAAGACTGCGTCACAAATAATTCATCATTGGCAAATATCGGGAGAGGACGTAAAAGGATGGATAAAGATTGCCTAATATGTGCAACAAAGAAAAGCACGGGAAGATAAATTGAAGGAAACCGCCTAAACACAAATGCCAATCCACACAGAACAATGACGATTGATCGCAAGGAGTAGTAGGACTTACCAAGAAACCAACGACATGGAATATATACATATGGTAAGTTAGACAGATCTATTTCATCAAATATCCGGAAGCATTCGCAAATAACAAGATCAAAAGCCAGAACAAATAGCGAGATATTAATAGTAGGAAGAATAATGACGATAGATACGGAACACACCAACAGATCCTGACTGATCAGGAACCAACTTCATGAGCGAATCATAGAGGAAGTAACGAATACATTAAGAATATGGCGAAGTTGAGAACATCACGTACAATTCCGCAAACAAATGGTCCAACGGAACGAAATTAATGGCATACTAATAGAAATGATGTCGAATTATGTAAAGCAGAAACAAAAGGATTGGGAACAGAATAATAAATCTATGCCTTATGGCTATAGATGTTCAATACAATTCAGCAACAAAAATGAGTCCATTTTAAATTGATTACGCAAGAATCAACATGCGATAGATTAGAATATCAACACCAATATCACAGTATTATGGAAATTGATGATTATGTAACTGGATTCACAAGAGGCGAATGCAAGGAGATCTGGAAAACAGCAGGTATAATATTAGATTTAATCAAGAGAGCTACAAAGAATTACATGATAAAAAGCGAGACGTACGTGAGCATAATTTTCAAGTTTTAGGAACTGGTAATAATAGCAACGCCAGAAATTATCCCAGGAGTAGCCAGAAAATTACAGAAGATGTGGTAAAGGACCTTATGAAAGATAATGTATGTAAACGAGAACCAATGCTCGGGTTAAACTAGTTAATAACCCACTTCACCAGACCTATTTACGTGAACGTGAGTAGAATGTAAAGCGATTACGAGCAATACAAAAGAACCAGAGATCGAGTATGCAAACTAAGTTCACAAACTCAACAGCCATAAGGTAAAACGGACTAACGATGACCGAAAAATTAGAAGGCAACATTCAAAATAATACCGTAGAGGAAACCTAAACCGGAATGAATCCAAAATATACGCTAAACGCGACCAAGATAATTGTAGACAAGATGGATATAATAGTGAAAACAATCAGAGTTAATAATGCCAGAATGGGTCGAAGCAAAAGGATGGAATGTAGAATGTTAAACAAAGCGCGAAAAATCGCAATGGATTTACGCTTAAAGACAGCTAGATCCCACCAGAAATGGGATCGTATCAAGGAAAGCTTACCCATGATTCTCTCACTATTGGCAGATGTAGGAAGGGAAGTACCTTAATATCGCAGTACAACACAGAAATAACTCAAAGCGATATAAGATTAATCCAATTATGCAGAAATGGACACGCCTCAAATATCCAAACGTTAAGAGGGACAAACACCAATTAATGTTCGCAGTCGCATCAGATGATTCTACAACAGTTTTCATGAGAGACACTACTAAAAACAGGATCTCGTTCAAAGAAAAAAGAACAATGGAGAAAATAAGTGTACTTACACTTATGCACTGAAATCAGAGACAGGGCAGTGCAATAAATATACACCAGTAACCAACAATCAGAGAGAGCAGAAATGATGGTTAAAACAATCACAACATGTATGGGAAAGCTTATCGACGCCAAACAAGACGAAGCAACAGCCAATCTAATGAAATGGACTATGAGGGTTCACCACTTAAACAGTATTCGATCTGAACTATATGGTAAAAACAGAAACGTCCTATTAAAAGAAAACAATATATGCTCACTATCCATTTCCCAAAAACAATAAAGCAATTGTTGAATGGGAAGGACTGAATTCACCCATCATTCCAAAAGAAGCAATTACGGAATCGGAGATAGATAAGAACAATATTGATTGATAAATACACAGATGTTTCATCGAAAGCAAATAAGATTTCCAAGCAAGCAAACAGAAATAAAAGATGGGACGATATAAGCGAGAATTAATAAAGAATACGAGGAAATAATGAAATAATTAAATGTCGAGGACGATAATCAAAAGGAAACCCCGGATGGAGGTATATATGGAGAAGGGAAAGTGACAACACCAAAACAAGATGATCAAGATACTAACAAATGCTAGAGACGAAAACAATCCGGCACAACAAGAGAAAAAGACATCTAACGAGAAACGTCAAAAACACGAGCAACAGCAATAACGAGGGAAAGCGAAACAAAGGGATGATGTTACTACAACAAAAAGGAAAAATCACAAACCGACGACCCTGCTACAAAAAAATAATTGTATAATACGTCATAAGTTAACGGGAGCTGACGAAAACACCACAAAGGAAATAAAAGTCGTTCAGAATACGGGACAATAAATGATGAATGAAGCGCAAGCAAAGGAATATGGCTTACAATTGACTCGATGAAATACAAGCCATAAGTTGCCAATTCGACGCAATAGGAAACCCCAGGAAAAATGGAAATACCGATCCCGAAAATTTCATCATCATTGTCCCCAAACCCACCAAGGACCGTATGTAGAGATGTTTACCAGAAGATAGAACGTAAAAATCCCAAGTTAAAGCAGGAATTAGGCCAAATTGCGAATAATAAAAAGGAATTTTTAGAAACCCATTTGAAAGTATGTATACAACAAATTATTCGATTTGTTTGAAAATGAATTAATGAAAG